>JANJGK010000462.1:520000-527876 GCA_039081455.1 Macrobrachium rosenbergii
AATGTGAAAGGTAGTTATGTATATGGAGCTACATGTGGGAGTACGACGTGCAACTGTGATTTAAGTGACCTACTGGCTTAATCTTGACATTGGCAGTTGTGTGTACATCTGGGCTCGAGAGCCTTTTTCGTCTTTTATGGATGTATCCACTGTATCAGCACCAGAGTGGCCTTGTTGGAGCAAGTAGGGTGTCTTCTCTCAGGTAAGAGGAACATCCTCTGTATATTTGGCGTGAGCTGTAGACTCAAGTGTAAATATCCACCAACTGTTTTGAAGGGCAGTTCTTCTGATGAGAGTGACGTTCTGTGGCAGTTTTTGTTGAGCGGTATATAGACTCATCTGTATTAGTACTGGTCTGCGTCAACGTACCAAAACATTGGATCTTCAGCTACACTTTAAACAGGGTGTAATTATAGTCTTCAAGTGTGTGTTTATATTTATTTATATAAGTTAGTAAAGAATAGGCTGAGTGAGCTTAAACAAACTGCTGATGAATTAATTAGTGGAAGCATGAGTGAGTCTGATGTAGAAGGGGCTCCGGGATTGAATCTTTTTCAGGATCCGCCCCACTGTGGAGTGATTTTTGAAGGGTACGGCAGTCTGCCTGATAATAAAAGTCAGACTGAGCGGGATCCTCGGACTGATAATGTTTGTCCGGCTGTTCCTACTCGTTCGGCCAAAGTGGAAAATGAGCCACTAGGCTAGTAAAGGATTTCCAGAGCATGTTGGAGCTAAAGAAGTTAGAGTTCGAGGAGTTGGAGAGAATCAGAGCACATGAAAGACCGATGCTTGGCATGAAGTTAGAGTTGGCCAAGATCCAACAAGGTAAGGAGTTTGTGAGTACCCCCATCCATGAAGATATCGGGGAAAAGTTTAGTTTTGGGGATGCTCTAAAACTTGTACCTTGTTTTACTGAGGAGAACGTGCCTGAATTCTTTAAGGCTTTTGAAAGGGTTGCTTCCAGATTGTCTTGGCCTAGGGAGGTCTGGACAGTGTTGATTCAATGTCGCTTGCTGGGCAAGGCTCAGAAGGTTTATAATGCCATAGAGGAGCAAGTATCTCGAGATTATGAGAAAGTGAAAGCTTTGATATTAAAAGCTTATGATCTGGTTCCCGAGGCCTACAGGCAGAGGTTTAGGAATTTTAACAAAACCCCGAACATGACTTTTGTGGAGTTTGCTCGTATAAAGCAGGAGCATTTTGATGACTGGCTCAAGAGTCGCCAAGTAACTACTTTGGTGGCCTTGAAGGAATTGATATTGATTGAAGATTTTAAAAAATCGTGTGCTAAAGATTTAAGAGTGCATTTAGAAGACTTGAAGGTGACCTCTTTTCCCAGAATTGCTCAGTTGAGTGATGAATATATATTGACCCATAAGATTGGTACTGAGAACTTCAGGGGTAATTTCCCTGTGGTCAAGGGTAACTGGGAGAGTAGAAAGAGAATGTTCTTTAACCAAAATAATTCTAATTTCCATGGTCCTAACAATAATTCTAATTTCCAGGCTAACTCTAAAGCAAATTCCAATTTTCAGGTAAAAAATCAACCAAAAAGTAATCCTAGTAGTAATTTTGTAAATAGGAATTTTGCAAAAACTGATAATGCTCATCCTAGTCGTACTATAACTAGTGGTGTGGGAAGTAGTAGAACCTGTTACTGGTGTAACAAGATAGGACATACCCAGGCTAAGTGTTTTGCTCGCCAGAGTTATCTACAGAGGCAGGCTACTTCTCCCATTGCTTTGGTGAATCAAGTTAAGGCTTCTCAACATTCTATAGAGAACGAGGAAAATGGTAACAAAGGTAATAAAGAGAAAGATTCCCGCATGTGACTGTCATTTAATAAGTATATTTGGCCAGGTAAGCTGAGATTTGAGAAGGAAGTTATAAATGTCAAATTTTTGAGGGACACAGGTGCTGCTCGATCTTTATTGTTGAGAAGTAGGTTACCTCTTAACGTGAAGATCGCTAAGTATATTATTTTAAGTGGTTTTCCTGATACTGTTGTGTCGGCTCCTGTGGTTGAAGGAGAGATTGACATATCGGGTGTTGTAAAGAGTATTAATCTGGCCATTGTTGATAAACTACCTATTCCTGAGATAGATGGTATCCTAAGAAATGACTTATGTAATGTGGGGGGACGAGAATTGTTCCCCATTTTAACCTTAAATAAATTACCAATTGCTGTAACTACTCGCTCCCAGAAAAAAGGGCGTAACCTCTTGATGGACGGAGAGGATTTACATTTAGACCCTGTACAAGTAGATGTAGCAGTAGGAAGGCTCGAGTCTGTAGGAAGTAGTGATAGTAGTAAGGTAGTTAGAGCGTGGAATAGGGCTGATTTTATAAGAGCTCAGCATGATGAATTTGATGTGGAAATAACTGAAGGGGATGATGTTTCTAAGCCATGTTTTGTATCAGAGAGAGGATTATCGTGTAGATTAAGCCGTTCTGCTCGTATGGAATCCTCTGAGTACCATAAGCAGATTTTAGTTCCTAAACAATTCAGAGACGAATTGCTGCAGTCAGCTCATGAGGATCCTTTCTCGGGACATTTTGGGGTAACAAAAACTTTTAAGAGATTAACCAAGCTATTTTGGTGGCCTAATATGAGAAGGTGTATTAAGCAGTTCTTGCGAACTTGTGAGACGTGCCAGGTCATGGGTAAACCCAATCAGGTATTGCACTAGGCTCTGTTAAAACCCATCCCTGCAATTGGTGAACCTTTTTCAGAGATTGTCATTGATGTTGTTGGTCCTTTACCTAGAACCCAATCGGGATATATGTATTTATTAACGGTGATGGATAGAGCTTCTCGGTTCCCAGAGGCTTTCCCTCTTAGGAAAGTAACGTCAAAAGCTGTCTGGGAGAAGTTAGTAGAATATTTTTGTCGTTATGGGTTACCTTGTACCATTCAATCAGATCGCGGTACTAATTTTATTTCTAAGTACTTTCAGGACAGGTGTGCTGAATTGGCCATTCAGCACATCATCAGTGTGCCATACCACCCTGAAAGTCAAGGGGTTGTGGAAAGGTTCCACCAAACCTTAAAAAGTATAATTGGTAAGTACTGTTACGAACGGGGAGAGTAGTTGGGATAAGGAACTACCTTATGCATTATTTGCCTTAAGAACTCACCCAAATGAATCTACTGATGTTTCTCCTTTCAGATTGGTGTATGTCATGAGGTTCGAGGTCTTTTGGAAGTGTTATTTGAAGTGTTGATTGGGGGACGAAAACAAATTCAAAATTTAAATATATTTTTATCTAATTTGAAAAATAAATTGAGTGGTGCCTGGAAGTTTGCCCAGGGTAATTTGCAAGCTTCCCAGGCTAGTATGAAAACATTCCATGATCACAAGGCAGTAAGTCGTTCTTTCGAATCTGGAGATCTGGTTCTGGTTTTAGATATGGACCCTGATAGTTTTTTGAAACCCAGATTTAAAGGCCCATGGAAGGTAATAAGAAAGGTGTCTGACCGTAATTACGAATTAGATTCTCCAGGTTCTACTAGAAAAAGTAGAATTTTTCACACTATTAGATTAAAGAAATATGAAGGTAGAAATCCAGATCCATTAAATATTGTTTATGAAATACTATGTCCTCTAGCTACTGTATTTTCTAAGGCTGATGATCCTGATAATAATGTTGATAACCATGTATCTGTAGAGAATTTAAAAACTAATGTTGAGACTTTTAATAAGGCTAATGTTTTGTTGGAGCATCTGGATGAAGTCCAGAAGAAAGAGACGTGTTATGTTTGATAAAGTCTTTTCCAGAAGTGTTTAGAGAGACTCCAGGGCTTACTTCATGGCCTTGAACATGATGTTGAAGTAGGTGATGCTCGTCCAGTAAAGCAGGCTCCTTACCGCTTGAACCCAGAAAAAGCCAAAGTAGTTGAGAAGGAGGTGCAGTATATGCTGGACCATGATCTTATTCAACCAGCTCAAGTCCGTGGAGTTCTCCTATAGTTCTGGTAAAGAAACCTGACGGTGACTATAGAATGTGTGTTGACTACCGTAGAGTTAATCAGGTAACCAAGAGTGACAGTTTCCCTCTTCCTCGGATTGAAGATTTAATAGACCGATAGGGAATGCCAAGTTTGTAACTAAATTAGACTTATTGAAGGGTTACTGGCAGGTGCCATTGTCTCACAGGGCCCGTGAGATTTCGGCATTTGTCAACCCAAATGGGTTGTATGAATGTAAGGTGATGCCTTTTGGTTTGAAAAATGCAGCTTGTATGTTCCAGCGCCTTATGAATAGAGTGATATGCGGGCTGGAAGGTACCGAAATATATATTGATGACTTGGTGGTATACAGTCAGGACTGGAAAACCCATGTTGAAAGGTTAAGAAAACTGTTTCAGGTTTTAAGAAAGGCTGGTTTGGTTGTAAATATCAATAAGTGTGAGTTGGTAAGGCTGAAGTGACCTATCTTGGTCATGAGGTTGGTTTGGGGAAGGTTGCTCCTAAACATGCTAATATTGAGGTTATAGCCAACCTTCCTCAGCTGTGTAATGTCCATGGTGTCTGCAAAATTCTTGGCATGTTAGGGTATTACAGGAGGTTCGTGAAGAATTTTGCTGACATCACCCAGCCTTTAACTAATCTATTGAAAAAGAACACTAAGTTTTTGTGGAGTACGGAGTGTGAAAAAGCATTTAATAAGTTGAAATCGGTATTAGTCTCAGAACCAATTCTTAGCTCTCCTAATTTTAATAAACCTTTCATTTTGGC
Source organism: Macrobrachium rosenbergii (assembly GCA_039081455.1). Classification (NCBI taxonomy): domain Eukaryota; kingdom Metazoa; phylum Arthropoda; class Malacostraca; order Decapoda; family Palaemonidae; genus Macrobrachium; species Macrobrachium rosenbergii. Next base: position 524,739 of record JANJGK010000462.1, read on the forward strand.
TTTGGATGCCAGCGACGTGGACATTGGAGGAGTCCTGTTTCAGAGAGATGATGAGGGGGAAATGCACCCTGTATCTTACTTCAGTAAAAAGTTACTTCCGGCTGAAAGAAAGTACTCCACCATAGAGAATTAAGCTTTAGCTCTGGTGAAGAGCGTATCCCATTTTTCCATTTATTTATCTAGTTCTCTCCAGGTTGAAGTGTTGACGGACCATAACCCGCTGGTGTTCATAAATAAGATGAAGGGAGCGGAATCAAAGGATTCTTGCGATGGGCACTTCTCCTTCAGGAATATAACCTGGTCTTCCAACATATAAAAGGAGTGGACAACAAGATCCCCGATGCACTTTCTAGGATGTGACGTGCTGGCTGTTGTGGCCGTTCCTGATTTTCTAATTTCCTTTTCAGATGGTGTATAGGCTATTAATGTATCCTAATGTTGTTATTGCTTATTTTTGTGCAATCCCGGAGTTCCCTGTTTTTTTTTTTTTTTTTTTTTTAGAGCAGTTAGATTAAGTAGTCCTAGTGTGAGTGTTTTTGTTTGTCATGTTTACTTTACTTTATATTTTCTTATTAAGGTTTAAAAAAAAATTCATTTTCCTATTTAGTCAAATTAATTTTTTTTCATTGAGGGAGGAACGTGTCAGGCAGTAACGTAATTTTAAAGTAAATTTTCATTGTTTTGCCTTTTCGCACTGATGGCTTTAATTTTTTCTATTGTTTGCAATTTTGTAAAACTAAGTTAAGTTAGGTATTTTGCTGTTGGTTTTATGTTAATTTATATTTTGGTTAAATGTAGGGTTAATTTGCTTTGGTTGAAAAAGCTTAAGTTTTTGTGGTGCCATCTATTGAGTGCAGTTTTAAGTGCGGCTTCCTCAGTGTTTTTGCTTCCTTGCCAAATTTGTAACTCTGTTTATTTTTCTTTGTGGTGACTGGGTGTGTTGTAAGGAGAGGTGACTTGTGGCTCTCCTAAAGTATCCTCGAGAGTCTAGTTCAAGGCCGTTGAAGACTCTGGAGCTGCTGATCTGTCTGTTGTTGTGGATTATATATACATCTCTTCCTATCGTGAAGATTTCTTGCTTGTTCTCGAAGAACAACAATCTGCTGGTATTGAGGCTGCTTCTTAATGTGAAAGGCAGTTATGTATACGGAGCTACATGTGGGAGTACGACGTGCAACTGTGATTTAAGTGACCTACTGGCTTAATCTTGACATTGGCAGTTGTGTGTACAATCTGGGCTCGAGAGCCTTTTTCGTCTTTTATGGATGTATCCACTGTATCAGCACCAGAGTGGCCTTGTTGGAGCAAGTAGGGTGTCTTCTCTCAGGTAAGAGGAACATCCTCTGTATATTTGGCGTGAGCTGTAGACTCAAGTGTAAATATCCACCAACTGTTTTGAAGGGCAGTTCTTCTGATGAGAGTGACGTTCTGTGGCAGTTTTTGTTGAGCGGTATATAGACTCATCTGTATTAGTACTGGTCTGTGTCAACGTACCAAAACATTGGATCTTCAGCTACACCTTAAACAGGGTGTAATTATAGTCTTCAAGTGTGTGTTTATATTTATTTATTATGAAAACTGTCCAAGGTATAATGCGAGACTATGTCATGAGTGTATGGATTAATATTAAGGTTTAGATTTTTATATCTTAGGTAGGATTATTATTTCTTTTTGTATGTCCTTCCACTTCTTTCCTTTCTATTTAGTAATAGGCTAGCGTGGTGGGTAATTTTTGGGTCCCTTATTAAGATTAAGATTTTGTTTCTTCACTGTGAGTAGGGTTTAGCTTTAGTTATAGGTGACTCTTGGAGTTATTTGATGGCATTTTGTACTTTATTAATTTATTACTTTTTGTGAGCCATCAGTGTTTGTGCATTCATTGTGTAATAAATATTGTGAAAATTTTGCCTATGTGTCTTCCTGGTTTTTCCTCACACCTACTGATTTGTGTTTTGTCACTGGATTTGAGATTAAAATAAAAGAACGTTATGGCTTCCTCCTAGAGGGAGTTCGTAACTATATATACAGTATATATATATATATATATATATATATATATAATATATATATATATATATATATATATATATATATATATATATATATATATACTGTATATATAAGTAGTTTTTCATACCAGATACTAAAGAGGAAATTCCACTATAATATGGATCTCTCTCTCTCTCTCTCTCTCTCTCTCTCTCTCTCTCTCTCCTCTCTCTCTCTCTCTCTCTCTCTCTCTATATATATATCTCTCTCTCTCTCTCTCTCTCTCTCTCTCTCTCTCTCTCTCTCTCTATATATATATATATATATATATATATATATATATATATATATATATATATATATATAATCAGAAAGCTACAACGTCCTTTAATATCCAATTCACTCTACCTCGGAAGTAATATATTTTCATATATGTTACCGAAGGGAATTTTTAATTGATAATAAGTCCACCGTCCCGTGGGATCGAACCAGCGACGGACGATGAATCAGGACTACAGTGACACACTAACCAGTCGGCCGACTGGTTAGTGTGTCACTGTAGTCCTGATTCCTCGTCCGTCGCTGGTTCGATCCCACGGGACGGTGGACTTATTATCAATTAAAAATTCCCCTTTCGGTAACATATATGAAAATATATTACTTCCGAGGTAGAGTGAATTGGATATTAAAGGACGTTTGTAGCTTTCTGATTGTATATGAATCACGGTGATGTGATAAATAGTCATATATATATATATATATATATTGTCACAAAACATAGCAAGTACCTGGTTATTACACTATTACACAACTAATCACAGAGTTAAAAAATTTACACTCATTTCAGCCAGATACCTGAACTCTCATAACAATAAGAATCATGGCTGAGTACTCTAAAGGTAACAGCGATCCCTTAAAAAGCTCATTATTCACATGAAAAATCAAACTAAGTTTCTCAAGGCTAGTGTGAGGTATCAACAATTAAACAAGAAATATACAAGAGTAAAAGGGCAGCACTCCATCAACAACTTTAACTGTTTCCCTAGTCTGGGTATGGGTATGGGTATGGAATGGATATGAGTATGGGTATAGTTATGGGTATAGTTAGGATGCAGGTATGGGTATGGGTATGGTACAGATATGGATATG
>JANJGK010000463.1:272500-280000 GCA_039081455.1 Macrobrachium rosenbergii
AATAAGCTTTACTACCCCCACAACAAGAATTATCAGTAAAATAGCTATTAAGACAATTAAAATTGTCGGCATAATATATTCCTGATACTCGAACATCACGGAATCGTCAATGTCTTCCAACGGTGGAACCGTCATTGGCACCTTGGTTGTAGGTACCTCCACTACCAAATGCTCGTTATGCGTATGACGCATAATTATCTTCTCGGAACTGTTGAATACAGCACGGCTAAGTACGAGAAATTCCGTAGACAGGATTCTGCAGGATGAATCGAACTGCTCGGACCCTCGATGAACGAATGTCGTCGACTTGTTGCTCTGGCACATCATTGTAACTGCATACTCCTTGCAAAAACACAGCAGGAAGAGTACTGGTGGACTCAATGTGGTAATCTCGCAGGAACTGTCTAAAGTCACATTCTGTCGGAGTCTGTCCATGAACTAATGACAATTCACAACCACCCACAGACACAACTCGCAACTGGAAAACACTACTGTCACACACACACTTCTCTCTAACCAAAGCACAACTCGTCTTACAATCAACTCCCGAACCTTGATATTGATCTCCCAAAATGAACATGGTCTCTACTCTATCCCATGTCACTACTGAGTCTCCCAAAAACACTCGAAAAAGGTCTAATAACAAAAAGGTTTCATGTTACTGAAACAAAGAAAACCACTAATGCAAAAGTAAACACTCACAATGTGAACTAATTCCAAGTTTGTATCTCAGAATAATCACAGTCAACTCACTATTAAGCACAATAACTCTACGGAACTCACTCACAAAAAAAATTCTATCCAAACAGAAAAAAAATACTCGAGAATCTTATCCGAACACTAAAAGGTATCATATCTCGTAAAAGATATGAAAGTTCTACTCCGGTTAGCAAATATTTCGCAACACCTGACTAACTCTCAACAAAATAGCAATTGACGTAATGGCAATCGCTCCCACGATCATAACAACTACAATTACTCACAACACAGCTCCCTTAATTTTAAAAAAAAGAAACTGGAAAAAAAAAATCCAAACACTCAAATACGATCTCCCAACTCGAACAAAAAAGATCAGACTTGTTCGGTCCGATATACTAAGTACCTCCCCCCCAAAAAAAATATCCTAAACAACACCCATAATGCGTCAGATGATAAAATACATCGTAACACAATAACACACTAACACACGAGTCAAATCTCGTATGAAACTAGCCCATGGCTCAATTCCTAAAATCATCCGAAAACAAATGATTAAGAACTTCAACATCCAAAATGAACAAGAGACAAAAAAAAATTAAAAAAAATATCATATATATACAAACTTAACCCATCTATCCCTCTAACTACATACAAACGTTCCATTACATCCCAACTTTCTTTAACTTCGAAATATGGGTCAATTTCGTCACTCCAGTGTTTACATCTTTAACTACAAATCTATTCCCTCTTTTGATCTCTACAATCTCAAAAGGTCCGTGGAACTTCGGACTTAACTTATAATTCAGATCATTCCGAACATTCACTTTAACAAACACTCTATCACCCATCGAAAAAGCTACTCCCCTCGATTTCGCGTTACTTTTCTCTACCATTGCACGCGAACTAAGTTCAAGTTCTTTACTGATACGTGCAAATCTTTCTCTCGCTGTATTTATCAATGAAGTGATCGTAACATCACCCTGAACACACTCTGGTAACAAATCAAAAGGTCCTTTCAACTTGTATCCATACAAAGCTTCTGCTGGAGATATCTTAATTGTGTCATTCATCATAGTATTGATACTATATCGCACTTCATCCAAAGATCTGTCCCAATGTGTATCGGAACCTCCCACCGTCATGCGCAAAGCTTCGATTACTTTCCGATTCGCCCTCTCACACAACCCATTCGCTTCAGGTCTATACGGGATTATAGATACTTTCTTTATCCCCAACAAATTAGCAAGACCGTCTAAAGTCTTATTAATAAACTCCCTACCATTGTCTGTGATCAGACATTCTGGAACACCATATCGACAAATTATCCCCTTAAAGAACGCTATAGCAACTTCCTCAGCTGATTTGTACTTCAGTGGGAAAATCTCGACAAAGCGAGTCAACTCATCAACAACTACTAATAAATGTCTATAACCATAAGCGGACTCTGAGAAGTTACCCAGAATATCCATATGCACTCTCTGAAACGGCCTATGTGGTATGGGATATGAACCCAAACGACACGACACTGTCGTCGCTGGCTTATTCGCATTGCAAATAGCGCACTTCTTCACAAAGGCTTCTACTGCGGAAAACATATTTTTCCAAAAGAACTTTGACCTGACGTTTTCATACGTCTTGTCTACACCCAAATGAGGAGAACCAAATTTACAATGTACAATGTCTAGAACTTGTGGTACTAGACTCTCTGGCACGATGATTTGTGTAATCTCACCCATGCTTCGAGTACTTCGCAAGTTATACTTAACTTTTCTCACCAATAAATTATTCTCCAACTCTAGACCAGAAAAAGGCAACTTATACCCTTTCTTCGGTGAAACTCCCTTAAGAAATGCCTTAGCATCTGACAACAATTTATCTTCATCTTGCTTTTGTTCCAGCAAGCCTATGTCCCAAGTGACATTTTCACCCGTAATATAACACACTGCGTTACTCTCACTATCACGAATAACAATCTCTCCCGAGACTGCCGACTCACTATTTCTCCCCGAAGTATGCACTGTAGGAACGTGTATGTCCTCTACATGCGATCTCTCAGAACTACTAATATCAGAGACATTAGACACCAAATATTTACTCTCTTCTCCCACACAGGATTCGGTGTGTATTTCCTCATCCTCGACCGGAAAATATCTGCTCAATGCATCTGCAACTACATTATGCTTACCTTCAATGTATTTGAGGTTTGCATCAAAATCTCTCAATGTTAGGAACCAACGTGCTCTCTTGGGCGACAAATTTGCCTTATTAAAAAGCTCTAACAACGGTTGATGATCTGTAAAAATCTCAACTTTATTTCCCAACAACAACATCTTAAAATGAACAAGGCTAGAGACGACTGCGAAAGCCTCCTTGTCCACAACTGACATCAGCCTTTCGTTACTACCACGTGTTTTGAACTTTCTGCTATAAAAAGCAATTGGGTGTAATTTCCCCTCAAATTTCTGCATCAAACACGCACCTATACCTTCCTGACTCGCGTCAGTCACTAAGGTGAACGGTTGACTAAAATCTGGAAACTTCAAAACTGGTGGGTTCACCAAAGCGTTCTTAAGCTTCTCAAAAGCTAATTGTTGACTATCACCCCAAACAAACTTAACGTCTTCTCGTAACAAATCTGTCAATGGAGACGCTATTGTAGAAAAATTCCGCACAAAACGGCGAAAGAAACCCGACATACCTAGGAACGAACGAATCTGTTTCCTGGTTTTGGGAACTGGAAAATTCACAATGGCTTTAACTTTCTCATCATTCACTCTAACTCCCTCTTTAGAGATAACATGTCCTAAATAGACAATTTTTCTCTTCAGAAACTCACATTTGGCCAATTTGACCTTTAACCCAGCGAACCGTAATCGCTTAAGGACTTCTTTTAACACCTTTAGATGTTCTTCAATTGTATCTGTGCATATGAGAATGTCATCCATGTACACAAACACCGACTTTCCTAACAAGCCATGAAGTACTGTGTTAACCAGTCTAGTAAATGTTATTGGGGACCCTTGTAATCCAAAAGGCATCCTATTAAACTCGTAATGTCCCTTTGGTACCGAAAATGCTGTATATTTACGGCTACTCTCACAAAGGGGAACTTGTAAAAACCCTTGCATAAGATCTATAGATGAATATATATTCTTGCCACCGATCTCAACAAACAAATCAGGCAAACAAGCTACCGGATATCTATCTGGGCATGTTTTTTCATTCAATTTACGAAAATCTACACAAACTCTGATACTACCGTCTTTCTTAGGAACTGCAAGCAAAGGAAAATTAAACGGAGAATTGGACGGTCTAATAATGCCTTCCGACTCCCACTTCTGAACTTCTTTTTCTACTTCTTCTCTGATCTTAAAAGGAATTCGATATGCTGGAATATATATGGGATTTGTACCCTTTTCTAGGCGGATTGAATGTTCTAAAACATCTGTAACTCCTAATTTATCTCCCTTCAAAGCAATGATATCTAGATATTCTTTCAACACTTTCTCTACTTTATCTGAATATTCAGGATAATCAACTTTAGCCAAATGTTCATGTAGAACCTGACTTCGGAACTGTTGCTCCTTGTTAGGAAACATATTCCCGTCTCCACAAAAACTCACTAATTTATGCTCTTCCTTAAACTCTTCAAAATCAATTACATAAGTACCCTTATGATATTTTTTCACTGAGTCTTGATAGCTAACTAATTCTACTAAAGTCACGCCTGCGACTGAAATTTCATTCACTGACACCGTACTCACAACGTCTTTGAATTTCTCGGTTCCCTCAACAACGCACACTTGAGAAGGAAACTTTTTCTCTTTCAGCGACACTTTAACTAATGTAGGAACTCGCGGTTGCAATTCAACATCTTCCAACAAAAATCCTTTGAAAGATCTCTGCGGAATATCTTCACTCTCTAATGAATGTGTTACACATGTCTCAGACTGTGTCTTAAGTTTCTCACAAGTTTTTTTCCTGTGTATATATGGAACAAAACAACCTGACTCACCTATTGTAATCCCCTGAACTCCCGTAAGAATGTCGATGTTATGTCGCATACAAGAAGGGTGTCCTAGCAAAATCATTTCACCTAAGGCTAAGCCTTCTATGACCAAAAATGATTCTACTATTGTCTTTCCGCCGATACAAAGCGTAAGAAATGACGAACCTAAAATATTCAGTTTCCTCGCTTGTACATCACACACTGTCTCACTAGAAGGGACTAATTTGCACTCTGGAAACCTCGAGTGAAAAAGGTCAGCATTTACTAAGTTAACTGAGCTACCAGAATCAATGAAAATAGAAATTTCATTGCCATTAGAGAATCCACGTACAATCGGCCTAGGTTCTAGTGACTCTACGACCTGATTAGTCATTATCCTGTGTCTGTTTTCGAACTTATCTTGTGAAAATTCTGCTGTTCCTTTGTGTATCTAGAACTTGCATCATGTGGAATTCTCCTGTCATATCTAGAAAAAACTCCCCGTGACTTCCCTGAATAATCTCTACTCTTTGTGGCTGGGCAAAATCTCCATCCATGATCTGAAGATTTGCAAACTGAACAATATCTCACTCTGCAATTTGATTTACTATGGCCTATTTTATCACAATTAAAACAACGTATCGTTGTGACTGATCTCTCTGGAATTTTCTTCGATTCTACTCGTGCACATGTCTTCGCTGTTGCATCATTTCCCGAATGCGAGCGACTATCATTATTCTGTGGTTTGGAAACCGCAGCTGACATCTTTGCACCTCCCTGTACAAAACTACTGTCCAGTGTCGGGCATTTTGCTAGATTTTTGTTAATCTGTGCAAACAAAAAGGATTCATCTGTATCCTGATCAATTCTCTTATCAAAACTATCTACAACTACATCTGGGACCGACGTTAAAAGGCAAGCAAAGTGTAACAATCTTTCAAAGTTATCTAAGGAGATATTATTTCCAGTTACCCATGGAGAACCTGTTATAGATTTCTTTAATTCAACTACTGCATCAAATAAATTCGCACTGTATGTGACTAGTGAATCATTGCCCTTCTTTATTTTGAGAAACTCTCGCAAATTCCGAACTGCGCATTCACGTTGAACTCCGCCATAGGTAGCTCGTAGAAATTTCTGCAGTTCATTCCAAGTTTTACACCTTCTGAACCCGAAACTGCGTGCTCGTTTCCCAATATCTCCTTTATCTAAATCCAGAAATGATTTAGCCTCTGTTAAAGCTTCAGCGCCATTCGTAATTTTCTTGGAATTCAGATAATTGTTCACTGACTCAATGAAAGTTTCTATATTTTGGGTTAGCTTTCCGTCAACTAGCCCTTTAAAATTTGTAATTCCCGCGCTAATGTTCGTCACTTTATGCACCACAATTGATTGGGATGTGCTTGCTGCACCGTCCGGCATTTTGTGAGTAATCACACGCCCTGAGCGTAACAACATAAAAAGAGAAACCAAAAAGAACACTAGAGAAAGGCACAAGTTACCCCCTCTAAAAGAAGAATAGAAAACGGCGTTCTGCGCAACTTACGAGAATGGGGTACTTACCAATTTTGAAACAGAAAACGAAGTACCTATCTCTCAACTTGCTAACCTGTGACGTCACCTACTCGACGGCGAAGCAAAAAAGACACCCAGCGCGTTTCTAGTTGAATCATCACTTTGCGTAATTAACTCACAATCGCCACTATTCACACTTATTTGGGTATTTTGTTAACCCCAAAATTGCTCTAGAGATCATCCAGATCTATTTCACAACTCCCCACTCCCAGTACTCGAATAGAAACGGAAAAAAAAAGGAAAGGTTCCCCGCATTTCACACGTAATCACGACCTACTCAGTCATTCAACACTGACCCGTCGCCTTAGCTCTTAGGTGAAGTCGCCTATGCCTTGGGCATCAACGTTACCAATTAGTCTATTAGCAATCTCCCTCTTTCGCCATCACTAAAGACGTTAAAATCATGCTGCCACCAATTTTTCTGTAACGAGGACAGAATTAACACCCTTTTGAAGGTGTACGTAACGTGCTCCAACGATCTTTAATCATGAAACGGAAGCGTATGAACGTTCGCTCACGGCAACACTTACATCTATTTTTCTCCTCTTTCTCTCTCTCTCTCTCTCTCTCTCTCTCTCTCTCTCTCTCTCTCTCTCTCTCTCTCTCTCTCTCTCACCGTGTATCACCTCTCTCTCTCTCTCTCTGTGTATCGCCTCTCTCTCTCTCTCTCTCATCGTTTTCCGAAGTTCACTTACCCGAATCGCACTCATTCTCACCAAATCAACTAAATGGACCATTTAAAGAAACGCAATAGTTTCTACAAAAATAAGTTTATTATTCAAATAACCCAACAAGAAATGAATAAAACAAAGCAAAGATTAGAATGCATAATAAATGAAATATCGAGTTAGATAACTAAACTCTAAACTGCAAAACACTTCTGATTAAAGAAGTCTCACTATGGCTAATAGCCTGAAAATATCCAAACTCACACATACTCCCCAAATCAATAACTAGTCATGTCAAAAGCAGTCTACCACATGTTATTCGAAACCGTCCACACTATCCACCGACATCTGTCCACAGACATCTGTCGGAAGAATCAAACATGATAGAAAACTCCCAAAAATATATGAAATGCAAAACACAATAATGGAAAGTGTAAAATGCATAGCCAAGATATGGCAAACGTAACATGACAAAACAATAATATAAAAGAGGTATGAATATTCATATTAAATCTCCCACACCAGTTCAAAAGTTCATAATGATTAGAAAATCATGGTAAAAAATCACAA
>JANJGK010000464.1:0-490000 GCA_039081455.1 Macrobrachium rosenbergii
GCACAAATTTTTTGACGCAACTGGCACAAGTTTGTTTGACGCAACTGGCACAAGGTTGTTTTATGCAAATAGCACAAGTTTGTTCTATGGAACTGGCACAAGTTTGTTCTACGCAACTGGCACAAGTTTGTTCTATGCAACTGGCAGAAGTTTGTTCTACGCAACTGGCACAAGTTTCTTCGACGCAACTGGCCCAAGTTTGTTTGACGCAACTGGCACAAGTTTGTTTGACACATCTGGCACAAGTTTGTTATACGCAACTGGCACAAGTTTGTTCGACGAAACTGGCACAAGTTTGTTCTACGCAACTGTCACAAGTTTGTTCTACGGAACTGGCACAAATTTGTTCTACGTAACTGGCACAAGTTTGTTCGACGCAACTGGCACAAGTTTGTTTTATGCAACTGGCACAAGTTTGTTTGATACAACTGGCACAAGTTTGTTCTACGCAACTGGCACAAGTTTGTTCGACGCAATTGGCACAAGTTTGTCCGACACAACTGGCTCAAGTTTGTTCTACGCAACTGGCTCAAGTTTGTTCTACGCAACTGGCAAAAGTTTTTTTGACGCAACTGGCTCAAGTTTGTTCTACGCAACTGGCACAAGTTTGTTTGACGCAACTGGCACAAGTTTGTTTGACACAACTGGCACAAGTTTGTTCTACGCAACTGGCCCAAGTTTGTTTGATGCAACTGGCAGAAGTTTGTTCTACGCAACTGGCACAAGTTTGTTCCACGTAACGGGCACAAGTTTGTTTGACGCAACTGGCCCAAGTTTGTTTGACAAAACTGGCACAAGTTTGTTCTACGCAACTGGCAAAAGTTTGTTCTGCGCAACTGGCACAAGTTTGTTCGACGCAAGTGGCACAAGTTTGTTCTATGCAACTGGCACAAGTTTGTTTGACGCAACTGGCACAAGTTTGTTTGACACAACTGGCACAAGTTTGTTCTACGCAACTGGCCCAAGTTTGTTTGACGCAACTGGCAGAAGTTTTTCTGACACAACTGGCACAAGTTTGTTCTACGTAACTGGCACAAGTTTGTTCTACGTAACTGGCACATTTTTGTTCGACGCAACTGGCACAATTTTGTTTTATGCAACTGGCACAAGTTTGTTTGATACAACTGGCACAAGTTTGTTCTACGCAACTGGCACAAGTTTGTTCGACGCAATTGGCACAAGTTTGTCCGACACAACTGGCACAAGTTTGTTCTACGCAACTGGCTCAAGTTTGTTCTACGCAACTGGCACAAGTTTTTTTGACGCAACTGGCTCAAGTTTGTTCTACGCAACTGGCACAAGTTTGTTTGACGCAACTGGCACAAGTTTGTTTGACACAACTGGCACAAGTTTGTTCTACGCAACTGGCCCAAGTTTGTTTGATGCAACTGGCAGAAGTTTGTTCTACGCAACTGGCACAAGTTTGTTCCACGTAACGGGCACAAGTTTGTTTGACGCAACTGGCCCAAGTTTGTTTGACAAAACTGTCACAAGTTTGTTCTACGCAACTGGCAAAAGTTTGTTCTGCGCAACTGGCACAAGTTTGTTCGACGCAAGTGGCACAAGTTTGTTCTATTCAACGGGCACAAGTTTGTTCTACGCAAGTGGCACAAGTTTGTTCGACGCAACTGGCACAAGTTTGTTCGATGCAACTGGCACAAGTTTGTTTGACGCAACTGGCACAAGTTTGTCCGACGCAACTGGCACAAGTTTGTTCGACGCGACTGGCACAAGTTTTTGTTTAAAGCAACTGGCACAATTTTATTCGACCCAACTGGCACAAGTTTGTTTGACACAACTGGCACAAGTTTTTTTGACGCAACCTGCACAAGTTTGTTTGACGCAACTGGCACAAGGTTGTTTGACGCAACTGGCACAAGGTTGTTCTACAAAACTGGCACAAGTTTGTTCTATGCAACTGGCATAAGTTTGTTCTACGCAACTGGCACAAGTTTGTTCTACACAACTGGCACAAGTTTGTTCTACGCAACTGGCACAAGTTTCCTCGAGGCAACTGGCACAAGTTTGTTCAACGCAACTGGCACAAGTTTGTTTGATGCAACTGGCACAAGTTTGTTTGACACGACTGGCACAAGTTTGTTCTACGCAACTGGCACAAGTTTGTTCGACGAAACTGGCACAAGTTTCTTCGACGCAACTGGCACAAGTTTGTTCGACGCAACTGGCACAAGTTTGTTCTACGCAACTGGCACAAGTTTGTTCTACGCAACTGGCACAAGTTTGTCTGACACAACTGGCACAAGTTTGTTCTACGCAACTGGCACAAGTTTGTCTGACACAACTGGCACTAGTTTGTTCTACGTAACTGGTACAAGTTTGTTCTATGCAACTGACACAAGTTTGTTTGACGCAACTGGCAAAAGTTTGTTTTATGCAACTGGCACAAGTTTGTTTGACACAACTGGCACAAGTTTGTTCTACGCAACTGGCACAAGTTTGTTCTACGCAACTGGCCCAAGTTTGTTTGACGCAACTGGCAGAAGTTTTTCTGACACAACTGGCACAAGTTTGTTCTACGTAACTGGCACAAGTTTGTTCTACGTAACTGGCACAAGTTTGTTCGACGCAACTGGCACAAGTTTGTTTTATGCAACTGGCACAAGTTTGTTTGATACAACTGGCACAAGTTTGTTCTACGCAACTGGCACAAGTTTGTTCGACGCAATTGGCACAAGTTTGTCCGACACAACTGGCACAAGTTTGTTCTACGCAACTGGCTCAAGTTTGTTCTACGCAACTGGCACAAGTTTTTTTGACGCAACTGGCTCAAGTTTGTTCTACGCAACTGGCACAAGTTTGTTTGACGCAACTGGCCCAAGTTTGTTTGACACAACTGGCACAAGTTTGTTCTACGCAACTGGCCCAAGTTTGTTTGACGCAACTGGCAGAAGTTTGTTCTACGCAACTGGCACAAGTTTGTTCCACGTAACGGGCACAAGTTTGTTTGGCGCAACTGGCCCAAGTTTGTTTGACAAAACTGTCACAAGTTTGTTCTACGCAACTGGCAAAAGTTTGTTCTGCGCAACTGGCACAAGTTTGTTCGACGCAAGTGGCACAAGTTTGTTCTATGCAACGGGCACAAGTTTGTTCTACGCAAGTGGCACAAGTTTGTTCGACGCAACTGGCACAAGTTTGTTCGATGCAACTGGCACAAGTTTGTTTGACGCAACTGGCACAAGTTTGTCCGACGCAACTGGCACAAGTTTGTTCGACGCGACTGGCACAAGTTTTTGTTTAAAGCAACTGGCACAATTTTATTCGACCCAACTGGCACAAGTTTGTTTGACACAACTGGCACAAGTTTTTTTGACGCAACCTGCACAAGTTTGTTTGACGCAACTGGCACAAGGTTGTTTGACGCAACTGGCACAAGGTTGTTCTACAAAACTGGCACAAGTTTGTTCTATGCAACTGGCATAAGTTTGTTCTACGCAACTGGCACAAGTTTGTTCTACACAACTGGCACAAGTTTGTTCTACGCAACTGGCACAAGTTTCCTCGAGGCAACTGGCACAAGTTTGTTCAACGCAACTGGCACAAGTTTGTTTGATGCAACTGGCACAAGTTTGTTTGACACGACTGGCACAAGTTTGTTCTACGCAACTGGCACAAGTTTGTTCGACGAAACTGGCACAAGTTTCTTCGACGCAACTGGCACAAGTTTGTTCGACGCAACTGGCACAAGTTTGTTCTACGCAACTGGCACAAGTTTGTTCTACGCAACTGTCACAAGTTTGTCTGACACAACTGGCACAAGTTTGTTCTACGCAACTGGCACAAGTTTGTCTGACACAACTGGCACTAGTTTGTTCTACGTAACTGGTACAAGTTTGTTCTATGCAACTGACACAAGTTTGTTTGACGCAACTGGCAAAAGTTTGTTTTATGCAACTGGCACAAGTTTGTTTGACACAACTGGCACAAGTTTGTTCTACGCAACTGGCACAAGTTTGTTCGACGCAATTGGCACAAGTTTGTTCTATGCAACTGGCACAAGTGTGTTCGACGCGACTGGCACAAGTTTGTTCGATGCAACTGGCACAAGTTTGTTCTACGCAACTGGCACAAGTTTGTTCTATGCAACCGGCATAAATTTGTTTGACGCAACTGGCACAAGTTTGTTTGACGTAACTGGCACAAGGTTGTTTGACGCAAATGGCACAAGGTTGCTCTACACAACTGGCACAAGTTTGTTGTATGCAACTGGCACAAGTTTGTTCTACGCAACTGGCACAAGTTTGTTCTACACAACTGGCACAAGTTTGTTCTACGCAACTGGCACAAGTTTTTTCGACGCAACTGGCACAAGTTTGTTCTACGCAACTGGCACAAGTTTGTTCTACGCAACTGGCACAAGTTTGTTTGACGTAACTGGCACAAGTTTGTTCATCGCAACTGGGACAAGTTTGTTCTACGCAACTGGCCCAAGTTTGTTCTACGCAACTGGCACGAGTTTGTTCTACGCAACTGGTACAAGTTTGTTCTATGGAACTGGCGCAAGTTTGTTCTGCGCTACTGGCCCATGTTTGTTCTTCGCAACTGGCACAAGTTTGTTGTATGCAACTGGCACAAGTTTGTTCGACGTAACTGGCACAAGTTTGTTCTACGCAACTAGCACAAATTTGTTCTATGCAACTGGCACAATTTTGTTCTATGCAACTGGCACAAGTTTGTTCTACACAACTGGCACAAGTTTGTTCTACTCAACTGGCACAAGTTTGTTCTACGCAACTGGCATAAGTTTGTTCTACGCAACTGGCACAAGTTTGTTTGACGCAACTGGCCCAAGTTTGTTTGACGCAACTGGCAAAAGTTTGTTTGAAACAACTGGCACAAGTTTGTTCTACGCAACTGTCACAAGTTTGTCCAACGCACCTGGCACAAGTTTGTTCGATGCAACTGGCACAAGTTTGTTCGACGCAACTGGCACAAGTTTGTTCTACGCAACTTAAAAATGTTTGTTCTACGCAACTGGCACAAGTTTGTTCAACGCAACTGCCACAAGTTTGTTTGAAACAACTGGCACAAGTTTCTTCAACGCAACTGGCACAAGTATGTTCGACGCAACTGGCACAAGTTTTTTTCTACGCAACTGTCTCAAGTTTGTTCTACGCAACTGGCACAAGTTTGTTTGACGCAACTGGCACAAGTTTCTTTGACGCAACTGGCACAAGATTGTTCTAAGCAACTGGCCCAAGTTTGTTTGAGGCAACTAGCACAAGGTTGTTCTACGCAACTGGCACAAGTTTGTTCTATGTAACTGGCACAAGTTTGTTCTACGCAACTGGCACAAGTTTGTTTGACACAAATGGCAAAAGTTTATTCTACGTAACTGGCACAAGTTTGTTCTACGCAACTAGCACAAGTTTGGTCTACGCAACTGGCACAAGTTTGTTCAACGCAACTGGCTCAAGTTTGTTCTACACAACTGGTACAAGTTTGTTTGACGCAACGGGTAAAAGTTTCTTTGACGCAACTGGCCCAAGTTTGTTTGACGCAACTGGCACAAGTTTGTTCTACGCAACTGGCACAAGTTTGTTCTACGTAACTGGCACAAGTTTGTTCTACGCAACTGGCACAAGATTGTTCTACGCAACTGGTACAAGTTTGTTTGACACAAGTGGCACAAGTTTGTTCTACGGAACTGAAAAAAGTTTGTTTGACGCAACTGGCACAAGTTTGCTCGACGCAAGTGGCATAAGTTTGTTCTATGCAACTGGCACAAGTTTGTTTGACACAACTGGCACAAGTTTGCTCGACGCAAGTGGCACAAGTTTGTTCGATGCAACTGGCACAAGTTTGTTCGACGCAACTGGCACAAGTTTTTTTGACGCAACTGGCACAAGTTTGTTCTATGCAACTGGCCCAAGTTTGTTTGGCGCAACTGGCACAAGTTTGTTCTACGCAACTGGCACAAGTTTGTTCGATGCAACTGGCACAAGTTTGTTCGGCGCAACTGGCACAAATTTGTCTAACACAACTAGCACAAGTTTATTCGACCCAACTGTCACAAGTTTGTTTGAAACAACTGGCACAAGTTTGTTGTACGCAACTGGCAAAAGTTTGTTTGACACAACTGGCACAAGTTTGCTCGACGCAAGTGGCACAAGTTTGTTCTATGCAACTGGCACAAGTTTGTTTGATACAACTGGCACAAGGTTGTTCTACGCAACTGGCACAAGTTTGTTCGATGCAACTGTCACAAGTTTGTTTGACGCAACTGGCACAAGCTTGTTCGACGCAACTGGCACAGGTTTGTTCGATGCAACTGCCACAAGTTTGTTCGACGCAACTGGCACAAGTTTGTTTGACGCACCTGGCACAAGTTTGTTGTATGCAACTGGCCCAAGATTGTTTGACGCAACTGGCACAAGTTTGTTCTACGCAACTGGCACAAGTTTGTTCGATGCAACTGGCACAAGTTTGTTCGGCGCAACTGGCACAAATTTGTCTAACGCAACTAGCACAAGTTTATTCGACCCAACTGGCACAAGTTTGTTCTACGCAACTGGCACAAGTTTGTTTGACGCAACTGGCACAAGGTTGTTTTATGCAACTGGCACAAGTTTGTTCTATGGAACTGGCACAAGTTTGTTCTACGCAACTGGCACAAGTTTGTTCTACACAACTGGCACAAGTTTGTTCTACGCAACTGGCACAAGTTTCTTCGACACAACTGGCCCAAGTTTGTTTGAGGCAACTGGCACAAGTTTGTTTGACAAAACAGGCACAAGTTTGTTCTACGCAATTGGCACAAGTTTGTTCGACGAAACTGGCACAAGTTTGTTCGACGCAACTGGCATTTGTTTGTTCTACGCAACTGGCACAAGTTTTTTCTACGCAACTGGCACAAGTTTGTTCTACGGAACTGGCACAAATTTGTTCGGCGCAACTGACACAAGTTTGTCTGACACAACTGGCACAAGTTTGTTCTACATAACTGGCACAAGTTTGTTCTATGCAACTGGCACAAGTTTGTTCGACGCAACTGGCACAAGTTTGTTTTATGCAACTGGCACAAGTTTGTTTGACACAACTGGCACAAGTTTGTTCTACGCAACTGGCACAAGTTTGTTCGACGCAATTGGCACAAGTTTGTCCGACGCAACTGGCACAAGTTTGTTCGACGCAACTGGCACAAGTTTGTTCGATGCAACTGGCATAAGTTTGTTCAACGCAACTGGCACAAGTTTGTTCTATGCAACTGGCATAAATTTGTTTGACGCAACTGGCACAAGTTTGTTTGACGCAACTGCCACAAGGTTGTTTGACGCAACTGGCACAAGGTTGCTCTACACAACTGGAACAAGTTTGTTCTATGCAACTGGCACAAGTTTGTTTGACACAACTGGCACAAGTTTTTTCTACGCAACTGGCACAAGTTTCTTCGACGCAACTGGCACAAGTTTGTTCGACGCAACTGGCCCAAACTTGTTTGACGCAACTGGCAGAAGTTTGATTGACACAACTGGCACAAGTTTGTTCTACGCAACTGGCACAAGTTTGGTCGACGAAACTGGCACAAGTTTGTTCTATGCAATTGACCCAAGTTTGTTCGATGCAACTGGCACAAGTTTGTTCGACGCAACTGGCACAAGTTTGTTCGATGCAACAGGCACAAGTTTGTTCTACGCAACTGGCACAAGTTTGTTCGACGCAACTGGCACAAGTTTGTTCGATGCAACAGGCACAAGTTTGTTCTACGCAACCGGCACAAGTTTGTTCATCGCAACTGACACAAGTTTGTTCTACGCAACTGGCCCAAGTTTGTTCTTCGCAACTGGGACGAGTTTGTTCTATGCAACTGGCACAAGTTTGTTTGACGCAACTGGCACAAGTTTGTTCTATGCAACTAGCACAAATTTGTTCTACGCAATTGGCACAAGTTTTTTGACGCAAATGGTACAAGTTTGTTGTACGCAACTGGCACAAGTTTGTTCGACGCAACTGGCACAAGTTTGTTCTACGCAACTGGCACAAGTTTGTTCTACGCAACTGGCACAAGTTTGTTCTACACAACTGGCACAAGTTTGTTTGACGCAACTGGCCCAAGTTTGTTAGATGCAACTGGCAAAAGTTTGTTTGAAACAACTGGCACAAGTTTGTTCTACGCAACTGTCACAAGTTTGTTCAACACAACTGGCACAAGTTTGTCAAACGCAACTGGCACAACTTTGTTCGATCAACTGGCACAAGTTTTTTCGACACAACTGGCATAAGTTTGTTCTATGCAACTGGAAAATGTTTGTTCTACGCAACTGGCACAAGTTTGTTTAACGCAACTGGCACAAGTTTGTTCTACGCAGCTGGAAAATGTTTGTTCTACGCAACTGGCACAAGTTTGTTCTACGCAACTGGCTCAAGTTTGTTCTACGCAACTGGCACAAGTTTGTTCAACGCAACTGGCACAAGTTTGTTTGACGCAACTGGCAAAAGTTTTTTTAACGCAACTGGGACAAGTTTGTTTGACGCAACTGGCAAAAGTTTGTTCTATGCAACTGGCATAAATTTGTTTGCCGCAACTGGCACAAGTTTGTTTGACGCAACTGGCACAAGGTTGTTTGACGCAACTGGCACAAGGTTGTTTGACACAACTGGCACAAGTTTGTTCTATGCAACTGGCACAAGTTTGTTTGACACAACTGGCACAAGTTTGTTCTGCACAACTGGCACAAGTTTGTTCGACGCAACTGGCACAAGTTTGTTCGACGCAACTGGCAGAAGTTTGTTCTACGCAACTGGCACAAGTTTGTTCTACGCAACTGGCGCAAGTTTGTTTGACGTAACTGGCACAAGTTTGTTCATCGCAACTGGGACAAGTTTGTTCTACGCAACTGGCCCAAGTTTGTTCTACGCAACTGGCACGAGTTTGTTCTACGCAACTGGCACAAGTTTGTTCTATGGAACTGGCACAAGTTTGTTCTACGCTACTGGCCCATGTTTATTCTTCGCAACTGGCACGAGTTTGTTCTATGCAACCGGCACAAGTTTGTTAGACGTAACTGGCACAAGTTTGTTCTACGCAACTTGCACAAATTAGTTCTACGCAACTGGCACAAGTTTGTTCTACGCAACTGGCACAAGTTTGTTCTACGCAACTGGCACAAGTTTGTTCTATGCAACTGGCACAAGTTTGTTTGACACAACTGGCCCAAGTTTGTTTGACGCAATTGGCAAAAGTTTGTTTGAAACAACTGGCACAAGTTTGTTCTACTCAACTGTCACAAGTTTGTCCAACGTACCTGGCACAAGTTTGTTCGATGCAACTGGCACAAGTTTGTTCGACGCAACTGGCACAAGTTTATTCTACGCAACTGGAAAATGTTTGTTCTACGCAACTGGCACAAGTTTGTTCTACGCAACTGGCACAAGTTTCTTCAACGCAACTGGCACAAGCATGTTCGACGCAACTGGCACAAGTTTGTTCTACGCAACTGTCTCAAGTTTGTTCTACACAACTGGCACAAGTTTGTTTGACGCAACTGCCACAAGTTTGTTTGACGCAACTGGCACAAGTTTGTTCTATGCAACTGGACCAAGTTTGTTTGAAGCAACTAGCACAAGGCTGTTCTACGCAACTGGCACAAGTTTGTTCTACGTAACTGGCACAAGTTTATTCTACGCAACTGGCACAAGTTTGTTCTATGCAACTGGCACAAGTTTGTTTGACACAAATGGCAAAAGTTTATTCTACGTAACTGGCACAAGTTTGTTCTACGCAACTGGCACAAGTTTGTTCTACACAACTGGCACAAGTTTGTTCAACGCAACTGGCTCAAGTTTGTTCAACGCAAATGTCACAAGTCTGTTCGACTCAACTGGCACAAGTTTGTTGTATGCAACTGGCTCAAGTTTGTTCTACACAACTGTTACAAGTTTGTTTGACGCAACTGGCACAAGTTTGTTTGACGCAACTGGCACAAGTTTGTTCTACGTAACTGGCACAAGTTTGTTCTACACAACTGGCACAAGTTTGTTCTACGCAACTGGCACAAGTTTGTTTGACACAACTGGCACAAGTTTGTTCTACACAACTGGCAAAAGTTTGTTTGACGCAACTGGCACAAGTTTGTTCGACGCAACTGGCACAAGTTTGTTCTATGCAACTGGCACAAGTTTGTTTGACACAACTGGCACAAGTTTGTTCTACGCAACTCTCACAAGTTTGTTCGATGCAACCGTCACAAGTTTGTTTGACGCAACTGGCACAAGCTTGTTCGACGCAACTGGCACAAGTTTGTTCGATGCAACTGGCACAAGTTTGTTCGACGCAACTGGCACAAGTTTGTTTGACGCAACTGGCACAAGTTTGTTTAACGCAACTGGCACAAGTTTGTTCGATGCAACTGGCACAAGTTTGTTCGGTGCAACTGGCACAAATTTGTTTAACGCAACTAGCACAAGTTTATTCGACCCAACTGGCAAAAGTTTGTTTGACACAACTGGCACAAATTTTTTGACGCAACTGGCCCAAGTTTGTTCAACGCAACTGGCACAAGTTTGTAGTTCGCAACTGGCACAAGTTTGTTCTACGTAACTGGCACAAGTTTGTCCGACACAACTGGCCCAAGTTTGTTCGACACAACTGGCCCAAGTTTGTTTGACGCAACTGGCAAAAGTTTGTTTGACACAACTGGCACAAGTTTGTTTTACGCAACTGGCACAAGTTTGTTCAACGCAACTGGCACAAGTTTGTCCGACGCAACTGGCATAAGTTTGTTATACGCAACTGGCACAAGTTTGTTTGATGCAACTGGCACAAGTTTGTCCGACGCAACTGGCACAAGTGTGTTCGACGCAACTGGCACAAGTTTGTTCGATGCAACTGGCACAAGTTTGTTCTACGCAACTGGCACAAGTTTGTTCTATGCAACTGGCATAAATTTGTTTGACGCAACTGGCCCAAGTTTGTTTGACGCAAATGGGAAAAGTTTTTTGGACACAACTGGCAAAAAGTTTGTTCTACGCAACTGGCACAAGTTTGTTCGACGCAACTGGCCCAAATTTGTTTGACGCAACTGGCAAAAGTTTGTTTGAAACAACTGGCACAAGTTTGTTCAGCGCAACTGGCACAATTTTGTTCTACGCAACTGGCACAAGTTTGTTCTACGCAACTGGCTCAAGTTTGTTCTACGCAACTGGCAGCAGTTTGTTTGACGCAACTGGCTCAAGTTTGTTCTACGCAACTGGCACAAGTTTGTTTGACGCAACTGGCACAAGTTTGTTTGACGCAACTGGCACAAGTTTGTTCTACGCAACTGGCCCAAGTTTGTTTGACGCAACTGGCAGAAGTTTGTTCTACGCAACTGGCACAAGTTTGTTCCACGTAACGGGCACAATTTTGTTTGACGCAACTGGCACAAGTTTGTTTGACAAAACTGGCACAAGATTGTTCTACGCAACTGGCAAAAGTTTGTTCTGCGCAACTGGCACAAGTTTGTTCGACGCAAGTGGCCCAAGTTTGTTTGACGCAACTGGCAAAAGTTTGTTCTACGCAACTGGCACAAGTTTGTTCGACGCAACTGGCACAAGTTTGTTCGATGCAACTGGCACAAGTTTGTTTGACGCAACTGGCACAAGTTTGTTCGACGCAACTGGCACAAGTTTGTTCGACGCAACTGGCACAAGTTTGTTTAATGCAACTGGCACAATTTTATTCGACCCAACTGGCACAAGTTTGTTTGACACAACTGGCACAAGTTTTTTTGACGCAACCTGCACAAGTTTGTTTGACGCAACTGGCACAAGGTTGTTTGACGCAACTGGCACAAGGTTGTTCTACAAAACTGGCACAAGTTTGTTCTATGCAACTGGCATAAGTTTGTTCTACGCAACTGGCACAAGTTTGTTCTACACAACTGGCACAAGTTTGATCTATGCAACTGGCACAAGTTTCCTCGACGCAACTGGCACAAGTTTGTTCAACGCAACTGGCACAAGTTTGTTTGACGCAACTGGCACAAGTTTGTTTGACACAACCTGCACAAGTGTGTTCTACGCAACTGGCACAAGTTTGTTCGACGAAACTGGCACAAGTTTTTTCGACGCAACTGGCACAAGTTTGTTCGACGCAACTGGCACAAGTTTGTTCTACGCAACTGGCACAAGTTTGTTCTACGCAACTGGCACAAGTTTGTCTGACACAACTGGCACAAGTTTGTTCTACGCAACTGGCACAAGTTTGTCTGACACAACTGGCACAAGTTTGTTCTACGTAACTGGTACAAGTTTGTTCTAGGCAACTGGCACAAGTTTGTTTGACGCAACTGGCAAAAGTTTGTTTTATGCAACTGGCACAAGTTTGTTTGACACAACTGGCACAAGTTTGTTCTACGCAACTGGCACAAGTTTGTTCGACGCAATTGGCACAAGTTTGTTCTATGCAACTGGCACAAGTGTGTTCGACGCGACTGGCACAAGTTTGTTCGATGCAACTGGCACAAGTTTGTTCTACGCAACTGGCACAAGTTTGTTCTATGCAACTGGCATAAGTTTGTTTGACGCAACTGGCACAAGTTTGTTTGACGCAACTGGCACAAGGTTGTTTGACGCAAATGGCACAAGGTTGCTCTACACAACTGGCACAAGTTTGTTGTATGCAACTGGCACAAGTTTGTTTGATGCAACTGGCACATTTTTGTTCTACACAACTGGCACAAGTTTATTCGACGCAACTGGCACAAGTTTGTTCTACGCAACTGGCACAAGATTGTTCTACACAACTGGCCCAAGTTTGTTCGACGCAACTGGCACAAGTTTGTTCTACGCAACTGGCACAAGTTTGTTCTACACAACTGGCACAAGTTTGTAGGACGCAACTGGCACAAGTTTGTTCTACGCAACTGGCACAAGTTTGTTCTACGCAACTGGCACAAGTTTGTTTGACGTAACTGGCACAAGTTTGTTCTACGCAACTGGCACAAGTTTGTTCTACGCAACTGGCCCAAGTTTGTTCTACGCAACTGGCATGAGTTTGTTCTACGCAACTGGCACAAGTTTGTTCTATGGAACTGGCGCAAGTTTGTTCTGTGCTACTGGCCCATGTTTGTTCTACACAACTGGCCCAAGTTTGTTCGACGCAACTGGCACAAGTTTGTTCGACGTAACTGCCACAAGTTTGTTCTATGCCCGTTGCACAAATTTGTTCTACGCAACTGGCACAAGTTTGTTCTACGCAACTGGCACAAGTTTGTTCTACGCAACTGGCACAAGTTTGTTCTACTCAACTGGCACAAGTTTGTTCTACGCAACTGGCATAAGTTTGTTCTACACAACTGGCACAAGTTTGTTTGACGCAACTGGCCCAAGTTTGTTTGACGCAACTGGCAAAAGTTTGTTTGAAACAACTGGCACAAGTTTGTTCTATGCAACTGTCACAAGTTTGTCCAACGCACCTGGCACAAGTTTGTTCGATGCAACTGGCACAAGTTTGTTCGACGCAACTGGCACAAGTTTGTTCCACGCAACTGGAAAATGTTTGTTCTACGCAACTGGCACAAGTTTGTTCTACGCAACTGCCACAAGTTTGTTCTACGCAACTGGCACAAGTTTCTTCAACGCAACTGGCACAAGTATGTTCGACGCAACTGGCACAAGTTTGTTCTACGCAACTGTCTCAAGTTTGTTCTACGCAACTGGCACAAGTTTGTTTGACGCAACTGGCACAAGTTTCTTTGACGCAACTGGTACAAGTTTGTTCTATGCAACTGGCACAAGTTTGTTTGACACAAATCGCAGAAGTTTATTCTACGTAACTGGCACAAGTTTGTTCTACGCAACTGGCACAAGTTTGGTCTAGGAAACTGGCACAAGTTTGTTCGACGCAACTGGCTCAAGTTTGTTCAACGCAACTGTCACAAGTCTGTTCGACGCAACTGGCACAAGTTTGTTCTACGCAACTGGCTCAAGTTTGTTCTACACAACTGGTACAAGTTTGTTTGACGCAACTGGCACAAGTTTGTTTGACGCAACTGGCCCAAGTTTGTTTGACGTAACTGGCACAAGTTTGTTCTACGCAACTGGAACAAGTTTTTTCTACGTAACTGGCACAAGTTTGTTCTACGCAACTGGCACAAGATTGTTCTACGCAACTGGTACAAGTTTGTTTGACACAAGTGGCACAAGTTTGTTCTACGCAACTGGCACAAGTTTGCTCGACGCAAGTGGCATAAGTTTGTTCTATGCAACTGGCACAAGTTTGTTTGGCACAACTGGCACAAGTTTGTTCTACGCAACTGGCACAAGTTTGATCGATGCAACTGTCACAAGTATGTTTGACGCAACTGGCACAAGCTTGTTCGACGCAACTGGCACAAGTTTGTTCGATGCAACTGGCACAAGTTTGTTCGACGCAACTGGCACAAGTTTTTTTTACGCACTTGGCACAAGTTTTTTTGACGCAACTGGCACAAGTTTGTTCTATGCAACTGGCCCAAGTTTGTTTGACGCAACTGGCACAAGTTTGTTTTACGCAACTGGCACAAGTTTGTTCTACGCAACTGGCACAAGTTTGTTCGGCGCAACTGGCACAAATTTGTCTAACACAACTAGCACAAGTTTATTCGACCCAACTGGCACAAGTTTGTTTGAAACAACTGGCACAAGTTTGTTGTACGCAACTGGCAAAAGTTTGTTTGACACAACTGGCACAAGTTTGCTCGACGCAAGTGGCACAAGTTTGTTCTATGCAACTGGCACAAGTTTGTTTGACACAACTGGCACAAGGTTGTTCTACGCAACTGGCACAAGTTTGTTCGATGCAACTGTCACAAGTTTGTTTGACGCAACTGGCACAAGCTTGTTCGACGCAACTGGAACAGGTTTGTTCGATGCAACTGCCACAAGTTTGTTCGACGCAACTGGCACAAGTTTGTTTGACGCAACTGGCACAAGTTTGTTCTATGCAACTGGCCCAAGATTGTTTGACGCAACTGGCACAAGTTTGTTCTACGCAACTGGCACAAGTTTGTTCGATGCAACTGGCACAAGTTTGTTCGGCGCAACTGGCACAAATTTGTCTAACGCAACTAGCACAAGTTTATTCGACCCAACTGGCACAAGTTTGTTTGACACAACTTGCACCAATTTTTTTGATGCAACTGGCACAAGTTTGTTTGACGCAACTGGCACAAGGTTGTTTTATGCAACTGGCACAAGTTTGTTCTATGGAACTGGCACAAGTTTGTTCTACGCAACTGGCACAAGTTTGTTCTACACAACTGGCACAAGTTTCTTCAACACAACTGGCCCAAGTTTGTTTGACGCAACTGGCACAAGGTTGTTTTATGCAACTGGCACAAGTTTGTTCTATGGAACTGGCACAAGTTTGTTCTACGCAACTGGCACAAGTTTGTTCTACGCAACTGGCACAAGTTTCTTCAACACAACTGGCCCAAGTTTGTTTGAGGCAACTGGCACAAGTTTGTTCTACGCAACTGGCTCAAGTTTGTTCGACGAAACTGGCACAAGTTTGTTCGACGCAACTGGCACAAGTTTGTTCTACGCAACTGGCACAAGTTTTTTCTAGCCAAACGGGCACAAGTTTGTTCTACGGAACTGGCACAAATTTGTTCTGCGCAATTGACACAAGTTTGTCTGACACAACTGGCACAAGTTTGTTCTACGTAACTGGCACAAGTTTGTTCTATGCAACTGGCACAAGTTTGTTCGACGCAACTAGCACAAGTTTGTTTTATGCAACTGGCACAAGTTTGTCTGACGCAACTGGCACAAGTTTGTTCTACGTAACTGGCACAAGTTTGTTCTACACAACTGGCACAAGTTTATTCTACGCAACTGGCACAAGTTTGTTTGAAACAACTGGCACAAGTTTGTTCTACGCAACTGGCAAAAGTTTGTATGACGCAACTGGCACAAGTTTGCTCGACGCAAGTGGCACAAATTTGTTCTATGCAACTGACACAAGTTTGTTTGACACAACTGGCACAAGTTTGTTCTACGCAACTGGCACAAGTTTGTTCGATGCAACTGTCACAAGTTTGTTCGACGCAACTGGCACAAGCTTGTTCGACGCAACTGGCACAAGTTTGTTCGATGCAACTGGCACAACTTTGTTCGACGCAACTGGCACAACTTTGTTTGACGCAAATGGCACAAGTTTGTTTAACGCAACTGGCACAAGTTTGTTCGATGCAACTGGCACAAGTTTGTTCGGCGCAACTGGCACAAATTTGTTTAACGCAACTAGCTCAAGTTTATTCGACCCAACTGGCAAAAGTTTGTTTGACACAACTGGCACAAATTTTTTGACGCAACTGGCACAAGTTTGTTTGACGCAACTGGCACACGTTTGTTCTACGCAACTGGCACAAGTTTGTTCTACGCAACTGGCACAAGTTTGTTTGACACAACTGCCACAAGTTTGTTCATCGCAACTGGCACAAGTTTGTTCTACGCAACTGGCCCAAGGTTGTTCTTCGCAACTGTCACGAGTTTGTTCTATGCAACTGGCACAAGTTTGTTCTACGCAACTGGCACAAGTTTGTTCTACGCAAGTGGCACAAGTTTGTTCTACGCAACTGGCACAAGTTTCTTCGAGGCAACTGGCCCAAGTTTGTTTGACGCAACTGGCACAAGTTTGTTTGACACAACTGGCACAAGTTTGTTCTACGCAACTGGCACAAGTTTGTTCGACGAAACTGGCACAAGTTTGTTCTACGCAACTGGCACAAGTTTGTTCTACGCAACTGGCACAAGTTTGTTCAACGCAACTGGCGCAAGTATGTTCGACGCAACTGGCACAAGTTTGTTCTACGCAACTGGCTCAAGTTTGTTCTATGCAACTGGCACAAGTTTGTTTGACGCAACTGGCACAAGTTTGTTTGACGCAACTGGCACAAGTTTGTTCTACGGAACTGGCACAAATTTGTTCTGCGCAACTGGCACAAGTTTTTTGACGCAAATGCCACAAGTTTGTTCTACGCAACTGGCACAAGTTTGTTTGACGCAACTGGCACAAGTTTGTTTGATGCAACTGGCTCAAGTTTGTTCTACGGAACTGGCACAAATTTGTTCTGCGCAACTGGCACAAGTTTGTCCCACACAACTGGCACAAGTTTGTTCTACGTAACTGGCACAAGTTTGTTCTACGTAACTGGCACAAGTTTGTTCGACGCAACTGGCACAAGTTTGTTTTATGCAACTGGCACAAGTTTGTTTGATACAACTGGCACAAGTTTGTTCTACGCAACTGGCACAAGTTTGTTCGACGCAATTGGCACAAGTTTGTCCGACACAACTGGCACAAGTGTGTTCGACGCAACTGGCACAAGTTTGTTCGATGCAACTGGCACAAGTTTGTTCTACGCAACTGGCACAAGTTTGTTCTATGCAACTGGCATAAATTTGTTTGACGCAACTGGCACAAGTTTGTTTGAAGCAACTGGCACAAGGTTGTTTGACGCAACTGGCACAAGGTTGCTCTACACAACTGGAACAAGTTTGTTCTATGCAACTGGTACAAGTTTGTTTGACGCAACTGGCACAAGTTTTTTCTACGCAACTGGCACAAGTTTCTTCGACGCAACTGGCAGAAGTTTGTTCGACGCAACTGGCATAAGTTTGTTCTATGTAATTGACACAAGTTTGTTTGACGCAACTGGCACAAGTTTTTTCTACGCAACTGGCACAAGTTTCTTCGACGCAACTGGCAGAAGTTTGTTCGACGCAACTGGCATAAGTTTGTTCTATGCAACTGGCACAAGTTTGTTTTATGCAACTGGCACAAGTTTGTTTGACGCAACTGGCAAAAGTTTGTTTAACGCAACTAGTACAAGTTTGTTTGACGCAACTGGCCCAAGTTTGTTCAACGCAACTGGCACAAGTTTGTAGTTCGCAACTGGCACAAGTTTGTTCTACGTAACTGGCACAAGTTTGTCCGACACAACTGGCCCAAGTTTGTTCGACGCAACTGGCCAAGTTTGTTTGACGCAACTGGCAAAAGTTTGTTTGACACAACTGGCACAAGTTTGTTCTACGCAACTGGCACAAGTTTGTTCGACGCAACTGGCACAAGTTTGTCCGACGCAACTGGCATAAGTTTGTTCTACGCAACTGGCACAAGTTTGTTCGACGCAACTGGCACAAGTTTGTCCGACGCAACTGGCAAAATTGTGTTCGACGCAACTGGCACAAGTTTGTTCGATGCAACTGGCACAAGTTTGTTCTACGCAACTGGCACAAGTTTGTTCTATGCAACTGGCATAAATTTGTTTGACGCAACTGGCCCAAGTTTGTTTGACGCAACTGGGAAAAGTTTTTTGGACACAACTGGCAAAAAGTTTGTTCTACGCAACTGGCACAAGTTTGTTCGACGCAACTGGCCCAAGTTTCTTTGACGCAACTGGCAAAAGTTTGTTTGAAACAACTGGCACAAGTTTGTTCAGCGCAACTGGCACAATTTTGTTCTACGCAACTGGAACAAGTTTGTTCTACGCAACTGGCTCAAGTTTATTCTACGCAACTGGCACAAGTTTGTTTGATGCAACTGGCTCAAGTTTGTTCTACGCAACTGGCACAATTTTGTTCTACGCAACTGGAACAAGTTTGTTCTACGCAACTGGCTCAAGTTTGTTCTACGCAACTGGCACAAGTTTGTTTGATGCAACTGGCACAAGTTTGTTTGACGCAACTGGCACAAGTTTGTTTGACGCAACTGGCACAAGTTTGTTCTACGCAACTGGCCCAAGTTTGTTTGACGCAACTGGCAGAAGTTTGTTCTACGCAACTGGCACAAGTTTGTTCCACGTAACGGGCACAAGTTTGTTTGACGCAACTGGCACAAGTTTGTTTGACCAAACTGGCACAAGTTTGTTCTACGCAACTGGCAAAAGTTTGTTCTGCGCAACTGGCACAAGTTTGTTCGACGCAAGTGGCACAAGTTTGTTCTATGCAACTGGCACAAGTTTGTTCTACACAAGTGGCACAAGTTTGTTCAACGCAACTGGCACAAGTTTGTTCGATGCAACTGGCACAAGTTTGTTTGACGCAACTGGCACAAGTTTGTTCGACGTAACTGGCACAAGTTTGTTCGATGCAACTGGCACAAGTTTCTTTGACGCAACTGGCACAAGTTTGTTCTACGCAACTGGCACAAGTTTCTTTGACGCAACTGGCACAAGTTTGTTCTACGCAATTGGCACAATTTTATTCGACCCAACTGGCACAAGTTTGTTTGACACAACTGGCACAAGTTTTTTTGACGCAACCTGCACAAGTTTGTTTGACGCAACTGGCACAAGGTTGTTTGACGCAACTGGCACAAGGTTGTTTGACGCAACTGGCACAAGTTTGTTCTATGCAACTGGCATAAGTTTGTTCTACGCAACTGGCACAAGTTTGTTCTACACAACTGGCACAAGTTTGTTCTACGCAACTGGCACAAGTTTCCTCGACGCAACTGGCACAAGTTTGTTCAACGCAACTGGCCCAAGTTTGTTTGATGCAACTGGCACAAGTTTGTTTGACACAACTGGCACAACTTTGTTCTACGCAACTGGCACAAGTTTGTTTGACTAAACTGGCACAAGTTTGTTCGACGCAACTGGCACAAGTTTGTTCGACGCAACAGGCACAAGTTTGTTCTACGCAACTGGCACAAGTTTGTTCGACGCAACTGGCAAGAGTTTGTCTGACACAACTGGCACAAGTTTGTTCAACGCAACTGGCACAAGTTTGTCTGACACAACTGGCAAAAGTTTGTTTTATGCAACTGGCACAAGTTTGTTTGACACAACTGGCACAAGTTTGTTCTACGCAACTGGCACAAGTTTGTTTGACGCAACTGGCAAAAGTTTGTTTTATGCAACTGGCACAAGTTTGTTTGACACAACTGGCACAAGTTTGTTCTACGCAACTGGCACAAGTTTGTTCGACGCAATTGGCACAAGTTTGTTCTATGCAACTGGCACAAGTGTGTTCGACGCGACTGGCACAAGATTGTTCGATGCAACTGGCACAAGTTTGTTCTACGCAACTGGCACAAGTTTGTTCTATGCAACTGGCATAAATTTGTTTGACGCAACTGGCACAAGTTTGTTTGACGCAACTGGCACAAGGTTGTTTGACGCAAATGGCACAAGGTTGCTCTACACAACTGGCACAAGTTTGTTGTATGCAACTGGCACAAGTTTGTTTGATGCAACAGGCACAAGTTTGTTCTACACAACTGCCACAAGTTTGTTCGACGCAACTGGCACAAGTTTGTTCGACGCAACTGGCACAAGTTTGTTCGACGCAACTGGCACAAGTTTGTTCTACGCAACTGGCACAAGTTTGTTTGACGTAACTAGGACAAGTTTGTTCATCGCAACTGGGACAAGTTTGTTCTACGCAACTGGCAAAAGTTTGTTCTACGCAACTGGCACGAGTTTGTTCTACGCAACTGGTACAAGTTTGTTCTATGGAACTGGCGCGAGTTTGTTCTGCGCTACTGGCCCATGTTTGTTCTTCGCAACTGGCACAAGTTTGTTCTATGCAACTGGCACAAGTTTGTTCGACGTAACTGGCAGAAGTTTGTTCTACGCAACTTGCACAAATTTGTTCTACGCAACTGGCACAATTTTGTTTTATGCAACTGGCACAAGTTTGTTCTACGCAACTGGCACAAGTTTGTTCTACTCAACTGGCACAAGTTTGTTTTACGCAACTGGCATAAGTTTGTTCTACGCAACTGGCACAAGTTTGTTTGCCGCAACTGGCCCAAGTTTGTTTGACGCAACTGGCAAAAGTATGTTTGAAACAACTGGCACATGTTTGTTCTACGCAACTGTCACAAGTTTGTACAACGCACCTGGCACAAGTTTGTTCGATGCAACTGGCACAAGTTTGTTCGACGCAACTGGCACAAGTTTGTTCTACGCAACTGGAAAATGTTTGTTCTACGCAACTGGCACAAGTTTGTTCTACGCAACTGCCACAAGTTTGTTTGAAACAACTGGCACAAGTTTCTTCAACGCAACTGGCACAAGTATGTTCGACGCAACTGGCACAAGTTTGTTCTACGCAACCTACTCAAGTTTGTTCTACGCAACTGGCACAAGTTTGTTTCACGCAACTAGCACAAGTTTCTTTGACGCAACTGGCACAAGTTTGTTCTATGCAACTGGCCCAAGTTTGTTTGAGGCAACTAGCACAAGGTTGTTCTACGCAACTGGCACAAGTTTGTTCTACGTAACTGGCACAAGTTTGTTCTACGCAACTGGCACAAGTTTGTTCTACGCAACTGGCACAAGTTTGTTTGACACAAATGGCAAAAGTTTATTCTACGTAACTGGCACAAGTTTGTTCTACGCAACTGGCACAAGTTTGGTCTACGCAACTGGCACAAGTTAGTTCAACGCAACTGGCTCAAGTTTGTTCTACACAACTGGTACAAGTTTGTTTGACGCAACTGGCACAAGTTTGTTCTATGCAACTGGCCCAAGTTTGTTTGACGCAACTGGCACAAGTTTGTTCTACGCAACTGGCACAAGTTTGTTCTACGTAACTGGCACAAGTTTGTTCTACGCAACTGGCACAAGATTGTTCTACGCAACTGGTACAAGTTTTTTTGACACAAGTGGCACAAGTTTGTTCTACGCAACTGGCAAAAGTTTGTTTGACGCAACTGGCACAAGTTTGCTCGACGCAAGTGGCATAAGTTTGTTCTATGCAACTGGCACAAGTTTGTTTGACACAACTGGCACAAGATTGTTCTACGCAACTGGCACAAGTTTGTTCGATGCAACTGTCACAAGTATGTTTGACGCAACTGGCACAAGCTTGTTCGACGCAACTGGCACAAGTTTGTTCGATGCAACTGGCACAAGTTTGTTCGACGCAACTGGCACAAGTTTTTTTGACGCAACTGGCACAAGTTTGTTGTATGCAATTGGCCCAAGTTTGTTTGACGCAACTGGCACAAGTTTGTTCTACGCAACTGGCACAAGTTTGTTCGATGCAACTGGCACAAGTTTGTTCGGCGCAACTGGCACAAATTTGTATAACACAACTAGCACAAGTTTATTCGACCCAACTGGCACAAGTTTGTTTGAAACAACTGGCACAAGTTTGTTGTACGCAACTGGCAAAAGTTTGTTTGACACAACTGGCACAAGTTTGCTTAACGCAAGTGGCACAAGTTTGTTCTATGCAACTGGCACAAGTTTGTTTGATACAACTGGCACAAGGTTGTTCTACGCAACTGGCACAAGTTTGTTCGATGCAACTGTCACAAGTTTGTTTGACGCAACTGGCACAAGCTTGTTCGACGCAACTGGTACAGGTTTGTTCGATGCAACTGCCACAAGTTTGTTCGACGCAACTGGCACAAGTTTGTTTGACGCACCTGGCACAAGTTTGTTCTACGCAACTGGCACAAGTTTGTTCGATGCAACTGGCACAAGTTTGTTCGGCGCAACTGGCAGAAATTTGTCTAACGCAACTAGCACAAGTTTATTCGACCCAACTGGCACAAGTTTGTTTGACACAACTGGCACAAATTTTTTTGACGCAACTGGCACAAGTTTGTTTGACGCAAGTGGCACAAGGTTGTTTTATGCAACTGGCACAAGTTTGTTCTATGGAACTGGCAAAAGTTTGTTCTACGCAACTGGCACAAGTTTGTTCTACACAACTGGCACAAGTTTGTTCTACGCAACTGGCACAAGTTTCTTCGACACAACTGGCCCAAGTTTGTTTGAGGCAACTGGCACAAGTTTGTTTGACAAAACTGGCAAAAGTTTGTTCTACGCAACTGGCACAAGTTTTTTCGACGAAACTGGCACAAGTTTGTTCGACGCAACTGGCACAAGTTTGTTCTACGCAACTGGCACAAGTTTTTTCTACGCAACTGGCACAAGTTTGTTCTACGGAACTGGCAGAAATTTGTTCTGCGCAACTGACACAAGTTTGTCTGACACAACTGGCACAAGTTTGTTCTACGTAACTGGCACAAGTTTGTTCTATGCAACTGGCACAAGTTTGTTCGACGCAACTGGCACAAGTTTGTTTTATGCAACTGGCACAAGTTTGTTTGACACAACTGGCACAAGTTTGTTCTACGCAACTGGCACAAGTTTGTTCGACGCAATTGGCACAAGTTTGTCCGACGCAACTGGTACAAGTTTGTTCGACGCAACTGGCACAAGTTTGTTCGATGCAACTGGCACAAGTTTGTTCTACGCAACTGGCACAAGTTTGTTCTATGCAACTGCCATAAATTTGTTTGACGCAACTGGCACAAGTTTGTTTGACGCAACTGGCACAAGGGTGTTTGACGCAACTGGCACAAGGTTGCTCTACACAACTGGAACAAGTTTGTTCTATGCAACTGGCACAAGTTTGTTTGACACAACTGGCACAAGTGTGTTCTACGCAACTGGCACAAGTTTGTTCTAAGCAACTGGCACAAGTTTGTTTGACGCAACAGGCCCAAGTTTGTTTGACGAAACTGGCAAAAGTTTGTTTGAAACAACTGGCACAAGTTTGTTCTACGCAACTGGCACAAGTTTGTCCAACACAACTGGCACAAGTTTGTTCGATGCAACTGGCACAAGTTTGTTCGACGAAACTGGCACAAGTTTGTTCTACGCAACTGGCATAAGTTTGTTCTACGCATCTGGCACAGGTTTGTTTGACGCAATTGGCACAAGTTTGTTCTTCGCAACTGGCACAAGTTTGTTCTATGCAACTGGCCCAAGTTTGTTCTACGCAACTGGCAAAAGTTTGTTCTATGCAACTGGCACAAGTTTATTCTACTCAACTGGCACAAGTTTGTTCAACGCAACTGTCACAAGTCTGTTCTACGCAACTGGCTCAAGTTTGTTCTACTCAACTGGCACAAGTTTGTTTGATGCAACTGGCACAAGTTTGTTTGACGCAACTGGCACAAGTTTGCTCTATGCAACTGGCACAAGTTTGTTTGACGCAACTAGCACAAGTTTGTTCTACGCAACTGGCACAAGTTTGTTCTACGTAACTGGCACAAGTTTGTTCTATGCAACTGGCACATGTTTGTTCTACGCAACCGGCACAAGTTTGTTTGACACAACTGGCACAAGTTTGTTTTACGCAACTGGCAAAAGTTTGTTCTACGCAACTGGCACAAGTTTTTTCGATGCAAGTGGCACAAGTTTGTTCTATGCAACTGGCACAAGTTTGTTTGACACAACTGGCACAGTTTGTTCTACGCAACTGCCACAAGTTTGTTCGATGCAACTGGCACAAGTTTGTTTGACGCAACTGGCACAAGCTTGTTCGACACAACTGGCACAAGTTTGTTCGATGCAAATGGCACAAGTTTGTTTGACACAACTGGCACAAGTTTGTTTAACGCAACTGGCACAAGTTTATTCGACCCAACTGGCAAAAGTTTGTTTGACACAACTGGCACAAGTTTTTTTGACGCAACTGGCACAAGTTTGATGACGCAACTGGCACAAGGTTGTTTGACGCAACTGTCACAAGGTTGTTCTACACTACTGGCACAAGTTTGTTCTCTGCAACTGACACAAGTTTATTTGACGCAACTGGCACAAGTTTGTTCTACGCGGCAGAAGTTTCTTTGACGAAACTGGCACAAGTTTGTTCGACGCAACTGGCCCAAGTTTGTTTGACGCAACTGGCACAAGTTTGTTTGACAAAACTGGCACAAGTTTGTTCTACACAACTGGCACAAGTTTGTTCGACGAGACTGGCACAAGTTTGTTCTGCGCAACTGGCACAAGTTTGGTCTACGCAACTGGCACAAGTTTGTTCTATGCAACTGGCATAAATTTGTTTGACGCAACTGGCACAAGTCTGTTTGACTTAACTGGCACAAGTTTGTTCTGCGCAACTGGCACAAGTTTGTTCCACGCAACTGCCACAAGTTTGTTCTACGCAACTGGCTCAAGTTTGTTTTACGCAACTAGCAGAAGTTTGTTTGACACAACTGGCACATGTTTGTCTTAAGCATCTGTCACAAGTTTGTTCTACGCAACTGGCCCAAGTTTGTTTGACACAACTCGCACAAGTTTGTTCTACGCAACTGGCATAAGTTTGTTCTACGCAACTGGCACAAGTTTGTTTGACACAACTGGCACAAGTTTGCTCTACACAACTGGCACAAGTTTGTTCTATGCAACTGGCTCAAGTTTGTTCTACACAACTGGCACAAGTTTGTTTGACGCAACTGGCACAAGTTTGTTTGACGTAACTGGCACAAGTTTGTTCTGAGAAACTGGCCCAAGTTTGTTTAACGCAACTGGCAGAAGTTTGTTCTACGCAACTGGCACAAGTTTGTTCCACGTAACAGACACGAGTTTGTTCTGCGCAACTGGCTCAAGTTTGTTTGACACAACTGGCACAAGTTTGTTCTACGCAACTGACAAAAGTTTGTTCTGCGCAGGTGGCACAAGTTTGTTCGACGCAAGTGGCACAAGTTTGTTCGACGCAAGTGGCAAAAGTTTGTTCTACGCAACTGGCACAAGTTTGTTTGACGCAACTGGCACAAGTTTGTTTGACGCAACTGGCACAAGTTTGTTCGACTCAGCTGGCACAAGTTTGTTCGACTCAACTGGCACAAGTTTGTTTAAAGCAACTGGCACAAGTTTATTCGACCCAACTGGCACAAGTTTGTTTGACACAACTGGCACAAGTTTTTTTGACGCAACGTGCACAAGTTTGTGACGCAACTGACACAAGGTTGTTTGACGCAACTGGCACAAGGTTGTTCTACAAAACTGGCACAAGTTTGTTCCATGCAACTGGCACAAGTTTGTTCTACGCAACTGGCACAAGTTTGTTCTACGCAACTGGCACAAGTTTGTTCTACGCAACTGGCACAAGTTTCTTCGACGCAACTGGCACAAGTTTGTTCGACGCAACTGGCCCAAGTTTGTTCGACGCAACTGGCACAAGTTTGTTCGACACAACTGGCACAAGTTTGTTTAACACAACTGGCACAAGTTTGTTCGACGAAACTGGCACAAGTTTGTTCGACGCAACTGGCACAAGTTTGTTCTACGCAACTGTCTCAAGTTTGTTCTACGCAACTGGCACAAGTTTGTTCTACGCAACTGGCACAAGTTTTTCTGACACAACTGGCACAAGTTTGTTCTACATAACTGGCACAAGTTTGTTCTATGCAACTGGCACAATTTTGTTCGACGCAACTGGCAAAAGTTTGTCCGACGCTACTGGCACAAGTTTGTTCTATGCAACTGGCATAAATTTGTTTGACGCAACTGGCACAAGTTTGTTTGACGCAACTGGCACAAGGTTGTTTGACGCAACTGGCACAAGGTTGTTTGACACAATTGGCACAAGTTTGTTCTACTCAACTGGCACAAGATTGTTCAACGCAATTGACACAAGTTTGTCCGACACAACTGGCACAAGTGTGTTCGACGCAACTGGCACAAGTTTGTTCGATGCAACTGGGACAAGTTTGTTCTACGCAACTGGCACAAGTTTGTTCTATGCAACTGGCATTAATTTGTTTGACGCAACTGGCACAAGTTTGTTTGACGCAACTGGCACAAGGTTGTTTGACGCAACTTGCACAAGGTTGCTCTACACAACTGGCACAATATTGTTCTATGCAACTGGCACAAGTTTGTTTCACGCAACTGGCACAAGTTTGTTCTGCACAACTGGCACAAGATTGTTCGACGCAACTGGCACAAGTTTGTTCGACGCAACTGGCACAAGTTTGTTCTACGCAACTGGCACAAGTTTGTTCTACGCAACTGGCACAAGTTTGTTTGACGTAACTGGCACAAGTTTGTTCATCGCAACTGGGACAAGTTTGTTCTACGCAACTGGCCCAAGTTTGTTCTACGCAACTGGCACGAGTTTGTTCTACGCAACTGGCACAAGTTTGTTCTATGGAACTGGGACAAGTTTGTTCTACGCTATTGGCCCATGTTTATTCTTCACAACTGGCACGAGTTTGTTCTATGCAACTGGCACAAGTTTGTTAGACGTAACTGGCACAAGTTTGTTCTACGCAACTTGCACAAATTAGATCTACACAACTGGCACAAGTTTGTTCTGCGCAACTGGCACAAGTTTGTTCTACACAACTGGCACAAGTTTGTTCTATGCAACTGGCACAAGTTTGTTTGACACAACTGGCCCAAGTTTGTTTGATGCAACTGGCAAAAGTTTGTTTGAAACAACTGGCACAAGTTTGTTCTACTCAACTGTCACAAGTTTGTCCAACGTACCTGGCACAAGTTTGTTCGATGCAACTGGCACAAGTTTGTTCGACGCAACTGGCACAAGTTTATTCTACGCAACTAGAAAATGTTTGTTCTACGCAACTGGCACAAGTTTGTTCTACGCTACTGCCACAAGTTTGTTGTACGCAACTGGCACAAGTTTCTTCAACGCAACTGGCACAAGTATGTTCGACGCAACTGGCACAAGTTTGTTCTACGCAACTGTCTCAAGTTTGTTCTACGCAACTGGCACAAGTTTGTTTGACGCAACTGGCACATGTTTGTTTGACGCAACTGGCACAAGTTTGTTCTATGCAACTGGCCCAAGTTTGTTTGACGCAACTAGCACAAGGTTGTTCTACGCAACTGGCACAAGTTTGTTCTACGTAACTGGCACAAGTTTGTTCTATGCAACTGGCACAAGTTTGTTCTATGCAACTGGCACAAGTTTGTTTGACACAAATGGCAAAAGTTTATTCTACGTAACTGGCACAAGTTTGTTCTACGCAACTGGCACAAGTTTGTTCTACGCACCTGGCACAAGTTTGTTCAACGCAACTGGCTCAAGTTTGTTCAACGCAACTGTCACAAGTCTGTTCGACGCAACTGGCACAAGTTTGTTCTATGCAACTGGCTCAAGTTTGTTCTATACAACTGGTACAAGTTTGTTTGACACAACTGGCAATAGTTTGTTTGACACAACTGGCACAAGTTTGTTCGACGAAACTGGCACAAGTTTGTTCGACGCAACTGGCACAAGTTTGTTCGACGTAATTGGCAGAAGTTTGTTCTACGCAACTTGCACAAGTTTGTTCGACACAACTGGCACAAGTTTGTTCTACGCAACTGTCTCAAGTTTGTTCTACGCAACTGGCACAAGTTTGTTCTACGCAACTGGCACAAGTTTTTCTGACACAACTGGCACAAGTTTGTTCTACATAACTGGCACAAATTTGTTCTATGCAACTGGCACAATTTTGTTCGACGCAACTGGCAAAAGTTTGTCCGACGCAACTTGCACAAGTTTGTTCTATGCAACTGGCATAAATTTGTTTGACGCAACTGGCACAAGTTTGTTTGACGCAACTGGCACAAGGTTGTTTGACGCAACTGGCACAAGGTTGTTTGACACAACTGGCACAAGTTTGTTCTACGCAACTGGCACAAGTTTCTTCGACGCAACTGGCCCAAATTTGTTTGACGCAACTGGCAAAAGTTTGTTTGACGCAACTGGGAAAAGTTTTTTGGACACAACTGGCAAAAAAGTTTGTTCGATGCAACTAGCACAAGTTTGTTTGACGCAACTGGCCCAAGTTTGTTTGACGCAACTGGGAAAAGTTTTTTGGACACAACTGGCAAAAAGTTTGTTCGATGCAACTGGCACAAGTTTGTTCAGCGCAACTGGCCCAAATTTTGTTCTACGCAACTGGCACAAGTTTGTTCTACGCAACTGGCTCAAGTTTGTTCTACGCAACTGGCACAAGTTTGTTTGATGGAACTGGCTCAAGTTTGTTCTACACAACTGGCACAAGTTTGTTTGACGCAACTGGCACAAGTTTGTTTGACGCAACTGGCACAAGTTTGTTCTACGCAACTGGCCCAAGTTTGTGTGACGCAACTGGCAGAAGTTTGTTCTACGCAACTGGCACAAGTTTGTTCCACGTAACGGGCACAAGTTTGTTTGACGCAACTGGCACAAGTTTGTTTGACAAAACTGGCACAAGTTTGTTCTACGCAACTGGCAAAAGTTTGTTCTGTGCAACTGGCACAAGTTTGTTCGACGCAAGTGGCACAAGTTTGTTCTATGCAACTGGCATAAATTTGTTTGACGCAACTGGCACAAGTCTGTTTGACTTAACTGGCACAAGTTTGTTCTGCGCAACTGGCACAAGTTTGTTCCACGCAACTGCCACAAGTTTGTTCTACGCAACTGGCTCAAGTTTGTTTTACGCAACTAGCAGAAGTTTGTTTGACACAACTGGCACATGTTTGTCTTAAGCATCTGTCACAAGTTTGTTCTACGCAACTGGCCCAAGTTTGTTTGACACAACTCGCACAAGTTTGTTCTACGCAACTGGCATAAGTTTGTTCTACGCAACTGGCACAAGTTTGTTTGACACAACTGGCACAAGTTTGCTCTACACAACTGGCACAAGTTTGTTCTATGCAACTGGCTCAAGTTTGTTCTACACAACTGGCACAAGTTTGTTTGACGCAACTGGCACAAGTTTGTTTGACGTAACTGGCACAAGTTTGTTCTGAGAAACTGGCCCAAGTTTGTTTAACGCAACTGGCAGAAGTTTGTTCTACGCAACTGGCACAAGTTTGTTCCACGTAACAGACACGAGTTTGTTCTGCGCAACTGGCTCAAGTTTGTTTGACACAACTGGCACAAGTTTGTTCTACGCAACTGACAAAAGTTTGTTCTGCGCAGGTGGCACAAGTTTGTTCGACGCAAGTGGCACAAGTTTGTTCGACGCAAGTGGCAAAAGTTTGTTCTACGCAACTGGCACAAGTTTGTTTGACGCAACTGGCACAAGTTTGTTTGACGCAACTGGCACAAGTTTGTTCGACTCAGCTGGCACAAGTTTGTTCGACTCAACTGGC
The DNA here is from genome assembly GCA_039081455.1 of Macrobrachium rosenbergii. Lineage (NCBI taxonomy): Eukaryota > Metazoa > Arthropoda > Malacostraca > Decapoda > Palaemonidae > Macrobrachium > Macrobrachium rosenbergii. Next base: position 29,832 of record JANJGK010000464.1, read on the forward strand.
ACAAGTTTGTTTAAAGCAACTGGCACAAGTTTATTCGACCCAACTGGCACAAGTTTGTTTGACACAACTGGCACAAGTTTTTTTGACGCAACGTGCACAAGTTTGTGACGCAACTGACACAAGGTTGTTTGACGCAACTGGCACAAGGTTGTTCTACAAAACTGGCACAAGTTTGTTCCATGCAACTGGCACAAGTTTGTTCTACGCAACTGGCACAAGTTTGTTCTACGCAACTGGCACAAGTTTGTTCTACGCAACTGGCACAAGTTTCTTCGACGCAACTGGCACAAGTTTGTTCGACGCAACTGGCCCAAGTTTGTTCGACGCAACTGGCACAAGTTTGTTCGACACAACTGGCACAAGTTTGTTTAACACAACTGGCACAAGTTTGTTCGACGAAACTGGCACAAGTTTGTTCGACGCAACTGGCACAAGTTTGTTCTACGCAACTGTCTCAAGTTTGTTCTACGCAACTGGCACAAGTTTGTTCTACGCAACTGGCACAAGTTTTTCTGACACAACTGGCACAAGTTTGTTCTACATAACTGGCACAAGTTTGTTCTATGCAACTGGCACAATTTTGTTCGACGCAACTGGCAAAAGTTTGTCCGACGCTACTGGCACAAGTTTGTTCTATGCAACTGGCATAAATTTGTTTGACGCAACTGGCACAAGTTTGTTTGACGCAACTGGCACAAGGTTGTTTGACGCAACTGGCACAAGGTTGTTTGACACAATTGGCACAAGTTTGTTCTACTCAACTGGCACAAGATTGTTCAACGCAATTGACACAAGTTTGTCCGACACAACTGGCACAAGTGTGTTCGACGCAACTGGCACAAGTTTGTTCGATGCAACTGGGACAAGTTTGTTCTACGCAACTGGCACAAGTTTGTTCTATGCAACTGGCATTAATTTGTTTGACGCAACTGGCACAAGTTTGTTTGACGCAACTGGCACAAGGTTGTTTGACGCAACTTGCACAAGGTTGCTCTACACAACTGGCACAATATTGTTCTATGCAACTGGCACAAGTTTGTTTCACGCAACTGGCACAAGTTTGTTCTGCACAACTGGCACAAGATTGTTCGACGCAACTGGCACAAGTTTGTTCGACGCAACTGGCACAAGTTTGTTCTACGCAACTGGCACAAGTTTGTTCTACGCAACTGGCACAAGTTTGTTTGACGTAACTGGCACAAGTTTGTTCATCGCAACTGGGACAAGTTTGTTCTACGCAACTGGCCCAAGTTTGTTCTACGCAACTGGCACGAGTTTGTTCTACGCAACTGGCACAAGTTTGTTCTATGGAACTGGGACAAGTTTGTTCTACGCTATTGGCCCATGTTTATTCTTCACAACTGGCACGAGTTTGTTCTATGCAACTGGCACAAGTTTGTTAGACGTAACTGGCACAAGTTTGTTCTACGCAACTTGCACAAATTAGATCTACACAACTGGCACAAGTTTGTTCTGCGCAACTGGCACAAGTTTGTTCTACACAACTGGCACAAGTTTGTTCTATGCAACTGGCACAAGTTTGTTTGACACAACTGGCCCAAGTTTGTTTGATGCAACTGGCAAAGGTTTGTTTGAAACAACTGGCACAAGTTTGTTCTACTCAACTGTCACAAGTTTGTCCAACGTACCTGGCACAAGTTTGTTCGATGCAACTGGCACAAGTTTGTTCGACGCAACTGGCACAAGTTTATTCTACGCAACTAGAAAATGTTTGTTCTACGCAACTGGCACAAGTTTGTTCTACGCTACTGCCACAAGTTTGTTGTACGCAACTGGCACAAGTTTCTTCAACGCAACTGGCACAAGTATGTTCGACGCAACTGGCACAAGTTTGTTCTACGCAACTGTCTCAAGTTTGTTCTACGCAACTGGCACAAGTTTGTTTGACGCAACTGGCACATGTTTGTTTGACGCAACTGGCACAAGTTTGTTCTATGCAACTGGCCCAAGTTTGTTTGACGCAACTAGCACAAGGTTGTTCTACGCAACTGGCACAAGTTTGTTCTACGTAACTGGCACAAGTTTGTTCTATGCAACTGGCACAAGTTTGTTCTATGCAACTGGCACAAGTTTGTTTGACACAAATGGCAAAAGTTTATTCTACGTAACTGGCACAAGTTTGTTCTACGCAACTGGCACAAGTTTGTTCTACGCACCTGGCACAAGTTTGTTCAACGCAACTGGCTCAAGTTTGTTCAACGCAACTGTCACAAGTCTGTTCGACGCAACTGGCACAAGTTTGTTCTATGCAACTGGCTCAAGTTTGTTCTATATAACTGGTACAAGTTTGTTTGACACAACTGGCAATAGTTTGTTTGACACAACTGGCACAAGTTTGTTCGACGTAATTGGCAGAAGTTTGTTCTACGCAACTTGCACAAGTTTGTTCGACACAACTGGCACAAGTTTGTTCTACGCAACTGTCTCAAGTTTGTTCTACGCAACTGGCACAAGTTTGTTCTACGCAACTGGCACAAGTTTTTCTGACACAACTGGCACAAGTTTGTTCTACATAACTGGCACAAATTTGTTCTATGCAACTGGCACAATTTTGTTCGACGCAACTGGCAAAAGTTTGTCCGACGCAACTGGCACAAGTTTGTTCTATGCAACTGGCATAAATTTGTTTGACGCAACTGGCACAAGTTTGTTTGACGCAACTGGCACAAGGTTGTTTGACGCAACTGGCACAAGGTTGTTTGACACAACTGGCACAAGTTTGTTCTACGCAACTGGCACAAGTTTCTTCGACGCAACTGGCCCAAATTTGTTTGACGCAACTGGCAAAAGTTTGTTTGACGCAACTGGGAAAAGTTTTTTGGACACAACTGGCAAAAAAGTTTGTTCGATGCAACTAGCACAAGTTTGTTTGACGCAACTGGCCCAAGTTTGTTTGACGCAACTGGGAAAAGTTTTTTGGACACAACTGGCAAAAAGTTTGTTCGATGCAACTGGCACAAGTTTGTTCAGCGCAACTGGCCCAAATTTTGTTCTACGCAACTGGCACAAGTTTGTTCTACGCAACTGGCTCAAGTTTGTTCTACGCAACTGGCACAAGTTTGTTTGATGGAACTGGCTCAAGTTTGTTCTACACAACTGGCACAAGTTTGTTTGACGCAACTGGCACAAGTTTGTTTGACGCAACTGGCACAAGTTTGTTCTACGCAACTGGCCCAAGTTTGTGTGACGCAACTGGCAGAAGTTTGTTCTACGCAACTGGCACAAGTTTGTTCCACGTAACGGGCACAAGTTTGTTTGACGCAACTGGCACAAGTTTGTTTGACAAAACTGGCACAAGTTTGTTCTACGCAAATGGCAAAAGTTTGTTCTGTGCAACTGGCACAAGTTTGTTCGACGCAAGTGGCACAAGTTTGTTCTATGCAACAGGCAAAAGTTTGTTCTACGCAACTGGCACAAGTTTGTTCTACGCAACTGGCACAAGTTTGTTCGATGCAACTGGCACAAGTTTGTTTGACGCAACTGGCACAAGTTTGTTCAACGCAACTGGCACAAGTTTGTTCGACACAACTGGCACAAGTTTGTTTAACGCAACTGGCACAATTTTATTCGACCCAACTGGCACAAGTTTGTTTGACACTACTGGCACAAGTTTTTTTGACAAAACCTGCACAAGTTTGTTTGACGCAACTGACACAAGGTTGTTTGACGCAACTGGCACAAGGTTGTTCTACAAAACTGGCACAAGTTTGTTCTATGCAACTGGCATAAGTTTGTTCTACGCAACTGGCACAATTTTCTTCGACGCAACTGGCACAAGTTTGTTCGACGCAACTGGCCCAAACTTGTTTGACGCAACTGGCAGAAGTTTGATTGACACAACTGGCACAAGTTTGTTCTACGCAACTGGCACAAGTTTGTTTGACACAACCTGCACAAGTTTGTTCTACGCAACTGGCACAAGTTTGTTCGACGAAACTGGCCCAAGTTTGTTCGACGCAACTGGCACAAGTTTGTTCGACGCAACTGGCACAAGTTTGTTCTACGCAACTGGCACAAGTTTGTTCTACGCAACTGGCACAAGTTTGTCTGACACAACTGGCACAAGTTTGTTCTACGCAACTGGCACAAGTTTGTCTGACACAACTGGCACAAGTTTGTTCTACGTAACTGGTACAAGTTTGTTCTATGCAACTGGTACAAGTTTGTTTGACGCAACTGGCAAAAGTTTGTTTTATGCAACTGGCACAAGTTTGTTTGACACAACTGGCACAAGTTTGTTCTACGCAACTGGCACAAGTTTGTTCGACGCAATTGGCACAAGTTTGTTCTATGCAACTGGCACAAGTGTGTTCGACGCGACTGGCACAAGTTTGTTCGATGCAACTGGCACAAGTTTGTTCTACGCAACTGGCACAAGTTTGTTCTATGCAACTGGCATAAATTTGTTTGACGCAACTGGCACAAGTTTGTTTGACGCAACTGGCACAAGGTTGTTTGACGCAACTGGCACAAGGTTGTTTGACGCAAATGGCACAAGGTTGCTCTACACAACTGGCACAAGTTTGTTTGACGCAACTGGCACAAGTTTGTTTGACGCAACTGGCACAAGTTTGTTTGACGCAACTGGCACAAGTTTGTTCGACGCAACTGGCACAAGTTTGTTCTACACAACTGGCACAAGTTTGTTCGACGCAACTGGCACAAGTTTGTTTTACGCAACTGGCACAAGTTTGTTCTACACAACTGGCACAAGTTTGTAGGACGCAACTGGCACAAGTTTGTTCTACGCAACTGGCACAAGTTTGTTCTACGCAACTGGCACAAGTTTGTTTGACGTAACTGGCACAAGTTTGTTCTATGCAACTGGGACAAGTTTGTTCTACGCAACTGGCCCAAGTTTGTTCTACACAACTGGCACAAGTTTGTTCTAAGGAACTGGCGCAAGTTTGTTCTGTGCTACTGGCCCATGTTTGTTCTTCGCAACTGGCACGAGTTTGTTCTATGCAACTGGCACAAGTTTGTTCGACGTAACTGGCACAAGTTTGTTCTACGCAACTTGCACAAATTTGTTCTACGCAACTGGCACAAGTTTGTTCTACGCAACTGGCACAAGTTTGTTCTACGCAACTGGCACAAGTTTGTTCTAAGGAACTGGCGCAAGTTTGTTCTGTGCTACTGGCCCATGTTTGTTCTTCGCAACTGGCACGAGTTTGTTCTATGCAACTGGCACAAGTTTGTTCGACGTAACTGGCACAAGTTTGTTCTACGCAACTTGCACAAATTTGTTCTACGCAACTGGCACAAGTTTGTTCTACGCAACTGGCACAAGTTTGTTCTACGCAACTGGCACAAGTTTGTTCTACTCAACTGGCACAAGTTTGTTCTACGCAACTGGCATAAGTTTGTTCTACGCAACTGGCACAAGTTTGTTTGACGCAACTGGCCCAAGTTTGTTTGACGCAACTGGCAAAAGTTTGTTTGAAACAACTGGCACAAGTTTGTTCTACGCAACTGTCACAAGTTTGTCCAACGCACCTGGCACAAGTTTGTTCGATGCAACTGGCACAAGTTTGTTCGACGCAACTGGCACAAGTTTGTTCTACGCAACTGGAAAATGTTTGTTCTACGCAACTGCCACAAGTTTGTTCTACGCAACTGCCACAAGTTTGTTCTACGCAACTGGCACAAGTTTCTTCAACGCAACTGGCACAAGTATGTTCGATGCAACTGGCACAAGTTTGTTCTACGCAACTGTCTCAAGTTTGTTCTACGCAACTGGCACAAGTTTGTTTGGCGCAACTGGCACAAGTTTCTTTGACGCAACTGGCACAAGTTTGGTCTATGCAACTGGCCCAAGTTCGTTTGAGGCAACTAGCACAAGGTTGTTCTACGCAACTGGCACAAGTTTGTTGTACGTAACTGGCACAAGTTTGTTCTACGCAACTGGCACAAGTTTGTTCTACGCAACTGGCAGAAGTTTGTTTGACACAAATGGCAAAAGTTTATTCTACGTAACTGGCACAAGTTTGTTCTACGCAACTGGCACAAGTTTGGTCTATGCAACTGGCACAAGTTTGTTCAATGCAACTGGCTCATGTTTGTTCAACGCAACTGTCACAAGTCTGTTCGACGCAACTGGCACAAGTTTGTTCTACGCAACTGGCTCAAGTTTGTTCTACACAACTGGTACAAGTTTGTTTGACGCAACTGGCACAAGTTTGTTTGACGCAACTGGCCCAAGTTTGTTTGACGCAACTGGCACAAGTTTGTTCTACGCAACTGGCACAAGTTTGTTCTACGCAACTGGCACAAGATTGTTCTACGCAACTGGTACAAGTTTGTTTGACACAAGTGGCACAAGTTTGTTCTACGCAACTGGCAAAAGTTTGTTTGACGCAACTGGCACAAGTTTGCTCGACGCAAGTGGCATAAGTTGGTTCTATGCAACTGGCACAAGTTTGTTTGACACAACTGGCACAAGTTTGTTCTACGCAACTGGCACAAGTTTGTTCGATGCAACTGTCGCAAGTATGTTTGACGCAACTGGCACAAGCTTGTTCGACGCAACAGGCACAAGTTTGTTCGATGCAACTGGCACAAGTTTGTTCGACGCAACTGGCACAAGTTTTTTTGACGCAACTAGCACAAGTTTGTTCTATGCAACTGGGTCAAGTTTGTTTGACGCAACTGGCACAAGTTTGTTCTACGCAACTGGCACAAGTTTGTTCTACGCAACTGGCACAAGTTTGTTCGGCGCAACTGGCACAAATTTGTCTAACACAACTAGCACAAGTTTATTCGACCCTACTGGCACAACTTTGTTTGAAACAACTGGCACAAGTTTGTTGTACGCAACTGGCAAAAGTTTGTTTGACACAACTGGCACAAGTTTGCTCGACGCAAGTGGCACAAGTTTGTTCTATGCAACTGGCACAAGTTTGTTTGACACAACTGGCACAAGGTTATTCTACGCAACTGGCACAAGTTTGTTCGATGCAACTGTCACAAGTTTGTTTGACACAACTGGCACAAGTTTGTTCTACGCAACTGGCACAAGTTTGTTCGACGCAACTGGCACAAGTTTGTTCTACGCAACTGGCACAAGTTTTTTCTACGCAACTGGCACAAGTTTGTTCTACGGAACTGGCACAAATTTGTTCTGCGCAACTGACACAAGTTTGTCTGACACAACTGGCACAAGTTTGTTCTACGTAACTGGCACAAGTTTGTTCTATGCAACTGGCACAAGTTTGTTCGACGCAACTGGCACAAGTTTGTTTTATGCAACTGGCACAAGTTTGTTTGACGCAACTGGCACAAGTTTGTTCTACGCAACTGGCACAAGTTTGTTCTACACAACTGGCACAAGTTTGTTCTACGCAACTGGCACAAGTTTTTTTGACACAACTGGCACAAGTTTGTTCTACGTAACTGGCAAAAGTTTGTTTGACGCAACTGGCACAAGTTTGCTCGACGCAAGTGGCACAAGTTTGTTCTATGCAACTAGCACAAGTTTGTTTGACACAACTGGCACAAGTTTGTTCTACACAACTGGCACAAGTTTGTTCGATGCAACTGTCACAAGTTTGTTTGACGCAACTGGCACAAGCTTGTTCGACGCAACTGGCACAAGTTTGTTCGGTGCAACTGGCACAACTTTGTTCGACGCAACTGGCACAAGTTTGTTTGACGCAACTGGCACAAGTTTGTTTAACGCAACTGTCACAAGTTTGTTTGATGCAACTGGCACAAGTTTGTTCGGCGCAACAGCACAAATTTGTTTAACGCAACTAGCACAAGTTTATTCGACCCAACTGGCAAAAGTTTGTTTGACACAACTGGCACAAATTTTTTGACTCAACTGGCACAAGTTTGTTTGACGCAACTGGCACAAGGTTGTTTATGCAAATAGCACAAGTTTGTTCTATGGAACTGGCACAAGTTTGTTCTACGCAACTGGCACAAGTTTGTTCTATGCAACTGGCACAAGTTTGTTCTACGCAACTGGCACAAGTTTCTTCGACGCAACTGGCCCAAGTTTGTTTGACGCAACTGGCACAAGTTTGTTTGACACAACTGGCACAAGTTTGTTCTACGCAACTGGCACAAGTTTGTTCGACGAAACTGGCACAAGTTTGTTCTACGCAACTGGCACAAGTTTGTTCTACGGAACTGGCACAAATTTGTTCTGCGCAACTGGCACAAGTTTTTCTGACACAACTGGTACAAGTTTGTTCTACGTAACTGGCACAAGTTTGTTCTACGTAACTGGCACAAGTTTGTTCGACGCAACTGGCACAAGTTTGTTTTATGCAACTGGCACAAGTTTGTTTGATACAACTGGCACAAGTTTGTTCGACGCAATTGGCACAAGTTTGTCCGACACAACTGGCACAAGTGTGTTCGACGCAACTGGCACAAGTTTGTTCGATGCAACTGGCACAAGTTTGTTCTACGCAACTGGCACAAGTTTGTTCTATGCAACTGGCATAAATTTGTTTGACGCAACTGGCACAAGTTTGTTTGACGCAACTGGCACAAGGTTGTTTGACGCAACTGGCACAAGGTTGCTCTACACAACTGGAACAAGTTTGTTCTATGCAACTGGCACAAGTTTGTTTGACGCAACTGGCACAAGTTTTTTCTACGCAACTGGCACAAGTTTCTTCGACGCAACTGGCACAAGTTTGTTCGACGCAACTGGCCCAAACTTGTTTGACGCAACTGGCAGAAGTTTGATTGACACAACTGGCACAAGTTTGTTCTACGCAACTGGCACAAGTTTGTTCGACGAAACTGGCACAAGTTTGTTCTATGTAATTGACACAAGTTTGTTCGATGCAACTGGCACAAGTTTGTTCAACCCAACTGGCACAAGTTTGTTCGATGCAACAGGCACAAGTTTGTTCTACGCAACTGGCACAAGTTTGTTCTACGCAACTGGCACAAGTTTGTTTGACACAACTGGCACAAGTTTGTTCATCGCAACTGGCACAAGTTTGTTCTACGCAACTGGCCCAAGTTTGTTCTTCGCAACTGTCACGAGTTTGTTCTATGCAACTGGCACAATTTTGTTCGATGCAACTGGCACAAGTTTGTTCGACCCAACTGGCACAAGTTTGTTCGATGCAACAGGCACAAGTTTGTTCTACGCAACTGGCACAAGTTTGTTCTACGCAACTGGCACAAGTTTGTTTGACGCAACTGGCACAAGTTTGTTTGACGCAACTGGCAAAAGTTTGTTTGAAACAACTGGCACAAGTTTGTTCTACGCAACTGTCACAAGTTTGTTCAACGCAACTGGCACAAGTTTGTCAAACGCAACTGGCACAACTTTGTCCGATCAACTGGCACAAGTTTCTTCGACGCAACTGGCACAAGTTTGTTCTACGCAAGTGGAAAATGTTTGTTCTACGCAACTGGCACAAGTTTGTTCTACGCAACTGATTCAAGTTTGTTCTACGCAACTGGCACAAGTTTGTTCAACGCAACTGGCACAAGTTTGTTTGACGCAACTGGCAAAAGTTTGTTTAACGCAACTAGTACAAGTTTGTTTGACGCAACTGGCCCAAGTTTGTTCAACGCAACTGGCACAAGTTTGTAGTTCGCAACTGGCACAAGTTTGTTCTACGTAACTGGCACAAGTTTGTCCGACACAACCGGCCCAAGTTTGTTCGACGCAACTGGTCCAAGTTTGTTTGACGCAACTGGCAAAAGTTTGTTTGACACAACTGGCACAAGTTTGTTCTACGCAACTGGCACAAGTTTGTTCGACGCAACTGGCACAAGTTTGTCTGACGCAACTGGCATAAGTTTGTTCTACGCAACTGGCACAAGTTTCTTCGACGCAACTGGCACAAGTTTGTCCGACGCAACTGGCACAAGTGTGTTCGACGCAACTGGCACAAGTTTGTTCGATGCAACTGGCACAAGTTTGTTCTACGCAACTGGCACAAGTTTGTTCTATGCAACTGGCATAAATTTGTTTGACGCAACTGGCCCAAGTTTGTTTGACGCAACTGGGAAAAGTTTTTTGGACACAACTGGCAAAAAGTTTGTTCTACGCTACTGTTCGACGCAACTGGCCCAAGTTTGTTTGACGCAACTGGCAAAAGTTTGTTTGAAACAACTGGCACAAGTTTGTTCAGCGCAACTGGCAAAATTTTGTTCTACACAATTGGCACAAGTTTGTTCTACGCAACTGGCTCAAGTTTGTTCTACGCAACTGGCACAAGTTTGTTTGACGCAACTGGCTCAAGTTTGTTCATCGCAACTGGCACAAGTTTGTTTGAGGCAACTAGCACAAGGTTGTTCTACGCAACTGGCACAAGTTTGTTCTACGTAACTGGCACAAGTTTGTTCTACGCAACTGGCACAAGTTTGTTCTACGCAACTGGCACAAGTTTGTTTGGCGCAACTGGCACAAGTTTCTTTGACGCAACTGGCACAAGTTTGTTCTATGCAACTGGCCCAAGTTTGTTTGAGGCAACTGGCACAAGGTTGTTCTACGCAACTGGCACAAGTTTGTTCTACGTAACTGGCACAAGTTTGTTCTACGCAACTGGCACAAGTTTGTTCTACGCAACTGGCAGAAGTTTGTTTGACACAAATGGCAAAGGTTTATTCTACGTAACTTGCACAAGTTTGTTCTACGCAACTGGCACAAGTTTGGTCTATGCAACTGGCACAAGTTTGTTCAACGCAACTGTCACAAGTCTGTTCGACGCAATTGGCACAAGTTTGTTCTACGCAACTGGCTCAAGTTTGTTCTACACAACTGGTACAAGTTTGTTTGACGCAACTGGCCCAAGTTTGTTTGACGCAACTGGCACAAGTTTGTTCTACGCAACTGGCACAAGTTTGTTCTACGTAACTGGCACAAGTTTGTTCTACGCAACTGGCACAAGATTGTTCTACGCAACTGGTACAAGTTTGTTTGACACAAGTGGCACAAGTTTGTTCTACGCAACTGGCAAAAGTTTGTTTGACGCAACTGGCACAAGTTTGCTCGACGCAAGTGGCATAAGTTTGTTCTATGCAACTGGCACAAGTTTGTTTGACACAACTGGCACAAGTTTGTTCTACGCAACTGGCACAAGTTTGTTCGATGTAACTGTCACAAGTATGTTTGACGCAACTGGCACAAGCTTGTTCGACGCAACTGGCACAAGTTTGTTCGATGCAACTGGCACAAGTTTGTTCGACGCAACTGGCACAAGTTTTTTTGACGCAACTGGCACAAGTTTGTTCTATGCAACTGGGTCAAGTTTGTTTGACGCAACTGGCACAAGTTTGTTCTACGCAAATGGCACAAGTTTGTTCGGCACAACTGGCACAAATTTGTCTAACACAAGTAGCACAAGTTTATTCGACCCAACTGGCACAAGTTTGTTTGAAACAACTGGCACAAGTTTGTTGTACGCAACTGGCAAAAGTTTGTTTGACACAACTGGCACAAGTTTGCTCGACGCAAGTGGCACAAGTTTGTTCTATGCAACTGGCACAAGTTTGTTTGACACAACTGGCACAAGGTTGTTCTACGTAACTGGCACAAGTTTGTTCGATGCAACTGTCACAAGTTTGTTTGACACAACTGGCACAAGCTTGTTCGACGCAACTGGCACAGGTTTGTTCGATGCAACTGCCACAAGTTTGTTCGACGCAACTGGCACAAGTTTGTTTGACGCAACTGGCACAAGTTTGTTCTATGCAACTGGCCCAAGATTGTTTGACGCAACTGGCACAAGTTTGTTCTACGCAACTGGCACAAGTTTGTTCGATGTAACTGGCACAAGTTTGTTCGGCGCAACTGGCACAAATTTGTCTAACGCAACTAGCACAAGTTTATTCGACCCAACTGGCACAAGTTTGTTTGACACAACTGGCACCAATTTTTTTGACGCAACTGGCACAAGTTTGTTTGACGCAACTGGCACAAGGTTGTTTTATGCAACTGGCACAAGTTTGTTCTATGGAACTGGCACAAGTTTGTTCTACGCAACTGGCACAAGTTTGTTCTACACAACTGGCACAAGTTTGTTCTACGCAACTGGCACAAGTTTCTTCGACACAACTGGCCCAAGTTTGTTTGAGGCAACTGGCACAAGTTTGTTCTACGCAACTGGCACAAGTTTGTTCGACGAAACTGGCACAAGTTTGTTCGACGCAACTGGCACAAGTTTGTTCTACGCAACTGGCACAATTTTTTCTACGCAACTGGCACAAGTTTGTTCTACGGAACTGGCACAAATTTGTTCTGCGCAACTGACAAAAGTTTGTCTGACACAACTGGCACAAGTTTGTTCTACGTAACTGGCACAAGTTTGTTCTATGCAACTGGCACAAGTTTGTTCTATGCAACTGGCACAAGTTTGTTTTATGCAACTGGCACAAGTTTGTTTGACGCAACTGGCACAAGTTTGTTCTACGTAACTGGCACAAGTTTGTTCTACACAACTGGCACAAGTTTGTTCTACGCAACTGGCACAAGTTTGTTTGACACAACTGGCACAAGTTTGTTCTGCGTAACTGGCAAAAGTTTGTTTGACGCAACTGGCACAAGTTTGCTCGACGCAAGTGGCACAAGTTTGTTCTATGCAACTGGCACAAGTTTGTTTGACACAACTGGCACAAGTTTGTTCTACACAACTGGCACAAGTTTGTTCGATGCAACTGTCACAAGTTTGTTTGACGCAACTGGCACAAGCTTGTTCGACGCAACTGGCACAAGTTTGTTCGGTGCAACTGGCACAACTTTGTTCGACGCAACTGGCACAAGTTTGTTCGACGCAACTGGCACAAGTTTGTTTAACGCAACTGGCACAAGTTTGTTCGATGCAACTGGCACAAGTTTGTTCGGCGCAACTGGCACAAATTTGTTTAACGCAACTAGCACAAGTTTATTCGACCCAACTGGCAAAAGTTTGTTTGACACAACTGGCACAAATTTTTTGACGCAACTGGCACAAGTTTGTTTGACGCAACTGGCACAAGGTTGTTTTATGCAAATAGCACAAGTTTGTTCTATGGAACTGGCACAAGTTTGTTCTACGCAACTGGCACAAGTTTGTTCTATGCAACTGGCACAAGTTTGTTCTACGCAACTGGCACAAGTTTCTTCGACGCAACTGGCCCAAGTTTGTTTGACGCAACTGGCACAAGTTTGTTTGACACAACTGGCACAAGTTTGTTCTACGCAACTGGCACAAGTTTGTTCGACGCAACTGACACAAGTTTGTTCTACGCAACTGGCACAAGTTTGTTCTACGGAACTGGCACAAATTTGTTCTGCGCAACTGGCACAAGTTTTTCTGACACAACTGGTACAAGTTTGTTCTACGTAACTGGCACAAGTTTGTTCTACGTATCTGGCACAAGTTTGTTCGACGCAACTGGCACAAGTTTCTTTAATGCAACTGGCACAAGTTTGTTTGATACAACTGGCACAAGTTTGTTCTACGCAACTGGCACAAGTTTGTTCGACGCAATTGGCACAAGTTTGTCCGACACAACTGGCACAAGTGTGTTCGACGCAACTGGCACAAGTTTGTTCGATGCAACTGGCACAAGTTTGTTCTACGCAACTGGCACAAGTTTGTTCTATGCAACTGGCATAAATTTGTTTGACGCAACTGGCACAAGTTTGTTTGACGCAACTGGCACAAGGTTGTTTGACGCAACTGGCACAAGGTTGCTCTACACAACTGGAACAAGTTTGTTCTATGCAACTGGCACAAGTTTGTTTGACGCAACTGGCACAAGTTTCTTCGATGCAACTGGCACAAGTTTGTTCGACGCAACTGGCCCAAACTTGTATGACGCAACTGGCAGAAGTTTGATTGACACAACTGGCACAAGTTTGTTCTACGCAACTGGCACAAGTTTGTTCGACGAAACTGGCACAAGTTTGTTCTCTGTAATTGACACAAGTTTGTTCGATGCAACTGGCACAAGTTTGTTCGACCCAACTGGCACAAGTTTGTTCGATGCAACAGGCACAAGTTTGTTCTACGCAACTGGCACAAGTTTGTTCTACGCAACTGGCACAAGTTTGTTTGACACAACTGGCACAAGTTTGTTTGACGCAACTGGCAAAAGTTTGTTTGAAACAACTGGCACAAGTTTGTTCTACGCAACTGTCACAAGTTTGTTCAACGCAACTGGCACAAGTTTGTCAAACGCAACTGGCACAACTTTGTCCGATCAACTGGCACAAGTTTGTTCGACGCAACTGGCACAAGTTTGTTCTACGCAACTGGAAAATGTTTGTTCTACGCAACTGGCACAAGTTTGTTCTACGCAACTGATTCAAGTTTGTTCTACGCAACTGGCACAAGTTTGTTCAACGCAACTGGCACAAGTTTGTTTGACGCAACTGGCAAAAGTTTGTTTAACGCAACTAGTACAAGTTTGTTTGACGCAACTGGCCCAAGTTTGTTCAACGCAACTGGCACAAGTTTGTAGTTCGCAACTGGCACAAGTTTGTTCTACGTAACTGGCACAAGTTTGTCCGACACAACTGGCCCAAGTTTGTTCGACGCAACTGGTCCAAGTTTGTTTGACGCAACTGGCAAAAGTTTGTTTGACACAACTGGCACAAGTTTGTTCTACGCAACTGGCACAAGTTTGTTCGAAGCAACTGGCACAAGTTTGTCTGACGCAACTGGCATAAGTTTGTTCTACGCAACTGGCACAAGTTTGTTCAACGCAACTGGCACAAGTTTGTCCGACGCAACTGGCACAAGTGTGTTCGACGCAACTGGCACAAGTTTGTTCGATGCAACTGGCACAAGTTTGTTCTACGCAACTGGCACAAGTTTGTTCTATGCAACTGGCATAAATTTGTTTGATGCAACTGGCCCAAGTTTGTTTGACGCAACTGGGAAAAGTTTTTTGGACACAACTGGCAAAAAGTTTGTTCTACGCAACTGGCACAAGTTTGTTCGACGCAACTGGCCCAAGTTTGTTTGACGCAACTGGCAAAAGTTTGTTTGAAACAACTGGCACAAGTTTGTTCAGCGCAACTGGCACATTTTTGTTCTACACAATTGGCACAAGTTTGTTCTACGCAAATGGCTCAAGTTTGTTCTACGCAACTGGCACAAGTTTGTTTGATGCAACTGGCTCAAGTTTGTTCTACGCAACTGGCACAAGTTTGTTTGAGGCAACTAGCACAAGGTTGTTCTACGCAACTGGCACAAGTTTGTTCTACGTAACTGGCACAAGTTTGTTCTACGCAACTGGCACAAGTTTGTTTGGCGCAACTGGCACAAGTTTCTTTGACGCAACTGGCACAAGTTTGTTCTATGCAACTGGCCCAAGTTTGTTTGAGGCAACTGGCACAAGGTTGTTCTACGCAACTGGCACAAGTTTGTTCTACGTAACTGGCACAAGTTTGTTCTACGCAACTGGCACAAGTTTGTTCTACGCAACTGGCAGAAGTTTGTTTGACACAAATGGCAAAAGTTTATTCTACGTAACTGGCACAAGTTTGTTCTACGCAACTGGCACAAGTTTGGTCTATGCAACTGGCACAAGTTTGTTCAACGCAACTGGCTCAAGTTTGTTCAACGCAACTGTCACAAGTCTGTTCGACGCAACTGGCACAAGTTTGTTCTACGCAACTGGCTCAAGTTTGTTCTACACAACTGGTACAAGTTTGTTTGACGCAACTGGCACAAGTTTGTTTGACGCAACTGGCCCAAGTTTGTTTGACGCAACTGGCACAAGTTTGTTCTACGCAACTGGCACAAGTTTGTTCTACGTAACTGGCACAAGTTTGTTCTACACAACTGGCACAAGATTGTTCTACGCAACTGGTACAAGTTTGTTTGACACAAGTGGCACAAGTTTGTTCTACGCAACTGGCAAAAGTTTGTTTGACGCAACTGGCACAAGTTTGCTCGACGCAAGTGGCATAAGTTTGTTCTATGCAACTGGCACAAGTTTGTTTGCCACAACTGGCACAAGTTTGTTCTACGCAACTGGCACAAGTTTGTTCTACGCAACTGATTCAAGTTTGTTCTACGCAACTGGCACAAGTTTGTTCAACGCAACTGGCACAAGTTTGCTTGACGCAACTGGCAAAAGTTTGTTTAACGCAACTAGTACAAGTTTGTTTGACGCAACTGGCCCAAGTTTGTTCAACGCAACTGGCACTAGTTTGTAGTTCGCAACTGGCACAAGTTTGTTCTACGTAACTGGCACAAGTTTGTCTGACACAACTGGCCCAAGTTTGTTCGACGCAACTGGTCCAAGTTTGTTTGACGCAACTGGCAAAAGTTTGTTTGACACAACTGGCACAAGTTTGTTCTACGCAACTGGCACAAGTTTGTTCGACGCAACTGGCACAAGTTTGTCTGACGCAACTGGCATAAGTTTGTTCTTCGCAACTGGCACAAGTTTGTTCGACGCAACTGGCACAAGTTTGTCCGACGCAACTGGCACAAGTGTGTTCGACGCAACTGGCACAAGTTTGTTCGATGCAACTGGCACAAGTTTGTTCTACGCAACTGGCACAAGTTTGTTCTATGCAACTGGCATAAATTTGTTTGACGCAACTGGCCCAAGTTTGTTTGACGCAACTGGGAAAAGTTTTTTGGACACAACTGGCAAAAAGTTTGTTCTACGCAACTGGCACAAGTTTGTTCGACGCAACTGGCACAAGTTTGTTTGACGCAACTGGCAAAAGTTTGTTTGAAACAACTGGCACAAGTTTGTTCAGCGCAACTGGCACAATTTTGTTCTACACAATTGGCACAAGTTTGTTCTACGCAAATGGCTCAAGTTTGTTCTACGCAACTGGCACAAGTTTGTTTGATGCAACTGGCTCAAGTTTGTTCTACGCAACTGGCACAAGTTTGTTTGAGGCAACTAGCACAAGGTTGTTCTACGCAACTGGCACAAGTTTGTTCTACGTAACTGGCACAAGTTTGTTCTACGCAACTGGCACAAGTTTGTTTGGCGCAACTGGCACAAGTTTCTTTAACGCAACTGGCACAAGTTTGTTCTATGCAACTGGCCCAAGTTTGTTTGAGGCAACTGGCACAAGGTTGTTCTACGCAACTGGCACAAGTTTGTTCTACGTAACTGGCACAAGTTTGTTCTACGCAACTGGCACAAGTTTGTTCTACGCAACTGGCAGAAGTTTGTTTGACACAAATGGCAAAAGTTTATTCTACGTAACTGGCACAAGTTTGTTCTACGCAACTGGCACAAGTTTGGTCTATGCAACTGGCACAAGTTTGTTCAACGCAACTGGCTCAAGTTTGTTCAACGCAACTGTCACAAGTCTGTTCGACGCAACTGGCACAAGTTTGTACTACGCAACTGGCTCAAGTTTGTTCTACACAACTGGTACAAGTTTGTTTGACGCAACTGGCACAAGTTTGTTTGACGCAACTGGCACAAGTTTGTTCTACGCAACTGGCGCAAGTTTGTTCTACGTAACTGGCACAAGTTTGTTCTACGCAACTGGCACAAGATTGTTCTACGCAACTGGTACAAGTTTGTTTGACACAAGTGGCACAAGTTTGTTCTACGCAACTGGCAAAAGTTTGTTTGACGCAACTGGCACAAGTTTGCTCGACGCAAGTGGCATAAGTTTGTTCTATGCAACTGGCACAAGTTTGTTTGACACAACTGGCACAAGTTTGTTCTACGCAACTGGCACAAGTTTGTTCGATGTAACTGTCACAAGTATGTTTGACGCAACTGGCACAAGCTTGTTCGACGCAACTGGCACAAGTTTGTTCGATGCAACTGGCACAAGTTTGTTCGACGCAACTGGCACAAGTTTTTTTGACGCAACTGGCACAAGTTTGTTCTATGCAACTGGGTCAAGTTTGTTTGATGCAACTGGCACAAGTTTGTTCTACGCAACTGGCACAAGTTTGTTCGGCGCAACTGGCACAAATTTGTCTAACACAACTAGCACAAGTTTATTCGACCCAACTGGCACAAGTTTGTTTGAAACAACTGGCACAAGTTTGTTGTACGCAACTGGCAAAAGTTTGTTTGACACAACTGGCACAAGTTTGCTCGACGCAAGTGGCACAAGTTTGTTCTATGCAACTGGCACAAGTTTGTTTGACGCAACTGGCACAAGGTTGTTTTATGCAACTGGCACAAGTTTGTTCTATGGAACTGGCACAAGTTTGTTCTACGCAACTGGCACAAGTTTGTTCTACACAACTGGCACAAGTTTGTTCTACGCAACTGGCACAAGTTTCTTCGACACAACTGGCCCAAGTTTGTTTGAGGCAACTGGCACAAGTTTGTTCTACGCAACTGGCACAAGTTTGTTCGACGAAACTGGCACAAGTTTGTTCGACGCAACTGGCACAAGTTTGTTCTACGCAACTGGCACAATTTTTTCTACGCAACTGGCACAAGTTTGTTCTACGGAACTGGCACAAATTTGTTCTGCGCAACTGACAAAAGTTTGTCTGACACAACTGGCACAAGTTTGTTCTACGTAACTGGCACAAGTTTGTTCTATGCAACTGGCACAAGTTTGTTCTATGCAACTGGCACAAGTTTGTTTTATGCAACTGGCACAAGTTTGTTTGACGCAACTGGCACAAGTTTGTTCTACGTAACTGGCACAAGTTTGTTCTACACAACTGGCACAAGTTTGTTCTACGCAACTGGCACAAGTTTGTTTGACACAACTGGCACAAGTTTGTTCTGCGTAACTGGCAAAAGTTTGTTTGACGCAACTGGCACAAGTTTGCTCGACGCAAGTGGCACAAGTTTGTTCTATGCAACTGGCACAAGTTTGTTTGACACAACTGGCACAAGTTTGTTCTACACAACTGGCACAAGTTTGTTCGATGCAACTGTCACAAGTTTGTTTGACGCAACTGGCACAAGCTTGTTCGACGCAACTGGCACAAGTTTGTTCGGTGCAACTGGCACAACTTTGTTCGACGCAACTGGCACAAGTTTGTTCGACGCAACTGGCACAAGTTTGTTTAACGCAACTTGCACAAGTTTGTTCGATGCAACTGGCACAAGTTTGTTCGGCGCAACTGGCACAAATTTGTTTAACGCAACTAGCACAAGTTTATTCGACCCAACTGGCAAAAGTTTGTTTGACACAACTGGCACAAATTTTTTGACGCAACTGGCACAAGTTTGTTTGACGCAACTGGCACAAGGTTGTTTTATGCAAATAGCACAAGTTTGTTCTATGGAACTGGCACAAGTTTGTTCTACGCAACTGGCACAAGTTTGTTCTATGCAACTGGCACAAGTTTGTTCTACGCAACTGGCACAAGTTTCTTCGACGCAACTGGCCCAAGTTTGTTTGACGCAACTGGCACAAGTTTGTTTGACACAACTGGCACAAGTTTGTTCTACGCAACTGGCACAAGTTTGTTCGACGCAACTGACACAAGTTTGTTCTACGCAACTGGCACAAGTTTGTTCTACGGAACTGGCACAAATTTGTTCTGCGCAACTGGCACAAGTTTTTCTGACACAACTGGTACAAGTTTGTTCTACGTAACTGGCACAAGTTTGTTCTACGTATCTGGCACAAGTTTGTTCGACGCAACTGGCACAAGTTTCTTTAATGCAACTGGCACAAGTTTGTTTGATACAACTGGCACAAGTTTGTTCTACGCAACTGGCACAAGTTTGTTCGACGCAATTGGCACAAGTTTGTCCGACACAACTGGCACAAGTGTGTTCGACGCAACTGGCACAAGTTTGTTCGATGCAACTGGCACAAGTTTGTTCTACGCAACTGGCACAAGTTTGTTCTATGCAACTGGCATAAATTTGTTTGACGCAACTGGCACAAGTTTGTTTGACGCAACTGGCACAAGGTTGTTTGACGCAACTGGCACAAGGTTGCTCTACACAACTGGAACAAGTTTGTTCTATGCAACTGGCACAAGTTTGTTTGACGCAACTGGCACAAGTTTCTTCGATGCAACTGGCACAAGTTTGTTCGACGCAACTGGCCCAAACTTGTATGACGCAACTGGCAGAAGTTTGATTGACACAACTGGCACAAGTTTGTTCTACGCAACTGGCACAAGTTTGTTCGACGAAACTGGCACAAGTTTGTTCTCTGTAATTGACACAAGTTTGTTCGATGCAACTGGCACAAGTTTGTTCGACCCAACTGGCACAAGTTTGTTCGATGCAACAGGCACAAGTTTGTTCTACGCAACTGGCACAAGTTTGTTCTACGCAACTGGCACAAGTTTGTTTGACACAACTGGCACAAGTTTGTTTGACGCAACTGGCAAAAGTTTGTTTGAAACAACTGGCACAAGTTTGTTCTACGCAACTGTCACAAGTTTGTTCAACGCAACTGGCACAAGTTTGTCAAACGCAACTGGCACAACTTTGTCCGATCAACTGGCACAAGTTTGTTCGACGCAACTGGCACAAGTTTGTTCTACGCAACTGGAAAATGTTTGTTCTACGCAACTGGCACAAGTTTGTTCTACGCAACTGATTCAAGTTTGTTCTACGCAACTGGCACAAGTTTGTTCAACGCAACTGGCACAAGTTTGTTTGACGCAACTGGCAAAAGTTTGTTTAACGCAACTAGTACAAGTATGTTTGACGCAACTGGCCCAAGTTTGTTCAACGCAACTGGCACAAGTTTGTAGTTCGCAACTGGCACAAGTTTGTTCTACGTAACTGGCACAAGTTTGTCCGACACAACTGGCCCAAGTTTGTTCGACGCAACTGGTCCAAGTTTGTTTGACGCAACTGGCAAAAGTTTGTTTGACACAACTGGCACAAGTTTGTTCTACGCAACTGGCACAAGTTTGTTCGAAGCAACTGGCACAAGTTTGTCTGACGCAACTGGCATAAGTTTGTTCTACGCAACTGGCACAAGTTTGTTCAACGCAACTGGCACAAGTTTGTCCGACGCAACTGGCACAAGTGTGTTCGACGCAACTGGCACAAGTTTGTTCGATGCAACTGGCACAAGTTTGTTCTACGCAACTGGCACAAGTTTGTTCTATGCAACTGGCATAAATTTGTTTGACGCAACTGGCCCAAGTTTGTTTGACGCAACTGGGAAAAGTTTTTTGGACACAACTGGCAAAAAGTTTGTTCTACGCAACTGGCACAAGTTTGTTCGACGCAACTGGCCCAAGTTTGTTTGACGCAACTGGCAAAAGTTTGTTTGAAACAACTGGCACAAGTTTGTTCAGCGCAACTGGCACATTTTTGTTCTACACAATTGGCACAAGTTTGTTCTACGCAAATGGCTCAAGTTTGTTCTACGCAACTGGCACAAGTTTGTTTGATGCAACTGGCTCAAGTTTGTTCTACGCAACTGGCACAAGTTTGTTTGAGGCAACTAGCACAAGGTTGTTCTACGCAACTGGCACAAGTTTGTTCTACGTAACTGGCACAAGTTTGTTCTACGCAACTGGCACAAGTTTGTTTGGCGCAACTGGCACAAGTTTCTTTGACGCAACTGGCACAAGTTTGTTCTATGCAACTGGCCCAAGTTTGTTTGAGGCAACTGGCACAAGGTTGTTCTACGCAACTGGCACAAGTTTGTTCTACGTAACTGGCACAAGTTTGTTCTACGCAACTGGCACAAGTTTGTTCTACGCAACTGGCAGAAGTTTGTTTGACACAAATGGCAAAAGTTTATTCTACGTAACTGGCACAAGTTTGTTCTACGCAACTGGCACAAGTTTGGTCTATGCAACTGGCACAAGTTTGTTCAACGCAACTGGCTCAAGTTTGTTCAACGCAACTGTCACAAGTCTGTTCGACGCAACTGGCACAAGTTTGTTCTACGCAACTGGCTCAAGTTTGTTCTACACAACTGGTACAAGTTTGTTTGACGCAACTGGCACAAGTTTGTTTGACGCAACTGGCCCAAGTTTGTTTGACGCAACTGGCACAAGTTTGTTCTACGCAACTGGCACAAGTTTGTTCTACGTAACTGGCACAAGTTTGTTCTACACAACTGGCACAAGATTGTTCTACGCAACTGGTACAAGTTTGTTTGACACAAGTGGCACAAGTTTGTTCTACGCAACTGGCAAAAGTTTGTTTGACGCAACTGGCACAAGTTTGCTCGACGCAAGTGGCATAAGTTTGTTCTATGCAACTGGCACAAGTTTGTTTGCCACAACTGGCACAAGTTTGTTCTACGCAACTGGCACAAGTTTGTTCTACGCAACTGATTCAAGTTTGTTCTACGCAACTGGCACAAGTTTGTTCAACGCAACTGGCACAAGTTTGCTTGACGCAACTGGCAAAAGTTTGTTTAACGCAACTAGTACAAGTTTGTTTGACGCAACTGGCCCAAGTTTGTTCAACGCAACTGGCACTAGTTTGTAGTTCGCAACTGGCACAAGTTTGTTCTACGTAACTGGCACAAGTTTGTCTGACACAACTGGCCCAAGTTTGTTCGACGCAACTGGTCCAAGTTTGTTTGACGCAACTGGCAAAAGTTTGTTTGACACAACTGGCACAAGTTTGTTCTACGCAACTGGCACAAGTTTGTTCGACGCAACTGGCACAAGTTTGTCTGACGCAACTGGCATAAGTTTGTTCTTCGCAACTGGCACAAGTTTGTTCGACGCAACTGGCACAAGTTTGTCCGACGCAACTGGCACAAGTGTGTTCGACGCAACTGGCACAAGTTTGTTCGATGCAACTGGCACAAGTTTGTTCTACGCAACTGGCACAAGTTTGTTCTATGCAACTGGCATAAATTTGTTTGACGCAACTGGCCCAAGTTTGTTTGACGCAACTGGGAAAAGTTTTTTGGACACAACTGGCAAAAAGTTTGTTCTACGCAACTGGCACAAGTTTGTTCGACGCAACTGGCACAAGTTTGTTTGACGCAACTGGCAAAAGTTTGTTTGAAACAACTGGCACAAGTTTGTTCAGCGCAACTGGCACATTTTTGTTCTACACAATTGGCACAAGTTTGTTCTACGCAAATGGCTCAAGTTTGTTCTACGCAACTGGCACAAGTTTGTTTGATGCAACTGGCTCAAGTTTGTTCTACGCAACTGGCACAAGTTTGTTTGAGGCAACTAGCACAAGGTTGTTCTACGCAACTGGCACAAGTTTGTTCTACGTAACTGGCACAAGTTTGTTCTACGCAACTGGCACAAGTTTGTTTGGCGCAACTGGCACAAGTTTCTTTAACGCAACTGGCACAAGTTTGTTCTATGCAACTGGCCCAAGTTTGTTTGAGGCAACTGGCACAAGGTTGTTCTACGCAACTGGCACAAGTTTGTTCTACGTAACTGGCACAAGTTTGTTCTACGCAACTGGCACAAGTTTGTTCTACGCAACTGGCAGAAGTTTGTTTGACACAAATGGCAAAAGTTTATTCTACGTAACTGGCACAAGTTTGTTCTACGCAACTGGCACAAGTTTGGTCTATGCAACTGGCACAAGTTTGTTCAACGCAACTGGCTCAAGTTTGTTCAACGCAACTGTCACAAGTCTGTTCGACGCAACTGGCACAAGTTTGTACTACGCAACTGGCTCAAGTTTGTTCTACACAACTGGTACAAGTTTGTTTGACGCAACTGGCACAAGTTTGTTTGACGCAACTGGCACAAGTTTGTTCTACGCAACTGGCGCAAGTTTGTTCTACGTAACTGGCACAAGTTTGTTCTACGCAACTGGCACAAGATTGTTCTACGCAACTGGTACAAGTTTGTTTGACACAAGTGGCACAAGTTTGTTCTACGCAACTGGCAAAAGTTTGTTTGACGCAACTGGCACAAGTTTGCTCGACGCAAGTGGCATAAGTTTGTTCTATGCAACTGGCACAAGTTTGTTTGACACAACTGGCACAAGTTTGTTCTACGCAACTGGCACAAGTTTGTTCGATGTAACTGTCACAAGTATGTTTGACGCAACTGGCACAAGCTTGTTCGACGCAACTGGCACAAGTTTGTTCGATGCAACTGGCACAAGTTTGTTCGACGCAACTGGCACAAGTTTTTTTGACGCAACTGGCACAAGTTTGTTCTATGCAACTGGGTCAAGTTTGTTTGATGCAACTGGCACAAGTTTGTTCTACGCAACTGGCACAAGTTTGTTCGGCGCAACTGGCACAAATTTGTCTAACACAACTAGCACAAGTTTATTCGACCCAACTGGCACAAGTTTGTTTGAAACAACTGGCACAAGTTTGTTGTACGCAACTGGCAAAAGTTTGTTTGACACAACTGGCACAAGTTTGCTCGACGCAAGTGGCACAAGTTTGTTCTATGCAACTGGCACAAGTTTGTTTGACACAACTGGCACAAGGTTGTTCTACGCAACTGGCACAAGTTTGTTTGATGCAACTGTCACAAGTTTGTTTGACACAACTGGCACAAGCTTGTTCGACGCAACTGGCACAGGTTTGTTCGATGCAACTGCCACAAGTTTGTTCGACGCAACTGGCACAAGTTTGTTTGACGCAACTGGCACAAGTTTGTTCTATGCAACTGGCCCAAGATTGTTTGACGCAACTGGCACAAGTTTGTTCTACGCAACTGGCACAAGTTTGTTCGATGTAACTGGCACAAGTTTGTTCGGCGCAACTGGCACAAATTTGTCTAACGCAACTAGTACAAGTTTATTCGACCCAACTGGCACAAGTTTGTTTGACACAACTGGCACCAATTTTTTTGACGCAACTGGCACAAGGTTGTTTTATGCAACTGGCACAAGTTTGTTCTATGGAACTGGCACAAGTTTGTTCTACGCAACTGGCACAAGTATGTTCTACACAACTGGCACAAGTTTGTTCTACGCAACTGGCACAAGTTTCTTCGACACAACTGGCCCAAGTTTGTTTGAGGCAACTGGCACAAGTTTGTTCTACGCAACTGGCACAAGTTTGTTCGACGAAACTGGCACAAGTTTGTTCGACGCAACTGGCACAAGTTTGTTCTACGCAACTGGCACAAGTTTTTTCTACTCAACTGGCACAAGTTTGTTCTGCGCAACTGACACAAGTTTGTCTGACACAACTGGCACAAGTTTGTTCTACGTAACTGGCACAAGTTTGTTCTATGCAACTGGCACAAGTTTGTTCGACGCAACTGGCACAAGTTTGTTCGACGCAACTGGCACAAGTTTTTTCTACTCAACTGGCACAAATTTGTTCTGCGCAACTGACACAAGTTTGTCTGACACAACTGGCACAAGTTTGTTCTACGTAACTGGCACAAGTTTGTTCTATGCAACTGGCACAAGTTTGTTCGACGCAACTGGCACAAGTTTGTTTTATGCAACTGGCACAAGTTTGTTTGACGCAACTGGCACAAGTTTGTTCTACGTAACTGGCACAAGTTTGTTCTACACAACTGGCACAAGTTTGTTCTACGCAACTGGCACAAGTTTGTTTGACACAACTGGCACAAGTTTGTTCTACGTAACTGGCAAAAGTTTGTTTGACGCAACTGGCACAAGTTTGTTCGACGCAAGTGGCACAAGTTTGTTCTATGCAACTGGCACAAGTTTGTTTGACACAACTGGCACAAGTTTGTTCTACACAACTGGCACAAGTTTGTTCGATGCAACTGTCACAAGTTTGTTTGACGCAACTGGCACAAGCTTGTTCGACGCAACTGGCACAAGTTTGTTCGGTGCAACTGGCACAACTTTGTTCGACGCAACTGGCACAAGTTTGTTTGACGCAACTGGCACAAGTTTGTTTAACGTAACTGGCACAAGTTTGTTCGATGCAACTGGCACAAGTTTGTTCGGCGCAACTGGCACAAATTTGTTTAACGCAACTAGCACAAGTTTATTCGACCCAACTGGCAAAAGTTTGTTTGACACAACTGGCACAAATTTTTTGACGCAACTGGCACAAGTTTGTTTGACGCAACTGGCACAAGGTTGTTTTATGCAAATAGCACAAGTTTGTTCTATGTAACTGGCACAAGTTTGTTCTATGCAACTGGCACAAGTTTGTTCTACGCAACTGGCACAAGTTTCTTCGACGCAACTGGCCCAAGATTGTTTGACGCAACTGGCACAAGTTTGTTTGACACAACTGGCACAAGTTTGTTCTACGCAACTGGCACAAGTTTGTTCGACGAAACTGGCACAAGTTTGTTCGACGAAACTGGCACAAGTTTGTTCTACGCAACTGGCACAAGTTTGTTCCACGGAACTGGCACAAATTTGTTCTGCGCAACTGGCACAAGTTTTTCTGACACAACTGGCACAAGTTTGTTCTACGTAACTGGCACAAGTTTGTTCTACGTAACTGGCACAAGTTTGTTCGACGCAACTGGCACAAGTTTGTTTTATGCAACTGGCACAAGTTTGTTTGATACAACTGGCACAAGTTTGTTCTACGCAACTGGCACAAGTTTGTTCGACGCAATTGGCACAAGTTTGTCCGACACAACTGGCACAAGTGTGTTCGACGCAACTGGCACAAGTTTGTTCGATGCAACTGGCACAAGTTTGTTCTATGCAACTGGCACAAGTTTGTTCTATGCAACTGGCATAAATTTGTTTGACGCAACTGGCACAAGTTTGTTGGACGCAACTGGCACAAGGTTGTTTGACGCAACTGGCACAAGGTTGCTCTACACAACTGGAACAAGTTTGTTCTATGCAACTGGCACAAGTTTGTTTGACGCAACTGGCACAAGTTTTTTCTACGCAACTGGCACAAGTTTCTTCGACGCAACTGGCACAAGTTTGTTCGACGCAACTGGCCCAAACTTGTTTGACGCAACTGGCAGAAGTTTGATTGACACAACTGGCACAAGTTTGTTCTACGCAACTGGCACAAGTTTGTTCGACGAAACTGGCACAAGTTTGTTCTATGTAATTGACACAAGTTTGTTCGATGCAACTGGCACAAGTTTGTTCGACCCAACTGGCACAAGTTTGTTCGATGCAACAGGCACAAGTTTGTTCTACGCAACTGGCACAAGTTTGTTCTACGCAACTGGCACAAGTTTGTTTGACACAACTGGCACAAGTTTGTTCATCGCAACTGGCACAAGTTTGTTCTACGCAACTGGCACAAGTTTGTTTGAGGCAACTAGCACAAGGTTGTTCTATGCAACTGGCACATTTTTGTTCGACACAACTGGCACAAGTTTGTTCTACGCAACTGGCACAAATTTGTTCTACGCAACTGGCACAAGTTTTTTGACGCAAATGCCACAAGTTTGTTCTACGCAACTGGCACAAGTTTATTTGACGCAACTGGCCCAAGTTTGTTTGACGCAACTGGCAAAAGTTTGTTTGAAAAAACTGGCACAAGTTTGTTCTACGCAACTGTCACAAGTTTGTTCAACGCAACTGGCACAAGTTTGTCAAACGCAACTGGCACAACTTTGTCCGATCAACTGGCACAAGTTTGTTCGACGCAACTGGCACAAGTTTGTTCTACGCAACTGGAAAATGTTTGTTCTACGCAACTGGCACAAGTTTGTTCTACGCAACTGATTCAAGTTTGTTCTACACAACT
Organism: Macrobrachium rosenbergii; assembly: GCA_039081455.1. Lineage (NCBI taxonomy): Eukaryota > Metazoa > Arthropoda > Malacostraca > Decapoda > Palaemonidae > Macrobrachium > Macrobrachium rosenbergii. Next base: position 57,268 of record JANJGK010000464.1, read on the forward strand.
GGCACAAGTTTGTTCAACGCAACTGGCACAAGTTTGTTTGACGCAACTGGCAAAAGTTTGTTTAACGCAACTAGTACAAGTTTGTTTGACGCAACTGGCCCAAGTTTGTTCAGCGCAACTGGCACAAGTTTGTAGTTCGCAACTGGCACAAGTTTGTTCTACGTAACTGGCACAAGTTTGTCCGACACAACTGGCCCAAGTTTGTTCGACGCAACTGGTCCAAGTTTGTTTGACGCAACTGGCAAAAGTTTGTTTGACACAACTGGCCCAAGTTTGTTCTACGCAACTGGCACAAGTTTGTTCGACGCAACTGGCACAAGTTTGTCTGACGCAACTGGCATAAGTTTGTTCTACGCAACTGGCCCAAGTTTGTTCGACGCAACTGGCACAAGTTTGTCCGACACAACTGGCACAAGTGTGTTCGACGCAACTGGCACAAGTTTGTTCGATGCAACTGGCACAAGTTTGTTCTACGCAACTGGCACAAGTTTGTTCTATGCAACTGGCATAAATTTGTTTGACGCAACTGGCACAAGTTTGTTTGACGCAACTGGGAAAAGTTTTTTGGACACAACTGGCAAAAAGTTTGTTCTACGCAACTGGCACAAGTTTGTTCGACGCAACTGGCCCAAGTTTGTTTGACGCAACTGGCAAAAGTTTGTTTGAAACAACTGGCACAAGTTTGTTCAGCGCAACTGGCACAATTTTGTTCTACACAATTGGCACAAGTTTGTTCTACGCAACTGGCTCAAGTTTGTTCTACGCAACTGGCACAAGTTTGTTTGACGCAACTGGCTCAAGTTTGTTCTACGCAACTGGCACAAGTTTGTTTGAGGCAACTAGCACAAGGTTGTTCTACGCAACTGGCACAAGTTTGTTCTACGTAACTGGCACAAGTTTGTTCTACGCAACTGGCACAAGTTTGTTTGGCGCAACTGGCACAAGTTTCTTTGACGCAACTGGCACAAGTTTGTTCTATGCAACTGGCCCAAGTTTGTTTGAGGCAACTGGCACAAGGTTGTTCTACGCAACTGGCACAAGTTTGTTCTACGTAACTGGCACAAGTTTGTTCTACGCAACTGGCACAAGTTTGTTCTACGCAACTGGCAGAAGTTTGTTTGACACAAATGGCAAAAGTTTATTCTACGTAACTGGCACAAGTTTGTTCTACGCAACTGGCACAAGTTTGGTCAATGCAACTGGCACAAGTTTGTTCAACGCAACTGGCTCAAGTTTGTTCAACGCAACTGTCACAAGTCTGTTCGACGCAACTGGCACAAGTTTGTTCTACGCAACTGGCTCAAGTTTGTTCTACACAACTGGTACAAGTTTGTTTGACGCAACTGGCACAAGTTTGTTTGACGCAACTGGCCCAAGTTTGTTTGACGCAACTGGCACAAGTTTGTTCTACGCAACTGGCACAAGTTTGTTCTACGTAACTGGCACAAGTTTGTTCTACGCAACTGGCACAAGATTGTTCTACGCAACTGGTACAAGTTTGTTTGACACAAGTGGCACAAGTTTGTTCTACGCAACTGGCAAAAGTTTGTTTGACGCAACTGGCACAAGTTTGCTCGACGCAAGTGGCATAAGTTTGTTCTATGCAACTGGCACAAGTTTGTTTGACACAACTGGCACAAGTTTGTTCTACGCAACTGGCACAAGTTTGTTCGATGTAACTGTCACAAGTATGTTTGACGCAACTGGCACAAGCTTGTTCGACACAACTGGCACAAGTTTGTTCGGTGCAACTGGCACAAGTTTGTTCGACGCAACTGGCACAAGTTTTTTTGACGCAACTGGCACAAGTTTGTTCTATGCAACTGGGTCAAGTTTGTTTGACGCAACTGGCACAAGTTAGTTCTACGCAAATGGCACAAGTTTGTTCGGAGCAACTGGCACAAATTTGTCTAACACAACTAGCACAAGTTTATTCGACCCAACTGGCACAAGTTTGTTTGAAACAACTGGCACAAGTTTGTTGTACGCAACTGGCAAAAGTTTGTTTGACACAACTGGCACAAGTTTGCTCGACGCAAGTGGCACAAGTTTGTTCTATGCAACTGGCACAAGTTTGTTTGACACAACTGGCACAAGGTTGTTCTACGCAACTGGCACAAGTTTGTTCGATGCAACTGTCACAAGTTTGTTTGACACAACTGGCACAAGCTTGTTCGACGCAACTGGCACAGGTTTGTTCGATGCAACTGCCACAAGTTTGTTCGACGCAACTGGCACAAGTTTGACGCAACTGGCACAAGTTTGTTCTATGCAACTGGCCCAAGATTGTTTGACGCAACTGGCACAAGTTTGTTCTACGCAACTGGCACAAGTTTGTTCGATGTAACTGGCACAAGTTTGTTCGGCGCAACTTGCACAAATTTGTCTAACGCAACTAGCACAAGTTTATTCGACCCAACTGGCACAAGTTTGTTTGACACAACTGGCACCAATTTTTTTGACGCAACTGGCACAAGTTTGTTTGACGCAACTAGCACAAGGTTGTTTTATGCAACTGGCACAAGTTTGTTCTATGGAACTGGCACAAGTTTGTTCTACGCAACTGGCACAAGTTTGTTCTACACAACTGGCACAAGTTTGTTCTACGCAACTGGCACAAGTTTCTTCGACACAACTGGCCCAAGTTTGTTTGAGGCAACTGGCACAAGTTTGTTCTACGCAACTGGCACAAGTTTGTTCGACGAAACTGGCACAAGTTTGTTCGATGCAACTGGCACAAGTTTGTTCTACGCAACTGGCACAAGTTTTTTCTACGCAACTGGCACAAGTTTGTTCTACGGAACTGGCACAAATTTGTTCTGCGCAACTGACACAAGTTTGTCTGACACAACTGGCACAAGTTTGTTCTACGTAACTGGCACAAGTTTGTTCTATGCAACTGGCACAAGTTTGTTCGACGCAACTGGCACAAGTTTGTTTTATGCAACTGGCACAAGTTTGGTTGACGCAACTGGCACAAGTTTGTTCTACGTAACTGGCACAAGTTTGTTCTACACAACTGGCACAAGTTTGTTCTACGTAACTGGCACAAGTTTGTTTGACACAACTGGCACAAGTTTGTTCTACGTAACTGGCAAAAGTTTGTTTGACGCAACTGGCACAAGTTTGCTCGACGCAAGTGGCACAAGTTTGTTCGATGCAACTGGCACAAGTTTGTTTGACACAACTGGCACAAGTTTGTTCTACACAACTGGCACAAGTTTGTTCGATGCAACTGTCACAAGTTTGTTTGACGCAACTGGCACAAGCTTGTTCGACGTAACTGGCACAAGTTTGTTCGGTGCAACTGGCACAACTTTGTTCGACGCAACTGGCACAAGTTTGTTTGACGCAACTGGCACAAGTTTGTTTAATGCAACTGGCACAAGTTTGTTCAATGCAACTGGCACAAGTTTGTCCGGCGCAACTGGCACAAATTTGTTTAACGCAACTAGCACAAGTTTATTCGACCCAACTGGCAAAAGTTTGTTTGAGACAACTGGCACAAATTTTTTGACGCAACTGGCACAAGTGTGTTTGACGCAACTGGCACAAGGTTGTTTTATGCAAATAGCACAAGTTTGTTCTATGGAACTGGCACAAGTTTGTTCTACGCAACTGGCACAAGTTTGTTCTACGCAACTGGCAGAAGTTTGTTTGACACAAATGGCAAAAGTTTATTCTATGTAACTGGCACAAGTTTGTTCTACGCAACTGGCACAAGTTTGGTCAATGCAACTGGCACAAGTTTGTTCAACGCAACTGGCTCAAGTTTGTTCAACGCAACTGTCACAAGTCTGTTCGACGCAACTGGCACAAGTTTGTTTGACGCAACTGGCACAAGTTTGTTTGACGCAACTGGCCCAAGTTTGTTTGACGCAACTGGCACAAGTTTGTTCTACGCAACTGGCACAAGTTTGTTCTACGTAACTGGCACAAGTTTGTTCTACGCAACTGGCACAAGATTGTTCTACGCAACTGGTACAAGTTTGTTTGACACAAGTGGCACAAGTTTGTTCTACGCAACTGGCAAAAGTTTGTTTGACGCAACTGGCACAAGTTTGCTCGACGCAAGTGGCATAAGTTTGTTCTATGCAACTGGCACAAGTTTGTTTGACACAACTGGCACAAGTTTGTTCTACGCAACTGGCACAAGTTTGTTCGATGTAACTGTCACAAGTATGTTTGACGCAACTGGCACAAGCTTGTTCGACGCAACTGGCACAAGTTTGTTCGATGCAACTGGCACAAGTTTGTTCAACGCAAGTGGCACAAGTTTTTTTGACGCAACTGGCACAAGTTTGTTCTATGCAACTGGGTCAAGTTTGTTTGACGCAACTGGCACAAGTTTCTTCTACGCAAATGGCACAAGTTTGTTCGGCACAACTGGCACAAATTTGTCTAACACAACTAGCACAAGTTTATTCGACCCAACTGGCACAAGTTTGTTTGAAACAACTGGCACAAGTTTGTTGTACGCAACTGGCAAAAGTTTGTTTGACACAACTGGCACAAGTTTGCTCGACGCAAGTGGCACAAGTTTGTTCTATACAACTGGCACAAGTTTGTTTGACACAACTAGCAAAAGGTTGTTCTACGCAACTGGCACAAGTTTGTTCGATGCAACTGTCACAAGTTTGTTTGACACAACTGGCACAAGCTTGTTCGACGCAACTGGCACAGGTTTGTTTGATGCAACTGCCACAAGTTTGTTCGACGCAACTGGCACAAGTTTGACGCAACTGGCACAAGTTTGTTCTATGCAACTGGCCCAAGATTGTTTGACGCAACTGGCACAAGTTTGTTCTACGCAACTGGCACAAGTTTGTTCGATGTAACTGGCACAAGTTTGTTCGGCGCAACTGGCACAAATTTGTCTAACGCAACTAGCACAAGTTTATTCGACCCAACTGGCACAAGTTTGTTTGACACAACTGGCACCAATTTTTTTGACGCAACTGGCACAAGTTTGTTTGACGCAACTAGCACAAGGTTGTTTTATGCAACTGGCACAAGTTTGTTCTATGGAACTGGCACAAGTTTGTTCTACGCAACTGGCACAAGTTTGTTCTACACAACTGGCACAAGTTTGTTCTACGCAACTGGCACAAGTTTCTTCGACACAACTGGCCCAAGTTTGTTTGAGGCAACTGGCACAAGTTTGTTCTACGCAACTGGCACAAGTTTGTTCAACGAAACTGGCACAAGTTTGTTCGATGCAACTGGCACAAGTTTGTTCTACGCAACTGGCACAAGTTTTTTCTACGCAACTGGCACAAGTTTGTTCTACGGAACTGGCACAAATTTGTTCTGCGCAACTGACACAAGTTTGTCTGACACAACTGGCACAAGTTTGTTCTACGTAACTGGCACAAGTTTGTTCTATGCAACTGGCACAAGTTTGTTCGACGCAACTGGCACAAGTTTGTTTTATGCAACTGGCACAAGTTTGTTTGACGCAACTGGCACAAGTTTGTTCTACGTAACTGGCACAAGTTTGTTCTACACAACTGGCACAAGTTTGTTCTACGCAACTGGCACAAGTTTGTTTGACACAACTGGCACAAGTTTGTTCTACGTAACTGGCAAAAGTTTGTTTGACGCAACTGGCACAAGTTTGCTCGACGCAAGTGGCACAAGTTTGTTCTATGCAACTGGCACAAGTTTGTTTGACACAACTGGCACAAGTTTGTTCTACACAACTGGCACAAGTTTATTCGATGCAACTGTCACAAGTTTGTTTGACGCACCTGGCACAAGCTTGTTCGACGCAACTGGCACAAGTTTGTTCGGTGCAACTGGCACAACTTTGTTCGACGCAACTGGCACAAGTTTGTTTGACGCAACTGGCACAAGTTTGTTTAACGCAACTGGCACAAGTTTGTTCGATGCAACTGGCACAAGTTTGTTCGGCGCAACTGGCACAAATTTGTTTAACGCAACTAGCACAAGTTTATTCGACCCAACTGGCAAAAGTTTGTTTGACACAACTGGCACAAATTTTTTGACGCAACTGGCACAAGTGTGTTTGACGCAACTGGCACAAGGATGTTTTATGCAAATAGCACAAGTTTGTTCTATGGAACTGGCACAAGTTTGTTCTACGCAACTGGCACAAGTTTGTTCTATGCAACTGGCACAAGTTTGTTCTACGCAACTGGCACAAGTTTCTTCGACGCAACTGGCCCAAGTTTGTTTGACGCAACTGGCACAAGTTTGTTTGACACAACTGGCACAAGTTTGTTCTACGCAACTGGCAAAAGTTTGTTAGACGAAACTGGCACAAGTTTGTTCTACGGAACTGGCACAAATTTGTTCTGCGCAACTGGCACAAATTTTTCTGACACAACTGGTACAAGTTTGTTCTACGTAACTGGCACAAGTTTGTTCTACGTAACTGGCACAAGTTTGTTCAACGCAACTGGCACAAGTTTGTTTTATGCAACTGGCACAAGTTTGTTTGATACAACTGGCACAAGTTTGTTCTACGCAACTGGCACAAGTTTGTTCGACGCAATTGGCACAAGTGTGTCCGACACAACTGGCACAAGTGTGTTCGACGCAACTGGCACAAGTTTGTTCGATGCAACTGGCACAAGTTTGTTCTACGCAACTGGCACAAGTTTGTTCTATGCAACTGGCATAAATTTGTTTGACGCAACTGGCACAAGTTTGTTTGACGCAACTGTCACAAGGTTGTTTGACGCAACTGGCACAAGGTTGCTCTACACAACTGGAACAAGTTTGTTCTATGCAACTGGCACAAGTTTGTTTGACGCAACTGGCACAAGTTTTTTCTACGCAACTGGCACAAGTTTCTTCGACGAAACTGGCACAAGTTTGTTCGACGCAACTGGCCCAAACTTGTTTGACGCAACTGGCAGAAGTTTGATTGACACAACTGGCACAAGTTTGTTCTACGCAACTGGCACAAGTTTGTTCGATGAAACTGGCACAAGTTTGTTCTATGTAATTGACACAAGTTTGTTCGATGCAACTGGCACAAGTTTGTTCGACCCAACTGGCACAAGTTTGTTCGATGCAACAGGCACAAGTTTGTTCTACGCAACTGGCACAAGTTTGCTCTACGCAACTGGCACAAGTTTGTTTGACACAACTGGCACAAGTTTGTTTGACGCAACTGGCAAAAGTTTGTTTGAAACAACTGTCACAAGTTTGTTCTACGCAACTGTCACAAGTTTGTTCAACACAACTGGCACAAGTTTGTCAAACGCAACTGGCACAACTTTGTCCGATCAACTGGCACAAGTTTGTTCGACGCAACTGGCACAAGTTTGTTCTACGCAACTGGAAAATGTTTGTTCTACGCAACTGGCACAAGTTTGTTCTACGCAACTGATTCAAGTTTGTTCTACGCAACTGGCACAAGTTTGTTCAACGCAACTGGCACAAGTTTGCTTGACGCAACTGGCAAAAGTTTGTTTAGCGCAACTAGTACAAGTTTGTTTGACGCAACTGGCCCAAGTTTGTTCAACGCAACTGGCACAAGTTTGTAGTTCGCAACTGGCACAAGTTTGTTCTACGTAACTGGCACAAGTTTGTCCGACACAACTGGCCCAAGTTTGTTCGACGCAACTGGTCCAAGTTTGTTTGACGCAACTGGCAAAAGTTTGTTTGACACAACTGGCACAAGTTTGTTCTACGCAACTGGCACAAGTTTGTTCGACGCAACTGGCACAAGTTTGTCTGACGCAACTGGCATAAGTTTGTTCTACGCAACTGGCACAAGTTTGTTCGACGCAACTGGCACAAGTTTGTCCGACGCAACTGGCACAAGTGTGTTCGACGCAACTGGCACAAGTTTGTTCGATGCAACTGGCACAAGTTTGTTCTACGCAACTGGCACAAGTTTGTTCTATGCAACTGGCATAAATTTGTTTGACGCAACTGGCACAAGTTTGTCCGACGCAACTGGCACAAGTGTGTTCGACGCAACTGGCACAAGTTTGTTCGATGCAACTGGCACAAGTTTGTTCTACGCAACTGGCACAAGTTTGTTCTATGCAACTGGCATAAATTTGTTTGACGCAACTGGCCCAAGTTTGTTTGACGCAACTGAGAAAAGTTTTTTGGACACAACTGGCAAAAAGTTTGTTCTACGCAACTGGCACAAGTTTGTTCGACGCAACTGGCCCAAGTTTGTTTGACGCAACTGGCAAAAGTTTGTTTGAAACAACTGGCACAAGTTTGTTCAGCGCAACTGGCACAATTTTGTTCTACACAATTGGCACAAGTTTGTTCTACGCAACTGGCTCAAGTTTGTTCTACGCAACTGGCACAAGTTTGTTTGACGCAACTGGCTCTAGTTTGTTCTACGCAACTGGCACAAGTTTGTTTGAGGCAACTAGCACAAGGTTGTTCTACGCAACTGGCACAAGTTTGTTCTACGTAACTGGCACAAGTTTGTTCTACGCAACTGGCACAAGTTTGTTCTACGTAACTGGCACAAGTTTGTTCTACGCAACTGGCACAAGTTTGTTTGGCGCAACTGGCACAAGTTTCTTTGACGCAACTGGCACAAGTTTGTTCTATGCAACTGGCCCAAGTTTGTTTGAGGCAACTGGCACAAGGTTGTTCTACGCAACTGGCACAAGTTTGTTCTACGTAACTGGCACAAGTTTGTTCTACGCAACTGGCAGAAGTTTGTTTGACACAAATGGCAAAAGTTTATTCTACGTAACTGGCACAAGTTTGTTCTACGCAACTGGCAAAAAGTTTGGTCTATGCAACTGGCACAAGTTTGTTCAACGCAACTGGCTCAAGTTTGTTCAACGCAACTGTCACAAGTCTGTTCGACGCAACTGGCACAAGTTTGTTCTACGCAACTGGCTCAAGTTTGTTCTACACAACTGGTACAAGTTTGTTTGACGCAACTGGCACAAGTTTGTTTGACGCAACTGGCCCAAGTTTGTTTGACGCAACTGGCACAAGTTTGTTCTACGCAACTGGCACAAGTTTGCTCTACGTAACTGGCACAAGTTTGTTCTACGCAACTGGCACAAAATTGTTCTACGCAACTGGTACAAGTTTGTTTGACACAAGTGGCACAAGTTTGTTCTACGCAAGTGGCAAAAGTTTGTTTGACGCAACTGGCACAAGTTTGCTCGACGCAAGTGGTATAAGTTTGTTCTATGCAACTGGCACAAGTTTGTTTGACACAACTGGCACAATTTTGTTCTACGCAACTGGCACAAGTTTGTTCGATGTAACTGTCACAAGTATGTTTGACGCAACTGGCACAAGCTTGTTCGACGCAACTGGCACAAGTTCGTTCGATGCAACTGGCACAAGTTTGTTCGACGCAACTGGCACAAGTTTTTTTGACGCAACTGGCACAAGTTTGTTCTATGCAACTGGCACAAGTTTGTTCGACGCAACTGGCACAAGTTTTTTTGACGCAACTGGCACAAGTTTGTTCTACGCAACTGGCACAAGTTTGTTCGGCGCAACTGGCACAAATTTGTCTAACACAACTAGCACAAGTTTATTCGACCCAACTGGCACAAGTTTGTTTGAAACAACTGGCAAAAGTTTGTTGTACGCAACTGGCAAAAGTTTGTTTGACACAACTGGCACAAGTTTGCTCGACGCAAGTGGCACAAGTTTGTTCTACGCAACTGGCACAAGTTTGTTCGACGAAACTGGCACAAGTTTGTTCGATGCAACTGGCACAAGTTTGTTCTACGCAACTGGCACAAGTTTTTTCTACGCAACTGGCACAAGTTTGTTCTACGGAACTGGCACAAATTTGTTCTGCGCAACTGACACAAGTTTGTCTGACACAACTGGCACAAGTTTGTTCTACGTAACTGGCACAAGTTTGTTCTATGCAACTGGCACAAGTTTGTTCGACGCAACTGGCACAAGTTTGTTTTATGCAACTGGCACAAGTTTGTTTGACGCAACTGGCACAAGTTTGTTCTACGTAACTGGCACAAGTTTGTTCTACACAACTGGCACAAGTTTGTTCTACGCAACTGGCACAAGTTTGTTTGACACAACTGGCACAAGTTTGTTCTACGTAACTGGCAAAAGTTTGTTTGACGCAACTGGCACAAGTTTGCTCGACGCAAGTGGCACAAGTTTGTTCTATGCAACTGGCACAAGTTTGTTTGACACAACTGGCACAAGTTTGTTCTACACAACTGGCACAAGTTTGTTCGATGCAACTGTCACAAGTTTGTTTGACGCAACTGGCACAAGCTTGTTCGACGCAACTGGCACAAGTTTGTTCGGTGCAACTGGCACAACTTTGTTCGACGCAACTGGCACAAGTTTGTTTGACGCAACTGGCACAAGTTTGTTTAACGCAACTGGCACAAGTTTGTTCGATGCAACTGGCACAAGTTTGTTCGGCGCAACTGGCACAAATTTGTTTAACGCAACTAGCACAAGTTTATTCGACCCAACTGGCAAAAGTTTGTTTGACACAACTGGCCCAAATTTTTTGACGCAACTGGCACAAGTGTGTTTGACGCAACTGGCACAAGGTTGTTTTATGCAAATAGCACAAGTTTGTTCTATGGAACTGGCACAAGTTTGTTCTACGCAACTGGCACAAGTTTGTTCTATGCAACTGGCACAAGTTTGTTCTACGCAACTGGCACAAGTTTCTTCGACGCAACTGGCCCAAGTTTGTTTGACGCAACTGGCACAAGTTTGTTTGACACAACTGGCACAAGTTTGTTCTACGCAACTGGCAAAAGTTTGTTAGACGAAACTGGCACAAGTTTGTTCTACGCAACTGGCACAAGTTTGTTCTACGGAACTGGCACAAATTTGTTCTGCACAACTGGCACAAGTTTTTCTGACACAACTGGTACAAGTTTGTTCTACGTAACTGGCACAAGTTTGTTCTACGTAACTGGCACAAGTTTGTTCAACGCAACTGGCACAAGTTTGTTTTATGCAACTGGCACAAGTTTGTTTGATACAACTGGCACAAGTTTGTTCTACGCAACTGGCACAAGTTTGTTCGACGCAATTGGCACAAGTTTGTCCGACACAACTGGCACAAGTGTGTTCGACGCAACTGGCACAAGTTTGTTCGATGCAACTGGCACAAGTTTGTTCTACGCAACTGGCACAAGTTTGTTCTATGCAACTGGCATAAATTTGTTTGACGCAACTGGCACAAGTTTGTTTGACGCAACTGGCACAAGGTTGTTTGACGCAACTGGCACAAGGTTGCACTACACAACTGGAACAAGTTTGTTCTATGCAACTGGCACAAGTTTGTTTGACGCAACTGGCACAAGTTTTTTCTACGCAACTGGCACAAGTTTCTTCGACGCAACTGGCACAAGTTTGTTCGACGCAACTGGCCCAAACTTGTTTGACGCAACTGGCAGAAGTTTGATTGACGCAACTGGCACAAGGTTGTTTGACGCAACTGGCACAAGGTTGCACTACACAACTGGAACAAGTTTGTTCTATGCAACTGGCACAAGTTTGTTCGACGAAACTGGCACAAGTTTGTTCTATGTAATTGACACAAGTTTGTTCGATGCAACTGGCACAAGTTTGTTCGACCCAACTGGCACAAGTTTGTTCGATGCAACAGGCACAAGTTTGTTCTACGCAACTGGCACAAGTTTGTTTGACACAACTGGCACAAGTTTGTTCGACGCAATTGGCACAAGTTTGTCCGACGCAACTGGCACAAGTTTGTTCTACGCAATTGGCACAAGTTTGTTCTACGCAACTGGCACAAGTTTCTTCGACGCAACTGGCCCAAGTTTGTTTGACGCAACTGGCACAAGTTTGTTTGACACAACTGGCACAAGTTTGTTCTATGCAACTGGCACAAGTTTGTTCTACGCAACTGGCACAAGTTTCTTCGACGCAACTGGCCCAAGTTTGTTTGACGCAACTGGCACAAGTTTGTTTGACACAACTGGCACAAGTTTGTTCTACGCAACTGGCACAAGTTTGTTCGACGCAACTGGCACAAGTTTGTCTGACGCAACTGGCATAAGTTTGTTCTACGCAACTGGCACAAGTTTGTTCGATGCAACTGGCACAAGTTTGTCCGACGCAACTGGCACAAGTGTGTTCGACGCAACTGGCACAAGTTTGTTCGATGCAACTGGCACAAGTTTGTTCTACGCAACTGGCACAAGTTTGTTCTATGCAACTGGCATAAATTTGTTTGACGCAACTGGCCCAAGTTTGTTTGACGCAACTGAGAAAAGTTTTTTTGGACACAACTGGCAAAAAGTTTGTTCTACGCAACTGGCACAAGTTTGTTCTATGCAACTGGCCCAAGTTTGTTTGACGCAACTGGCAAAAGTTTGTTTGAAACAACTGGCACAAGTTTGTTCAGCGCAACTGGCACAATTTTGTTCTACACAATTGGCACAAGTTTGTTCTACGCAACTGGCTCAAGTTTGTTCTACGCAACTGGCACAAGTTTGTTTGACGCAACTGGCTCTAGTTTGTTCTACGCAACTGGCACAAGTTTGTTTGAGGCAACTAGCACAAGGTTGTTCTACGCAACTGGCACAAGTTTGTTCTACGTAACTGGCACAAGTTTGTTCTACGCAACTGGCACAAGTTTGTTCTACGTAACTGGCACAAGTTTGTTCTACGCAACTGGCACAAGTTTGTTTGGCGCAACTGGCACAAGTTTCTTTGACGCAACTGGCACAAGTTTGTTCTATGCAACTGGCCCAAGTTTGTTTGAGGCAACTGGCACAAGGTTGTTCTACGCAACTGGCACAAGTTTGTTCTACGTAACTGGCACAAGTTTGTTCTACGCAACTGGCAGAAGTTTGTTTGACACAAATGGCAAAAGTTTATTCTACGTAACTGGCACAAGTTTGTTCTACGCAACTGGCAAAAAGTTTGGTCTATGCAACTGGCACAAGTTTGTTCAACGCAACTGGCTCAAGTTTGTTCAACGCAACTGTCACAAGTCTGTTCGACGCAACTGGCACAAGTTTGTTCTACGCAACTGGCTAAAGTTTGTTCTACACAACTGGTACAAGTTTGTTTGACGCAACTGGCACAAGTTTGTTTGACGCAACTGGCCCAAGTTTGTTTGACGCAACTGGCACAAGTTTGTTCTACGCAACTGGCACAAGTTTGCTCTACGTAACTGGCACAAGTTTGTTCTACGCAACTGGCACAAGATTGTTCTACGCAACTGGTACAAGTTTGTTTGACACAAGTGGCACAAGTTTGTTCTACGCAAGTGGCAAAAGTTTGTTTGACGCAACTGGCACAAGTTTGCTCGACGCAAGTGGTATAAGTTTGTTCTATGCAACTGGCACAAGTTTGTTTGACACAACTGGCACAATTTTGTTCTACGCAACTGGCACAAGTTTGTTCGATGTAACTGTCACAAGTATGTTTGATGCAACTGGCACAAGCTTGTTCGACGCAACTGGCACAAGTTCGTTCGATGCAACTGGCACAAGTTTGTTCGACGCAACTGGCACAAGTTTTTTTGACGCAACTGGCACAAGTTTGTTCTATGCAACTGGCACAAGTTTGTTCGACGCAACTGGCACAAGTTTTTTTGACGCAACTGGCACAAGTTTGTTCTACGCAACTGGCACAAGTTTGTTCGGCGCAACTGGCACAAATTTGTCTAACACAACTAGCACAAGTTTATTCGACCCAACTGGCACAAGTTTGTTTGAAACAACTGGCAAAAGTTTGTTGTACGCAACTGGCAAAAGTTTGTTTGACACAACTGGCACAAGTTTGCTCGACGCAAGTGGCACAAGTTTGTTCTACGCAACTGGCACAAGTTTGTTCGACGAAACTGGCACAAGTTTGTTCGATGCAACTGGCACAAGTTTGTTCTACGCAACTGGCACAAGTTTTTTCTACGCAACTGGCTCAAGTTTGTTCTACGGAACTGGCACAAATTTGTTCTGCGCAACTGACACAAGTTTGTCTGACACAACTGGCACAAGTTTGTTCTACGTAACTGGCACAAGTTTGTTCTATGCAACTGGCACAAGTTTGTTCGACGCAACTGGCACAAGTTTGTTTTATGCAACTGGCACAAGTTTGTTTGACGCAACTGGCACAAGTTTGTTCTACGTAACTGGCACAAGTTTGTTCTACCCAACTGGCACAAGTTTGTTCTACGCAACTGGCACAAGTTTGTTTGACACAACTGGCACAAGTTTGTTCTACGTAACTGGCAAAAGTTTGTTTGACGCAACTGGCACAAGTTTGCTCGACGCAAGTGGCACAAGTTTGTTCTATGCAACTGGCACAAGTTTGTTTGACACAACTGGCACAAGTTTGTTCTACACAACTGGCACAAGTTTGTTCGATGCAACTGTCACAAGTTTGTTTGACGCAACTGGCACAAGCTTGTTCGACGCAACTGGCACAAGTTTGTTCGGTGCAACTGGCACAACTTTGTTCGACGCAACTGGCACAAGTTTGTTTGACGCAACTGGCACAAGTTTGTTTAACGCAACTGGCACAAGTTTGTTCGATGCAACTGGCACAAGTTTGTTCGGCGCAACTGGCACAAATTTGTTTAACGCAACTAGCACAAGTTTATTCGACCCAACTGGCAAAAGTTTGTTTGACACAACTGGCACAAATTTTTTGACGCAACTGGCACAAGTGTGTTTGACGCAACTGGCACAAGGTTGTTTTATGCAAATAGCACAAGTTTGTTCTATGGAACTGGCACAAGTTTGTTCTACGCAACTGGCACAAGTTTGTTCTATGCAACTGGCACAAGTTTGTTCTACGCAACTGGCACAAGTTTCTTCGACGCAACTGGCCCAAGTTTGTTTGACGCAACTGGCACAAGTTTGTTTGACACAACTGGCACAAGTTTGTTCTACGCAACTGGCAAAAGTTTGTTAGACGAAACTGGCACAAGTTTGTTCTACGCAACTGGCACACGTTTGTTCTACGGAACTGGCACAAATTTGTTCTGCGCAACTGGCACAAGTTTTTCTGACACAACTGGTACAAGTTTGTTCTACGTAACTGGCACAAGTTTGTTCTACGTAACTGGCACAAGTTTGTTCAACGCAACTGGCACAAGTTTGTTTTATGCAACTGGCACAAGTTTGTTTGATACAACTGGCACAAGTTTGTTCTACGCAACTGGCACAAGTTTGTTCGACGCAATTGGCACAAGTTTGTCCGACACAACTGGCACAAGTGTGTTCGACGCAACTGGCACAAGTTTGTTCGATGCAACTGGCACAAGTTTGTTCTACGCAACTGGCACAAGTTTGTTCTATGCAACTGGCATAAATTTGTTTGACGCAACTGGCACAAGTTTGTTTGACGCAACTGGCACAAGGTTGTTTGACGCAACTGGCACAAGGTTGCACTACACAACTGGAACAAGTTTGTTCTATGCAACTGGCACAAGTTTGTTTGACGCAACTGGCACAAGTTTTTTCTACGCAACTGGCACAAGTTTCTTCGACGCAACTGGCACAAGTTTGTTCGACGCAACTGGCAGAAGTTTGATTGACACAACTGGCACAAGTTTGTTCTACGCAACTGGCACAAGTTTGTTCGACGAAACTGGCACAAGTTTGTTCTATGTAATTGACACAAGTTTGTTCGATGCAACTGGCACAAGTTTGTTCGACCCAACTGGCACAAGTTTGTTCGATGCAACAGGCACAAGTTTGTTCTACGCAACTGGCACAAGTTTGCTCTACGCAACTGGCACAAGTTTGTTTGACACAACTGGCACAAGTTTGTTTGACGCAACTGGCAAAAGTTTGTTTGAAACAACTGGCACAAGTTTGTTCTACGCAACTGTCACAAGTTTGTTCAACGCAGCTGGCACAAGTTTGTCAAACGCAACTGGCACAACTTTGTCCGATCAACTGGCACAAGTTTGTTCGACGCAACTGGCACAAGTTTGTTCTACGCAACTGGAAAATGTTTGTTCTACGCAACTGGCACAAGTTTGTTCTACGCAACTGATTCAAGTTTGTTCTACGCAACTGGCACAAGTTTGTTCAACGTAACTGGCACAAGTTTGCTTGACGCAACTGGCAAAAGTTTGTTTAGCGCAACTAGTACAAGTTTGTTTGACGCAACTGGCCCAAGTTTGTTCAACGCAACTGGCACAAGTTTGTAGTTCGCAACTGGCACAAGTTTGTTCTACGTAACTGGCACAAGTTTGTCCGACACAACTGGCCCAAGTTTGTTCGACGCAACTGGTATAAGTTTGTTTGATGCAACTGGCAAAAGTTTGTTTGACACAACTGGCACAAGTTTGTTCTACGCAACTGGCACAAGTTTGTTCGACGCAACTGGCACAAGTTTGTCTGACGCAACTGGCATAAGTTTGTTCTACGCAACTGGCACAAGTTTGTTCGACGCAACTGGCACAAGTTTGTCCGACGCAACTGGCACAAGTGTGTTCGACGCAACTGGCACAAGTTTGTTCGATGCAACTGGCACAAGTTTGTTCTACGCAACTGGCACAAGTTTGTTCTATGCAACTGGCATAAATTTGTTTGACGCAACTAGCCCAAGTTTGTTTGACGCAACTGGGAAAAGTTTTTTGGACAAAACTGGCAAAAAGTTTGTTCTACGCAACTGGCACAAGTTTGTTCGACGCAACTGGCACAAGTTTGTTTGACGCAACTGGCAAAAGTTTGTTTGAAACAACTGGCACAAGTTTGTTCAGCGCAACTGGCACAATTTTGTTCTACACAATTGGCACAAGTTTGTTCTACGCAACTGGCTCAAGTTTGTTCTACGCAACTGGCACAAGTTTGTTTGACGCAACTGGCTCAAGTTTGTTCTACGCAACTGGCACAAGTTTGTTTGATGCAACTAGCACAAGGTTGTTCTACGCAACTGGCACAAGTTTGTTCTACGTAACTGGCACAAGTTTGTTCTACGCAACTGGCACAAGTTTGTTTGGCGCAACTGGCACAAGTTTCTTTGACGCAACTGGCACAAGTTTGTTCTATGCAACTGGCCCAAGTTTGTTTGAGGCAACTGGCACAAGGTTGTTCTACGCAACTGGCCCAAGTTTGTTCTACGTAACTGGCACAAGTTTGTTCTACGCAACTGGCAGAAGTTTGTTTGACACAAATGGCAAAAGTTTATTCTACGTAACTGGCAAAAAGTTTGGTCTATGCAACTGGCACAAGTTTGTTCTACGTAACTGGCACAAGTTTGTTCTACGCAACTGGCAGAAGTTTGTTTGACACAAATGGCAAAAGTTTGTTCTACGCAACTGGCAAAAAGTTTGGTCTATGCAACTGGCACAAGTTTGTTCAACGCAACTGGCTCAAGTTTGTTCAACGCAACTGTCACAAGTCTGTTCGACGCAACTGGCACAAGTTTGTTCTACGCAACTGGCTCAAGTTTGTTCTACACAACTGGTACAAGTTTGTTTGACGCAACTGGCACAAGTTTGTTTGACACAACTGGCCCAAGTTTGTTTGACGCAACTGGCACAAGTTTGTTCTACGCAACTGGCACAAGTTTGCTCTACGTAACTGGCACAAGTTTGTTCTACGCAACTGGCACAAGATTGTTCTACGCAACTGGTACAAGTTTGTTTGACACAAGTGGCACAAGTTTGTTCTACGCAACTGGCAAAAGTTTGTTTGACGCAACTGGCACAAGTTTGCTCGACGCAAGTGGCATAAGTTTGTTCTATGCAACTGGCACAAGTTTGTTTGACACAACTGGCACAATTTTGTTCTACGCAACTGGCACAAGTTTGTTCGATGTAACTGTCACAAGTATGTTTGACGCAACTGGCACAAGCTTGTTCGACGCAACTGGCACAAGTTCGTTCGATGCAACTGGCACAAGTTTGTTCGACGCAACTGGCACAAGTTTTTTTGACGCAACTGGCACAAGTTTGTTCTATGCAACTGGGTCAAGTTTGTTTGACGCAACTGGCACAAGTTTGTTCTACGCAACTGGCACAAGTTTGTTCGGCGCAACTGGCACAAATTTGTCTAACACAACTAGCACAAGTTTATTCGACCCAACTGGCACAAGTTTGTTTGAAACAACTGGCACAAGTTTGTTGTACGCAACTGGCAAAAGTTTGTTTGACACAACTGGCACAAGTTTGCTCGACGCAAGTGGCACAAGTTTGTTCTATGCAACTGGCACAAGTTTGTTTGACACAACTGGCACAAGGTTGTTCTACGCAACTGGCACAAGTTTGTTCGATGCAACTGTCACAAGTTTGTTTGACACAACTGGCACAAGCTTGTTCGACGCAACTGGCACAGGTTTGTTCGATGCAACTGCCACAAGTTTGTTCGACGCAACTGGCACAAGTTTGTTTGACGCAACTGGCACAAGTTTGTTCTATGCAACTGGCCCAAGATTGTTTGACGCAACTGGCACAAGTTTGTTCTACGCAACTGGCACAAGTTTGTTCGATGTAACTGGCACAAGTTTGTTCGGCGCAACTGGCACAAATTTGTCTAACGCAACTAGCACAAGTTTATTCGACCCAACTGGCACAAGTTTGTTTGACACAACTGGCACCAATTTTTTTGACGCAACTGGCACAAGTTTGTTTGACGCAACGGGCACAAGGTTGTTTTATGCAACTGGCACAAGTTTGTTCTATGGAACTGGCACAAGTTTGTTCTACGCAACTGGCACAAGTATGTTCTACACAACTGGCACAAGTTTGTTCTACGCAACTGGCACAAGTTTCTTCGACACAACTGGCCCAAGTTTGTTTGAGGCAACTGGCACAAGTTCGTTCTACGCAACTGGCACAAGTTTGTTCGACGAAACTGCCACAAGTTTGTTCGACGCAACTGGCACAAGTTTGTTCTACGCAACTGGCACAAGTTTTTTCTACGCAACTGGCACAAGTTTGTTCTACGGAACTGGCACAAATTTGTTCTGCGCAACTGACACAAGTTTGTCTAACACAACTGGCACAAGTTTGTTCTACGTAACTGGCAAAAGTTTGTTTTATGCAACTGGCACAAGTTTGTTCGACGCAACTGGCACAAGTTTGTTTTATGCAACTGGCACAAGTTTGTTTGACGCAACTGGCACAAGTTTGTTCTACGTAACTGGCACAAGTTTGTTCTACACAACTGGCACAAGTTTGTTCTACGCAACTGGCACAAGTTTGTTTGACACAACTGGCACAAGTTTGTTCTACGTAACTGGCAAAAGTTTGTTTGACGCAACTGGCACAAGTTTGCTCGACGCAAGTGGCACAAGTTTGTTCTATGCAACTGGCACAAGTTTGTTTGACACAACTGGCACAAGTTTGTTCTACACAACTGGCACAAGTTTGTTCGATGCAACTGTCACAAGTTTGTTTGACGCAACTGGCACAAGCTTGTTCGACGCAACTGGCACAAGTTTGTTCGGTGCAACTGGCAAAACTTTGTTCGACGCAACTGGCACAAGTTTGTTTGACGCAACTGGCACAAGTTTGTTTAACGCAACTGGCACAAGTTTGTTCGATGCAACTGGCACAAGTTTGTTCGGTGCAACTGGCACAAATTTGTTTAACGCAACTAGCACAAGTTTATTCGATTCAACTGGCAAAAGTTTGTTTGACACAACTGGCACAAATTTTTTGACGCAACTGGCACAAGTTTGTTTGACGCAACTGGCACAAGGTTGTTTTATGCAAATAGCACAAGTTTGTTCTATGGAACTGGCACAAGTTTGTTCTATGCAACTGGCACAAGTTTGTTCTATGCAACTGGCACAAGTTTGTTCTACGCAACTGGCACAAGTTTCTTCGACGCAACTGGCCCAAGTTTGTTTGACGCAACTGCCACAAGTTTGTTTGACACAACTGGCACAAGTTTGTTCTACGCAACTGGCACAAGTTTGTTCGACGAAACTGGCACAAGTTTGTTCTACGCAACTGGCACAAGTTTGTTCTACGGAACTGGCACAAATTTGTTCTGCGCAACTGGCACAAGTTTTTCTGACACAACTGGCACAAGTTTGTTCTACGTAACTGGCACAAGTTTGTTCTACGTAACTGGCACAAGTTTGTTCGACGCAACTGGCACAAGTTTGTTTTATGCAACTGGCACAAGTTTGTTTGATACAACTGGCACAAGTTTGTTCTACGCAACTGGCACAAGTTTGTTCAACGCAATTGGCACAAGTTTGTCCGACACAACTGGCACAAGTGTGTTCGACGCAACTGGCACAAGTTTGTTCGATGCAACTGGCACAAGTTTGTTCTATGCAACTGGCACAAGTTTGTTCTATGCAACTGGCATAAATTTGTTTGACGCAACTGGCACAAGTTTGTTGGACGCAACTGGCACAAGATTGTTTGACGCAACTGGCACAAGGTTGCTCTACACAACTGGAACAAGTTTGTTCTATGCAACTGGCACAAGTTTGTTTGACGCAACTGGCACAAGTTTTTTCTACGCAACTGGCACAAGTTTCTTCGACGCAACTGGCACAAGTTTGTTCGACGCAACTGGCCCAAACTTGTTTGACGCAACTGGCAGAAGTTTGATTGACACAACTGGCACAAGTTTGTTCTTCGCAACTGGCACAAGTTTGTTCGACGAAACTGGCACAAGTTTGTTCTATGTAATTGACACAAGTTTGTTCGATGCAACTGGCACAAGTTTGTTCGACCCAACTGGCACAAGTTTGTTCGATGCAACAGGCACAAGTTTGTTCTACGCAACTGGCACAAGTTTGTTCTACGCAACTGGCACAAGTTTGTTTGACACAACTGGCACAAGTTTGTTCATCGCAACTGGTACAAGTTTGTTCTACGCAACTGGCCCAAGTTTGTTCTTCGCAACTGTCACGAGTTTGTTCTATGCAACTGGCACATTTTTGTTCGACACAACTGGCACAAGTTTGTTCTACGCAACTGGCACAAATTTGTTCTACGCAACTGGCACAAGTTTTTTGACGCAAATGCCACAAGTTTGTTCTACGCAACTGGCACAAGTTTGTTTGACGCAACTGGCCCAAGTTTGTTTGACGCAACTGGCAAAAGTTTGTTTGAAACAACTGGCACAAGTTTGTTCTACGCAACTGTCACAAGTTTGTTCAACGCAACTGGCACAAGTTTGTCAAACGCAACTGGCACAACTTTGTCCGATCAACTGGCACAAGTTTGTTCGACGCAACTGGCACAAGTTTGTTCTACGCAACTGGAAAATGTTTGTTCTACGCAACTGGCACAAGTTTGTTCTACGCAACTGATTCAAGTTTGTTCTACGCAACTGGCACAAGTTTGTTCAACGCAACTGGCACAAGTTTGTTTGACGCAACTGGCAAAAGTTTGTTTAACGCAACTAGTACAAGTTTGTTTGACGCAACTGGCCCAAGTTTGTTCAACGCAACTGGCACAAGTTTGTAGTTCGCAACTGGCACAAGTTTGTTCTGCGTAACTGGCACAAGTTTGTCCGACACAACTGGCCCAAGTTTGTTCGACGCAACTGGTCCAAGTTTGTTTGACGCAACTGGCAAAAGTTTGTTTGACACAACTGGCACAAGTTTGTTCTACGCAACTGGCACAAGTTTGTTCGACGCAACTGGCACAAGTTTGTCTGACGCAACTGGCATAAGTTTGTTCTACGCAACTGGCACAAGTTTGTTCGACGCAACTGGCACAAGTTTGTCCGACGCAACTGGCACAAGTGTGTTCGACGCAACTGGCACAAGTTTGTTCGATGCAACTGGCACAAGTTTGTTCTACGCAACTGGCACAAGTTTGTTCTATGCAACTGGCATAAATTTGTTTGACGCAACTGGCCCAAGTTTGTTTGACGCAACTGGGAAAAGTTTTTTGGACACAACTGGCAAAAAGTTTGTTCTACGTAACTGGCACAAGTTTGTTCGACGCAACTGGCCCAAGTTTGTTTGACGCAACTGGCAAAAGTTTGTTTGAAACAACTGGCACAAGTTTGTTCAGCGCAACTGGCACAATTTTGTTCTACACAATTGGCACAAGTTTGTTCTACGCAACTGGCTCAAGTTTGTTCTACGCAACTGGCACAAGTTTGTTTGACGCAACTGGCTCAAGTTTGTTCTACGCAACTGGCACAAGTTTGTTTGAGGCAACTAGCACAAGGTTGTTCTACGCAACTGGCACAAGTTTGTTCTACGTAACTGGCACAAGTTTGTTCTACGCAACTGGCACAAGTTTGTTTGGCGCAACTGGCACAAGTTTCTTTGACGCAACTGGCACAAGTTTGTTCTATGCAACTGGCCCAAGTTTGTTTGAGGCAACTGGCACAAGGTTGTTCTACGCAACTGGCACAAGTTTGTTCTACGTAACTGGCACAAGTTTGTTCTACGCAACTGGCACAAGTTTGTTCTACGCAACTGGCAGAAGTTTGTTTGACACAAATGGCAAAAGTTTATTCTACGTAACTGGCACAAGTTTGTTCTACGCAACTGGCACAAGTTTGGTCTATGCAACTGGCACAAGTTTGTTCAACGCAACTGGCTCAAGTTTGTTCAACGCAACTGTCACAAGTCTGTTCGACGCAACTGGCACAAGTTTGTTCTACGCAACTGGCTCAAGTTTGTTCTACACAACTGGTACAAGTTTGTTTGACGCAACTGGCACAAGTTTGTTTGACGCAACTGGCCCAAGTTTGTTTGACGCAACTGGCACAAGTTTGTTCTACGCAACTGGCACAAGTTTGTTCTACGTAACTGGCACAAGTTTGTTCTACGCAACTGGCACAAGATTGTTCTACGCAACTGGTACAAGTTTGTTTGACACAACTGGCACAAGTTTGTTCTACGCAACTGGCAAAAGCTTGTTTGACGCAACTGGCACAAGTTTGCTCGACGCAAGTGGCATAAGTTTGTTCTATGCAACTGGCAGAAGTTTGTTTGACACAACTGGCACAAGTTTGTTCTACGCAACTGGCACAAGTTTGTTCGATGAAACTGGCACAAGTTTGTTCTATGTAATTGACACAAGTTTGTTCGATGCAACTGGCACAAGTTTGTTCGACCCAACTGGCACAAGTTTGTTCGATGCAAGAGGCACAAGTTTGTTCTACGTAACTGGCACAAGTTTGTTCTACACAACTGGCACAAGTTTGTTCTACGCAACTGGCACAAGTTTGTTTGACACAACTGGCACAAGTTTGTTCTACGTAACTGGCAAAAGTTTGTTTGACGCAACTGGCACAAGTTTGCTCGACGCAAGTGGCACAAGTTTGTTCTATGCAACTGGCACAAGTTTGTTTGACACAACTGGCACAAGTTTGTTCTACACAACTGGCACAAGTTTGTTCGATGCAACTGTCACAAGTTTGTTTTATGCAACTGGCACAAGCTTGTTCGACGCAACTGGCACAAGTTTGTTCGGTGCAACTGGCACAACTTTGTTCGACGCAACTGGCACAAGTTTGTTTGACGCAACTGGCACAAGTTTGTTTAACGCAACTGGCACAAGTTTGTTCGATGCAACTGGCACAAGTTTGTTCGGCGTAACTGGCACAAATTTGTTTAACGCAACTAGCACAAGTTTATTCGACCCAACTGGCAAAAGTTTGTTTGACACAACTGGCACAAATTTTTTGACGCAACTGGCACAAGTTTGTTTGACTCAACTGGCACAAGGTTGTTTTATGCAAATAGCACAAGTTTGTTCTAGGGAACTGGCACAAGTTTGTTCTACGCAACTGGCACAAGTTTGTTCTATGCAACTGGCACAAGTTTGTTCTACGCAACTGCACAAGTTTCTTCGACGCAACTGGCCCAAGTTTGTTTGACGCAACTGGCACAAGTTTGTTTGACACAACTGGCACAAGTTTGTTCTACGCAACTGGCACAAGTTTGTTCGACGAAACTGGCACAAGTTTGTTCTACGCAACTGGCACAAGTTTGTTCTACGGAACTGGCACAAATTTGTTCTGCGCAACTGGCACAAGTTTTTCTGACACAACTGGCACAAGTTTGTTCTACGTAACTGGCACAAGTTTGTTCTGCGTAACTGGCACAAGTTTGTTCGACGCAACTGGCACAAGTTTGTTTTGTGCAACTGGCACAAGTTTGTTTGATACAACTGGCACAAGTTTGTTCTACGCAACTGGCACAAGTTTGTTCGACGCAATTGGCACAAGTTTGTCCGACACAACTGGCACAAGTGTGTTCGACGCAACTGGCACAAGTTTGTTCGATGCAACTGGCACAAGTTTGTTCTACGCAACTGGCACAAGTTTGTTCTATGCAACTGGCATAAATTTGTTTGACGCAACTGGCACAAGTTTGTTTGACGCAACTGGCACAAGGTTGTTTGACGCAACTGGCACAAGGTTGCTCTACACAACTGGCACAAGTTTGTTCTATGCAACTGGCACAAGTTTGTTTGACGCAACTGGCACAAGTTTTTTCAACGCAACTGGCACAAGTTTCTTCGACGCAACTGGCACAAGTTTGTTCGACGCAACTGGCCCAAACTTGTTTGACGCAACTGGCAGAAGTTTGATTGACACAACTGGCACAAGTTTGTTCTACGCAACTGGCACAAGTTTGTTCGATGAAACTGGCACAAGTTTGTTCTATGTAATTGACACAAGTTTGTTCGATGCAACTGGCACAAGTTTGTTCGACCCAACTGGCACAAGTTTGTTCGATGCAAGAGGCACAAGTTTGTTCTACGCAACTGGCACAAGTTTGTTCTACGCAACTGGCACAAGTTTGTTTGACACAACTGGCACAAGTTTGTTCATCGCAACTGGCACAAGTTTGTTCTACGCAACTGGCCCAAGTTTGTTCTTCGCAACTGTCACGAGTTTGTTCTATGCAACTGGCACAATTTTGTTCGACACAACTGGCACAAGTTTGTTCTACGCAACTGGCACAAATTTGTTCTACGCAACTGGCACAAGTTTTTTGAAGCAAATGCCACAAGTTTGTTCTACGCAACTGGCACAAGTTTGTTTGACACAACTGGCCCAAGTTTGTTTGACGCAACTGGCAAAAGTTTGTTTGAAACAACTGGCACAAGTTTGTTCTACGCAACTGTCACAAGTTTGTTCAACGCAACTGGCACAAGTTTGTCAAATGCAACTGGCACAACTTTGTCCGATCAACTGGCACAAGTTTGTTCGACGCAACTGGCACAAGTTTGTTCTAGGCAACTGGAAAATGTTTGTTCTACGCAACTGGCACAAGTTTGTTCTACGCAACTGATTCAAGTTTGTTCTACGCAACTGGCACAAGTTTGTTCAACGCAACTGGCACAAGTTTGTTTGACGCAACTGGCAAAAGTTTGTTTAACGCAACTAGTACAAGTTTGTTTGACGCAACTGGCCCAAGTTTGTTCAACGCAACTGGCACAAGTTTGTAGTTCGCAACTGGCACAAGTTTGTTCTACGTAACTGGCACAAGTTTGTCCGACACAACTGGCCCAAGTTTGTTCGACGCAACTGGTCCAAGTTTGTTTGACGCAACTGGCAAAAGTTTGTTTGACACAACTGGCACAAGTTTGTTCTACACAACTGGCACAAGTTTGTTCGACGCAACTGGCACAAGTTTGTCTGACGCAACTGGCATAAGTTTGTTCTACGCAACTGGCACAAGTTTGTTCGACACAACTGGCACAAGTTTGTCCGACGCAACTGGCACAAGTGTGTTCGACGCAACTGGCACAAGTTTGTTCGATGCAACTGGCACAAGTTTGTTCTACGCAACTGGCACAAGTTTGTTCTATGCAACTGGCATAAATTTGTTTGACGCAACTGGCACAAGTGTGTTTGACGCAACTGGCACAAGTTTGTTTGACGCAACTGGCACAAGTGTGTTTGACGCAACTGGCACAAGTTTGTTTGACGCAACTGGCACAAGTTTGTTCTACGCAACTGGCACAAGTTTGTTCGACGCAACTGGCCCAAGTTTGTTTGACGCAACTGGCAAAAGTTTGTTTGAAACAACTGGCACAAGTTTGTTCAGCGCAACTGGCACAATTTTGTTCTACACAATTGGCACAAGTTTGTTCTACGCAACTGGCTCAAGTTTGTTCTACGCAACTGGCACAAGTTTGTTTGACGCAACTGGCTCAAGTTTGTTCTACACAACTGGCACAAGTTTGTTTGACGCAACTGGCACTAGTTTGTTTGACGCAACTTGCACAAGTTTGTTCTACGCAACTGGCCCAAGTTTGTTCTACGCAACTGGCAGAAGTTTGTTCTACGCAACTGGCACTAGTTTGTTCCACGTAACGGGCACAAGTTTGTTTGACGCAACTGGCCCAAGTTTGTTTGACAAAACTGGCACAAGTTTGTTCTACGCAACTGGCAAAAGTTTGTTCTGCGCAACTGGCACAAGTTTGTTCGACGCAAGTGGCACAAGTTTGTTCTATGCAACTGGCACAAGTTTGTTCTACGCAAGTGGCACAAGTTTGTTCGACGAACCTGGCACAAGTTTGTTCGATGCAACTGGCACAAGTTTGTTTGACGCAACTGGCACAAGTTTGTCCGACGCAACTGGCACAAGTTTGTTCGACGCAACTGGCACAAGTTTTTGTTTAAAGCAACTGGCAAAATTTTATTCGACCCAACTGGCACAAGTTTGTTTGACACAACTGGCACAAGTTTTTTTGACGCATCCTGCAGAAGTTTGTTTGACGCAACTGGCACAAGGTTGTTTGACGCAACTGGCACTAGGTTGTTCTACAAAACTGGCACAAGTTTGTTCTATGCAACTGGCATAAGTTTGTTCTACGCAACTGGCACAAGTTTGTTCTACACAACTGGCACAAGTTTGTTCTACGCAACTGGCACAAGTTTCCTCGAGGCAACTAGTACAAGTTTGTTCAACGCAACTGGCACAAGTTTGTTTGATGCAACTGGCACAAGTTTGTTTGACACAACTGGCACAAGTTTGTTCTACGCAACTGGCACAAGTTTGTTCGACGAAACTGGCACAAGTTTCTTCGACGCAACTGGCACAAGGTTGTTTTATGCAACTGGCACAAGTTTGTTCTATGGAACTGGCACAAGTTTGTTCTACGCAACTGGCACAAGTTTGTCTGACACAACTGGCACAAGTTTGTTCTACGCAACTGGCACAAGTTTGTCTGACACAACTGGCACAAGTTTGTTCTACGTAACTGGTACAAGTTTGTTCTATGCAACTGACACAAGTTTGTTTGACGCAACTGGCAAAAGTTTGTTTTATGCAACTGGCACAAGTTTGTTTGACACAACTGGCACAAGTTTGTTCTACGCAACTGGCACAAGTTTGTTCGACGCAATTGGCACAAGTTTGTTCTATGCAACTGGCACAAGTGTGTTCGACGCGACTGGCACAAGTTTGTTCGATGCAACTGGCACAAGTTTGTTCTAAACAACTGGCACAAGTTTGTTCTATGCAACTGGCATCAATTTGTTTGACGCAACTGGCACAAGTTTGTTTGACGTAACTGGCACAAGGTTGTTTGACGCAAATGGCACAAGGTTGCTCTACACAACTGGCACAAGTTTGTTGTATACAACTGGCACAAGTTTGTTTGACGCAACTGGCACAAGTTTGTTCTACACAACTGGCACAAGTTTGTTCTATGCAACTGGCACAAGTTTTTTCGACTCAACTGGCACAAGTTTGTTCTACGCAACTGGCACAAGTTTTTGTTTAAAGCAACTGGCAAAATTTTATTCGACCCAACTGGCACAAGTTTGTTTGACACAACTGGCACAAGTTTTTTTGACGCAACCTGCAGAAGTTTGTTTGACGCAACTGTCACAAGGTTGTTTGACGCAACTGGCACAAGGTTGTTCTACAAAACTGGCACAAGTTTGTTCTATGCAACTGGCATAAGTTTGTTCTACGCAACTGGCACAAGTTTGTTCTACACAACTGGCACAAGTTTGTTCTACGCAACTGGCACAAGTTTCCTCGAGGCAACTAGCACAAGTTTGTTCAACGCAACTGGCACAAGTTTGTTTGATGCAACTGGCACAAGTTTGTTTGACACAACTGGCACAAGTTTGTTCTACGCAACTGGCACAAGTTTGTTCGACGAAACTGGCACAAGTTTCTTCGACGCAACTGGCACAAGTTTGTTCAACGTAACTGGCACAAGTTTGTTCTACGCAACTGGCACAAGTTTGTTCTACGCAACTGGCACAAGTTTGTCTGACACAACTGGCACAAGTTTGTTCTACGCAACTGGCACAAGTTTGTCTGACACAACTGGCACAAGTTTGTTCTACGTAACTGGTACAAGTTTGTTCTATGCAACTGACACAAGTTTGTTTGACGCAACTGGCAAAAGTTTGTTTTATGCAACTGGCACAAGTTTGTTTGACACAACTGGCACAAGTTTGTTCTACGCAACTGGCACAAGTTTGTTCGACGCAATTGGCACAAGTTTGTTCTATGCAACTGGCACAAGTGTGTTCGACGCGACTGGCACAAGTTTGTTCGATGCAACTGGCACAAGTTTGTTCTAAACAACTGGCACAAGTTTGTTCTATGCAACTGGCATCAATTTGTTTGACGCAACTGGCACAAGTTTGTTTGACGTAACTGGCACAAGGTTGTTTGACGCAAATGGCACAAGGTTGCTCTACACAACTGGCACAAGTTTGTTGTATACAACTGGCACAAGTTTGTTTGACGCAACTGGCACAAGTTTGTTCTACACAACTGGCACAAGTTTGTTCTATGCAACTGGCACAAGTTTTTTCGACTCAACTGGCACAAGTTTGTTCTACGCAACTGGCACAAGTTTTTGTTTAAAGCAACTGGCAAAATTTTATTCGACCCAACTGGCACAAGTTTGTTTGACACAACTGGCACAAGTTTTTTTGACGCAACCTGCAGAAGTTTGTTTGACGCAACTGTCACAAGGTTGTTTGACGCAACTGGCACAAGGTTGTTCTACAAAACTGGCACAAGTTTGTTCTATGCAACTGGCATAAGTTTGTTCTACGCAACTGGCACAAGTTTGTTCTACACAACTGGCACAAGTTTGTTCTACGCAACTGGCACAAGTTTCCTCGAGGCAACTAGCACAAGTTTGTTCAACGCAACTGGCACAAGTTTGTTTGATGCAACTGGCACAAGTTTGTTTGACACAACTGGCACAAGTTTGTTCTACGCAACTGGCACAAGTTTGTTCGACGAAACTGGCACAAGTTTCTTCGACGCAACTGGCACAAGTTTGTTCAACGTAACTGGCACAAGTTTGTTCTACGCAACTGGCACAAGTTTGTTCTACGCAACTGGCACAAGTTTGTCTGACACAACTGGCACAAGTTTGTTCTACGCAACTGGCACAAGTTTGTCTGACACAACTGGCACAAGTTTGTTCTACGTAACTGGTACAAGTTTGTTCTATGCAACTGACACAAGTTTGTTTGACGCAACTGGCAAAAGTTTGTTTTATGCAACTGGCACAAGTTTGTTTGACACAACTGGCACAAGTTTGTTCTACGCAACTGGCACAAGTTTGTTCGACGCAATTGGCACAAGTTTGTTCTATGCAACTGGCACAAGTGTGTTCGACGCGACTGGCAAAAGTTTGTTCGATGCAACTGGCACAAGTTTGTTCTACGCAACTGGCACAAGTTTGTTCTATGCAACTGGCATAAATTTGTTTGACGCAACTGGCACAAGTTTGTTTGACGTAACTGGCACAAGGTTGTTTGACGCAAATGGCACAAGGTTGCTCTACACAACTGGCACAAGTTTGTTGTATACAACTGGCACAAGTTTGTTTGACGCAACTGGCACAAGTTTGTTCTACACAACTGGCACAAGTTTGTTCTACGCAACTGGCACAAGTTTTTTCGACTCAACTGGCACAAGTTTGTTCTACGCAACTGGCACAAGTTTGTTCTACGCAACTGGCACAAGTTTGTTTGACGTAACTGGCACAAGTTTGTTCATCGCAACTGGGACAAGTTTGTTCTACGCAACTGGCCCAAGTTTGTTCTACGCAACTGGCACGAGTTTGTTCTACGCAACTGGTACAAGTTTGTTCTATGGAACTGGCGCAAGTTTGTTCTGCGCTACTGGCCCATGTTTGTTCTTCGCAACTGGCACGAGTTTGTTGTATGCAACTGGCACAAGTTTGTTCGACGTAACTGGCACAAGTTTGTTCTACGCAACTTGCACAAATTTGTTCTACGCAACTGGCACAATTTTGTTCTATGCAACTGGCACAAGTTTGTTCTACACAACTGGCACAAGTTTGTTCTACTCAACTGGCACAAGTTTGTTCTACGCAACTGGCATAAGTTTGTTCTACGCAACTGGCACAAGTTTGTTTGACGCAACTGGCCCAAGTTTGTTTGACGCAACTGGCAAAAGTTTGTTTGAAAAAACTGGCACAAGTTTGTTCTACGCAACTGTCACAAGTTTGTCCAACGCACCTGGCACAAGTTTGTTCGATGCAACTGGCACAAGTTTGTTCGACGCAACTGGCACAAGTTTGTTCTACGCAACTGGAAAATGTTTGTTCTACGCAACTGGCACAAGTTTGTTCTACGCAACTGCCACAAGTTTGTTTGAAACAACTGGCACAAGTTTCTTCAACGCAACTGGCACAAGTATGTTCGACGCAACTGACACAAGTTTGTTCTACGCAACTGTCTCAAGTTTGTTCTACGCAACTGGCACAAGTTTGTTTGACGCAACTGGCACAAGTTTCTTTGACGCAACTGGCACAAGTTTGTTCTATGCAACTGGCCCAAGTTTGTTTGAGGCAACTAGCACAAGGTTGTTCTACGCAACTGGCACAAGTTTGTTCTACGTAACTGGCACAAGTTTGTTCTACGCAACTGGCACAAGTTTGTTCTACGCAACTGGCACAAGTTTGTTTGACACAAATGGCAAAAGTTTATTCTACGTAACTGGCACAAGTTTGTTCTACGCAACTGGCAAAAGTTTGTTCAACGCAACTGGCTCAAGTTTGTTCTACACAACTGGTACAAGTTTGTTTGACGCAACGGGCACAAGTTTGTTTGACGCAACTGGCCCAAGTTTGTTTGACGCAACTGGCACAAGTTTGTTCTACGCAACTGGCACAAGTTTGTTCTACGTAACTGGCACAAGTTTGTTCTACGCAACTGGCACAAGATTGTTCTACGCAACTGGTACAAGTTTGTTTGACACAAGTGGCACAAGTTTGTTCTACGGAACTGAAAAAAGTTTGTTTGACGCAACTGGCAAAAGTTTGCTCGACGCAAGTGGCATAAGTTTGTACTATGCAACTGGCACAAGTTTGTTTGACACAACTGGCACAAGATTGTTCTACGCAACTGGCACAAGTTTGTTCGATGCAACTGTCACAAGTATGTTTGACGCAACTGGCACAAGCTTGTTCGACGCAACTGGCACAAGTTTGTTCGATGCAACTGGCACAAGTTTGTTCGACGCAACTGGCACAAGTTTTTTTGACGCAACTGGCACAAGTTTGTTCTATGCAACTGGCCCAAGTTTGTTTGACGCAACTGGCACAAGTTTGTTCTACGCAACTGGCACAAGTTTGTTCGATGCAACTGGCACAAGTTTGTTCGGCGCAACTGGCACAAATTTGTCTAACACAACTAGCACAAGTTTATTCGACCCAACTGTCACAAGTTTGTTTAAAACAACTGGCACAAGTTTGTTGTACGCAACTGGCAAAAGTTTGTTTGACACAACTGGCAAAAGTTTGCTCGACGCAAGTGGCACAAGTTTGTTCTATGCAACTGGCACAAGTTTGTTTGATACAACTGGCACAAGGTTGTTCTACACAACTGGCACAAGTTTGTTCGATGCAACTGTCACAAGTTTGTTTGACGCAACTGGCACAAGCTTGTTCGACGCAACTGGCACAGGTTTGTTCGATGCAACTGCCACAAGTTTGTTCGACGCAACTGGCACAAGTTTGTTTGACGCACCTGGCACAAGTTTGTTCTATGCAACTGGCCCAAGATTGTTTGACGCAACTGGCACAAGTTTGTTCTACGCAACTGGCACAAGTTTGTTCGATGCAACTGGCACAAGTTTGTTCGGCGTAACTGGCACAAATTTGTCTAACGCAACTAGCACAAGTTTATTCGACCCAACTGGCACAAGTTTGTTCGATGCAACAGGCACAAGTTTGTTCTACGCAACTGGCACAAGTTTGTTTGACGCAACTGGCACAAGGTTGTTTTATGCAACTGGCACAAGTTTGTTCTATGGAACTGGCACAAGTTTGTTCTACGCAACTGGCACAAGTTTGTTCTACACAACTGGCACAAGTTTGTTCTACGCAACTGGCACAAGTTTCTTCGACACAACTGGCCCAAGTTTGTTTCAGGCAACTGGCACAAGTTTGTTTGACAAAACAGGCACAAGTTTGTTCTACGCAATTGGCACAAGTTTGTTCGATGAAACTGGCACAAGTTTGTTCGACGCAACTGGCACAAGTTTGTTCTACGCAACTGGCACAAGTTTTTTCTACGCAACTGGCACAAGTTTGTTCTATGCAACTGGCACAAGTTTGTTCGACGCAACTGGCACAAGTTTGTTTTATGCAACTGGCACAAGTTTGTTTGACACAACTGGCACAAGTTTGTTCTACGCAACTGGCACAAGTTTGTTCGACGCAATTGGCACAAGTTTGTCCGACGCAACTGGCACAAGTTTGTTCGACGCAACTGGCACAAGTTTGTTCGACGCAACTGGCACAAGTTTGTTCGATGCAACTGGCACAAGTATTGTTCGACGCAACTGGCACAAGTTTGTTCTATGCAACTGGCATAAATTTGTTTGACGCAACTGGCACAAGTTTGTTTGACGCAACTGCCACAAGGTTGTTTGACGCAACTGGCACAAGGTTGCTCTACACAACTGGAACAAGTTTGTTCTATGCAACTGGCACAAGTTTGTTTGACACAACTGGCACAAGTTTTTTCTACGCAACTGGCACAAGTTTCTTCGACGCAACTGGCACAAGTTTGTTCGACGCAACTGGCCCAAACTTGTTTGACGCAACTGGCAGAAGTTTGATTGACACAACTGGCACAAGTTTGTTCTACGCAACTGGCACAAGTTTGGTCGACGAAACTGGCACAAGTTTGTTCTATGCAATTGACACAAGTTTGTTCGATGCAACTGGCACAAGTTTGTTCGACGCAACTGGCACAAGTTTGTTCGATGCAACAGGCACAAGTTTTTTTCTACGCAACTGGCACAAGTTTGTTCGACGCAACTGGCACAAGTTTGTTCGATGCAACAGGCACAAGTTTGTTCTACGCAACTGGCACAAGTTTGTTCTACGCAACAGGCACAAGTTTGTTCTACGCAACTGACACAAGTTTGTTCTATGCAACTGGCCCAAGTTTGTTCTTCGCAACTGGGACGAGTTTGTTCTATGCAACTGGCACAAGTTTGTTCGACGCAACTGGCACAAGTTTGTTCTATGCAACTAGCACAAATTTGTTCTACGCAATTGGCACAAGTTTTTTGACGCAAATGGCACAAGTTTGTTGTACGCAACTGGCACAAGTTTGTTCGACGCAACTGGCCCAAGTTTGTTCTACGCAACTGGCACAAGTTTGTTCTACGCAACTGGCACAAGTTTGTTCTACACAACTGGCACAAGTTTGTTTGCCGCAACTGGCCCAAGTTTGTTTGATGCAACTGGCAAAAGTTTGTTTGAAACAACTGGCACAAGTTTGTTCTACGCAACTGTCACAAGTTTGTTCAACACAACTGGCACAAGTTTGTCAAACGCAACTGGCACAACTTTGTTCGATCAACTGGCACAAGTTTTTTCGACACAACTGGCACAAGTTTGTTCTATGCAACTCGAAAATGTTTGTTCTACGCAACTGGCACAAGTTTGTTTGACGCAACTGGCACAAGTTTGTTCTACGCAGCTGGAAAATGTTTGTTCTACGCAACTGGCTCAAGTTTGTTCTACGCAACTGGCTCAAGTTTGTTCTACGCAACTGGCACAAGTTTGTTCAACGCAACTGGCACAAGTTTGTTTGACGCAACTGGCAAAAGTTTTTTTAACGCAACTGGGACAAGGTTGTTTGACGCAACTGGCAAAAGTTTGTTCTATGCAACTGGCATAAATTTGTTTGACGCAACTGGCACAAGTTTGTTTGACGCAACTGGCACAAGGTTGTTTGACGCAACTGGCACAAGGTTGTTTGACACAACTGGCACAAGTTTGTTCTATGCAACTGGCACAAGTTTGTTTGACACAACTGGCACAATTTTGTTCTGCACAACTGGCACAAGTTTGTTTGACGCAACTGGCACAAGTTTGTTCGACGCAACTGGCAGAAGTTTGTTCTACGCAACTGGCACAAGTTTGTTCTACGCAACTGGCGCAAGTTTGTTTGACGTAACTGGCACAAGTTTGTTCATCGCAACTGGCACAAGTTTGTTCTACGCAACTGGCCCAAGTTTGTTCTACGCAACTGGCACGAGTTTGTTCTACGCAACTGGCACAAGTTTGTTCTATGGAACTGGCACAAGTTTGTTCTAAGCTACTGGCCCATGTTTATTCTTCGCAACTGGCACGAGTTTGTTCTATGCAACCGGCACAAGTTTGTTAGACGTAACTGGCACAAGTTTGTTCTACGCAACTT
This sequence comes from Macrobrachium rosenbergii, assembly GCA_039081455.1. Taxonomy (NCBI): domain Eukaryota; kingdom Metazoa; phylum Arthropoda; class Malacostraca; order Decapoda; family Palaemonidae; genus Macrobrachium; species Macrobrachium rosenbergii. Next base: position 91,800 of record JANJGK010000464.1, read on the forward strand.
GCACAAATTAGTTCTACGCAACTGGCACAAGTTTGTTCTACGCAACTGGAACAAGTTTGTTCTACGCAACTGGCACAAGTTTGTTCTATGCAACTGGCACAAGTTTGTTTGACACAACTGGCCCAAGTTTGTTTGACGCAACTGGCAAAAGTTTGTTTGAAACAACTGGCACAAGTTTGTTCTACTCAACTGTCACAAGTTTGTCCAACGTACCTGGCACAAGTTTGTTCGATGCAACTGGCACAAGTTTGTTCGACGCAACTGGCACAAGTTTATTCTGCGTAACTGGAAAATGTTTGTTCTACGCAACTGGCACAAGTTTGTTCTACGCAACTGCCACAAGTTTGTTCTACGCAACTGGCACAAGTTCCTTCAACGCAACTGGCACAAGTTTGTTTGACATAACTGGCACAAGTTTGTGCTACGTAACTGGCACAAGTTTGTTCTACGCAACTGGCATAGGTTTGTTCTACGCAACTGGCACAAGTTTGTTCTACGCAACTGGCACAAGTTTGTTTGACACAACTAGCACAAGTTTGTTCTACGTAACTGGCACAAGTTTGTTCTACGCAACTGGCACAAGTTTGTTCGATGCAACTGGCACACATTTGTTTGACACAACTGGCTCAAGTTTGTTCTACGCAACTGGCACAAGTTTGTTAAACGCAACTGGCACTAGTTTGTTTGACGCAACTGGCACAAGTTTGTTCTACGCAACTGGCACAACTTTGTTTGATGCAACTGGCACAAGTTTGTTCGACACAACTGGCACAAGTTTGTTCGACGCAACTGGCACAAGTTTGTTCTACGCAACTGGCACAAGTTTGTTCTGCGCAACTGGCAAAAGTTTATTTGATGCAACTGGCACAAGTTTCTTTGACGCAACTGGCACAAGTTTGTCCTACGCAAGTGGCACAAGTTTGTAGTTCTCAACTGGCACAAGTTTGTTCTACGCAACTGGCACAAGTTTGTTTGACGCAACTGGCACAAGTTTGTCCTATGAAACTGGCACAAGTTTGTAGTTCGCAACTGGCACAAGTTTGTTCTACGCAACTGGCCCAAGTTTGTTTGACGCAACTGGCACAAGTTTGTTCTACGCAAGTGACACAAGTTTGTTCTACGCAACTGGCACAAGTTTGTTCTACGCAACTAGCACAAGTTTGTTCTACGCAATTGGCACAAGTTTATTCTACGCAACTGGCACAAAGTTGTTCTACGCAACTGGCACAATTTTGTTCTATGCAACTGGCACAAAGTTGTTCTACGTAACTGGCACAAGTTTATTTGACGCAACTGGAACAAGTTTATTTGACGCAACTGTCACAATTTTCTTTGACGCAACTGGCACAAGTTTGTCCTACGCAAGTGGCACAAGTTTGTAGTTCGCAACTAGCGCAAGTTTGTTCTACGCAACTGGCACAAGTTTGTTTGACGCAACTGGCACAAGTTTGTCCTACGAAACTGGCACAAGTTTGTAGTTCGCAACTGGCACAAGTTTCTTCTACGCAACTGGCCCAAGTTTGTTTGACGCAACTGGCACAAGTTTGTTCTACGCAACTGACACAAGTTTGTTCTATGCAACTGGAACAAGTTTGTTCTACGCAACTGGCACAATTTTGTTCTATGCAACAGGCACAAGTTTGTTCTTCGCAAATGGCACAAGATTGTTTGACGCAACTGGCACAAGTTTGTTCTACGCAACTGGCACAAGTTTGTTCTACGCAACTGGCCCAAGTTTGTTTGATGCAAGTGGCACAAGTTTGTTTTACGCAACTGGCACAAGATTGTTCTACACAACTGGCACAAGTTTGTTCTACGCAACTGGCAATAGTTTGTTCCACGGAACTGGAACAAGTTTGTTCGACGCAACTGGCACAAGGTTGTTTGACGCAAATGGCACAAGGTTGCTCTACACAACTGGCACAAGTTTGTAGTTCGCAACTGGCACAAGTTTGTTCTATGCAACTGGCACAAGTTTGTTTGACGCAACTGGCACAAGCTTGTACGACACAAGTGGCACAAGTTTGTTCGATGCAAATGGCACAAGTTTGTTCGACGCAACTGTCAAAAGTTTGTTTAACGCAACTGGCACAAGTTTATTCGACCCAACAGGCAAAAGTTTGTTTGACTCAACTGGCACAAGTTTTTTTGACGCAACTGGCACAAGTTTGTTTGACGCAACTGGCACAAGATTGTTTGACGCTACTGGCACAAGGTTGTTCTACACAACTGGCACAAGTTTGTTCGACGCAACTGACACAAGTTTGTTTGACACAACTGGCACAAGTTTGTTTGACAAAACTGGCACAAGTTTGTTCTCTGCAACTGACACAAGTTTGTTTGACAAAACTGGCACAAGTTTGTTCTACGTAACTGGCACAAGTTTGCTCTACGCAACTGGCACAAGTTTGTTTGACGCAACTGGCACAAGTTTGTTTGACGCAACTGGCACAAGTTTGTTTGACGCAACTGACACAAGTTTGTTTGACGCAACTGGCACAAGTTTGTTTGACAAAACTGGCACAAGTTTGTTCTAAGCAACTGACACAAGTTTGTTTGACAAAACTGACACAAGTTTGTTCTACGTAACTGGCACAAGTTTGCTCTACGCAACTGGCACAAGTTTGTTCTACGCAACTGGCACAAGTTTGTTTTATGCAACTGGCACAAGTTTGTTTGACACAACTGGCAGAAGTTTGTTCTACGCAACTGGCACAAGTTAGTTCGACGCAATTGGCACAAGTTGTCCGACATAACTGGCACAAGTGTGTTCGACGCAACTGGCACAAGTTTGTTCGATGCAACTGGCACAAGTTTGTTCTACGCAACTGGCACAAGTTTGTTTGACGCAACTGGCAAAAGTTTGTTCTACGCAACTGGCACAAGTTTGTTTGACGCAACTGGCACAAGTTTGTTCGACGCAACTGGCCCAAGATTGTTTGACGCAACTGGCACAAGTTTGTTTGACAAAACTGGCACAAGTTTGTTCTACGTAACTGGCACAAGTTTGTTTGACGCAACCGGCACAAGTTTGTTCGACGCAACTGGCACAAGTTTGTTTTATGCAACTGGCACAAGTTTGTTTGACACAACTGGCAGAAGTTTGTTCTACGCAACTGGCACAAGTTAGTTCGACGCAATTGGCACAAGTTGTCCGACACAACTGGCACAAGTGTGTTCGACGCAACTGGCACAAGTTTGTTCGATGCAACTGGCACAAGTTTGGTCTACGCAACTGGCACAAGTTTGTTCTATGCAACTGGCATAAATTTGTTTGACGCAACTGGCACAAGTCTGTTTGACTTAACTGGCACAAGTTTGTTCTGCGCAACTGGCACAAATTTGTTCCACGCAACTGGCAAAAGTTTGTTCGATGCAACTGGCACAAGTTTGTTCTACGCAACTGGCTCAAGTTTGTTTTACGCAACTAGCACAAGTTTGTTTGACACAACTGGCACATGTTTGTCCTACGCATCTAGCACAAGTTTGTTCTACGCAACTGGCCCAAGTTTGTTTGACACAACTCGCACAAGTTTGTTCTACGCAACTGGCATAAGTTTGTTCTACGCTACTGGCACAAGTTTGTTTGACACAACTGGCACAAGTTTGTTCTACGTAACTGGCACAAGGTTGTTCTACGCAACTGGCTCAAGTTTGTTCTACACAACTGGCACAAGTTTGTTTGATGCAACTGGCACAAGTTTGTTCTACGCAACTGGCCCAAGTTTGTTTGACGCAACTGGCAGAAGTTTGTTCTACGCCCCTGGCACAAGTTTGTTAGACGTAACGGGCACAAGTTTGTTCTACGCAACTGGCACAAGTTTGTTTGACAAAACTGGCACAAGTTTGTTCTACGTAACTGGCAAAAGTTTGTTCTGCGCAACTGGCACAAGTTTGTTCGACGCAAGTGGCACAAGTTTGTTCTATGCAACTGGCACAAGTTTGTTCTACGCAACAGGCACAAGTTTGTTCGATGCAACTGGCACAAGTTTGTTCTACGCAACTGGCACAAGTTTGTTTGACGCAACTGGCAAAAGTTTGTTTAACGCAACTAGCACAAGTCTGTTTGACGCAACTAGCACAAGTTTGTTTGACACAACTGGCCCAAGTTTGTTCAACGCAACTGGCACAAGTTTGTAGTTCGCAACTGGCACAAGTATGTTCTACGTAACTGGCACAAGTTTGTCCGACACAACTGGCACAATTTTGTTCGACGCAACTGGCCCAAGTTTGTTTGACGCAAATGGCAAAAGTTTGTTTGACACAACTGGCACAAGTTTGTTTTACGCAACTGGCACAAGTTTGTTCGACGCAACTGGCACAAGTTTGTCAGAAGCAACTGGCATAAGTTTGTTCTACGCAACTGGCACAAGTTTGTTCGACGCAATTGGCACAAGTTTGTCCGACGCAACTGTCGCAAGTGTGTTCGACGCAACTGGCCCAACTTTGTTCTACACAACTGGCACAAGTTTGTTCTATGCAACTGGCATAAATTTGTTTGACGCAACTGGCCTAAGTTTGTTTGACGCAACTGGGAAAAGTTTGTTTGACACAACTGGCACAAAGTTTGTTCTACGCAACTGGCACAAGTTTGTTCGACGCAACTGGCCCAAGTTTGTTTGACGCAACTGGCAAAAGTTTGTTTGAAACAACTGGCACAAGTTTGTTCAGCGCAACTGGCACAATTTTGTTCTACGCAACTGGCACACGTTTCTTCTACGCAACTGCCTCAAGCTTGTTCTACGCAACTGGCACAAGTTTGTTTGACGCAACTGGCACAAGTTTGTTCTATGCAACTGGCACAAGTTTGTTTGACGCAACTGGCACAAGTTTGTTCTACGCAACTGGCACAAGTTTGTTTGACGCAACAGGCAAAATTTTCTTTGAAACAACCGGCACAATTTTGTTCAGCGCAACTGGCACAATTTTGTTCTACGCAACTGGCACACGTTTGTTCTACGCAACTGCCTCAAGTTTGTTCTACGCACCTGGCACAAGTTTGTTTGACGCAACTGGCACAAGTTTGTTCTATGCAACTGGCACAAGTTTGTTTGACGCAACTGGCACAAGTTTGTTCTACGCAACTGGCACAAGTTTGTTCTACGCAACTGGCACAAGTTTGTTTGACACATCTGGCACAAGTTTGTTCTACGTAACTGGCACAAGTTTGTTCTACGCAAGTGGCACAAGTTTGTTCTACGCAACTGGCACAAGTTTGTTCTACGCAACTGGCACAAGTTTGTTTGACACAACTAGCACAAGTTTGTTCTACGTAACTGGCACAAGTTTGTTCAATGCAACTGGCACAAGTTTGTTCGACGCAACTGGCACACGTTTGTTTGATACAACTGGCACAAGTTTGTTCTACGCAACTGGCACAAGTTTGTCCGAAGCAACTGGCATAAGTTTGTTCTACGCAACTGGCAGAAGTTTGTTCGACGCAATTGGCACAAGTTTGTCCGACGCAACTGTCGCAAGTGTGTTCGACGCAACTGGCCCAAGTTTGTTCTACACAACTGGCACAAGTTTGTTCTATGCAACTGGCATAAATTTGTTTGACGCAACTGGCCCAAGTTTGTTTGACGCAACTGGGAAAAGTTTGTTTGACACAACTGGCACAAAGTTTGTTCTACGCAACTGGCACAAGTTTGTTCGACGCAACTGGCCCAAGTTTGTTTGACGCAACTGGCAAAAGTTTGTTTGAAACAACTGGCACAAGTTTGTTCAGCGCAACTGGCACAATTTCGTTCTACGCAACTGGCACACGTTTGTTCTACGCAACTGCCTCAAGCTTGTTCTACGCAACTGGCACAAGCTTGTTCTATGCAACTGGCACAAGTTTGTTTGACGCAACTGGCACAAGTTTGTTCTACGCAACTGGCACAAGTTTGTTTGACACAACTGGCCAAAGTTTCTTTGAAACAACCGGCACAATTTTGTTCAGCGCAACTGGCACAAGTTTGTTCTACGCAACTGGCACACGTTTGTTCTACGCAACTGCCTCAAGTTTGTTCTACGCAACTGGCACAAGTTTGTTTGACGCAACTGGCACAAGTTTGTTCTATGCAACTGGCACAAGTTTGTTTGACGCAACTGGCACAAGTTTGTTCTACGCAACTGGCACAAGTTTGTTCTACGCAACTGGCACAAGTTTGTTCTACGCAACTGGCACAAGTTTGTTTGACACATCTGGCACAAGTTTGTTCTACGCAACTGGCACAAGTTTGTTTGACGCAACTGGCACAAGTTTGTTCTATGCAACTGGCACAAGTTTGTTCTACGCAACTGGCACAAGTTTGTTTGACACATCTGGCACAAGTTTGTTCTACATAACTGGTACAAGTTTGTTCTACGCAAGTGGCACAAGTTTGTTCTACGCAACTGGCACAAGTTTGTTCTACGCAACTGGCACAAGTTTGTTTGACACAACTAGCACAAGTTTGTTCTACGTAACTGGCACAAGTTTGTTCAATGCAACTGGCACAAGTTTGTTCGACGCAACTGGCACACGTTTGTTTGATACAACTGGCACAAGTTTGTTCTACGCAACTGGCACAAGTTTGTTAAACGCAACTGGCACTAGTTTGTTTGACGCAACTGGCACAAGTTTGTTCTACGCAACTGGCACAAGTTTGTTTGATGCAACTGGCACAAGTTTGTTCGACGCAACTGGCACAAGTTTGTTCAACGCAACTGTCACAAGTTTGTTCGACGCAACTAGCACAAGTTTGTTCTACGCAACTTTCACAAGTTTGTTCTGCGCAACTGGCACAAGTTTATTTGATGCAACTGGCACAAGTTTCTTTGATGCAACTGGCACAAGTTTGTCCTACGAAACTGGCACAAGTTTGTAGTTCGCAACTGGCACAAGTTTGTTCTACGCAACTGGCCCAAGTTGATTTGACGCAACTGGCACAAGTTTGTTCTACGCAACTGACACAAGTTTGTTCTACGCAACTGGCACAAGTTTGTTCTACGCAACTAGCACAAGTTTGTTCTACGCAACTGGCACAAGTTTGTTCTACGCAACTGGCACAAAGTTGTTCTACGCAACTGGCACAATTTTGTTCTATTCAACTGGCACAAAGTTGTTCTACGTAACTGGCACAAGTTTATTTGACGCAACTGGAACAAGTTTATTTGACGCAACTGTCACAAGTTTCTTTGACGCAACTGGCACAAGTTTGTCCTACGCAAGTGGCACAAGATTGTAGTTCGCAACTGGCGCAAGTTTGTTCTACGCAACTGGCACAAGTTTGTTTGACACAACTGGCACAAGTTTGTCCTACGAAACTGGCACAAGTTTGTAGTTCACAACTGGCACAAGTTTGTTCTACGCAACAGGCCAAGTTTGTTTGACGCAACTGGCACAAGTTTGTTCTACGCAACTGACACAAGTTTGTTCTATGCAACTGGCACAAGTTTGTTCAACGCAACTAGCACAAGTTTGTTCTACGCAACTGGCACAAGTTTGTTCTACGCAACTGGCACAAAGTTGTTCTACACAACTGGCACAAGTTTGTTCTACGCAAATGGCACAAGTTTGTTCCACGGAACTGGCACAAGTTTGTTCTACGCAACTGGCACAAGTTTCTTCTACGCAACTGGCACAAGTTTGTTTGACGCAACTGGCACAAGTTTGTTTGATGCAACTGGCCCAAGTTTGTTCGATGGAACTGGCCCAAGTTTGTTTGACGCAACTGGCATGTTCTACGCAACTGGCAAAAGTTTGTTCTGCGCAACTGGCACAAGTTTGTTCGACGCAAGTGGCAAAAGTTTGTTCTATGCAACTGGCACAAGTTTTTTCTACGCAACTGGCACAAGTTTGTTCGATGCAACTGGCATAAGTTTGTTTGATGTAACTGGCACAAGTTTGTTCGACGCAACTGGCACAAGTTTGTTCGACGCAACTGGCACAAGTTTGTTTAATGCAACTGGCACAAGTTTATTCGACCCAACTGGCACAAGTTTGTTTGACACAACTGGCACAAGTTTTTTTGACGCAACTGGCACAAGGTTGTTTCACACAATTGGCACAAGTCTGTTTGACGCAACTGGCACAAGGTTGTTCTACAAAACTGGCACAAGTTTGTTCTATGCAACTGGCACAAGTTTGTTCTACGCAACTAGCACAAGTTTGTTCTACGCAACTGGCACAAGTTTGTTTGATGCAACTGGCACAAGGTTGTTTGACGCAACTGGCACAAGGTTGTTCTACAAAACTGGCACAAGTTTGTTCTATGCAACTGGCACAAGTTTGTTCTACGCAACTGGCACAAGTTTGTTCTACGCAACTGGCACAAGTTTGTTCTACGCAACTGGCACAAGTTTCTTCGACGCAACTGGCACAAGTTTGTTCGACGCAACTGGCACAAGTTTGTTTGACGCAACTGGCACAAGTTTGTTTGACACAACTGGCACAAGTTTGTTCTACGCAACTGGCACAAGTTTGTTCAACGAAACTGGCACAAGTTTGTTCTACGCAACTGGCACAACTTTGTTCTACGCAACTAGCACAAGTTTGTTCTATGGAACTGGCACAAGTTTGTTCTACGCAACTGGCACAAGTTTATCTGACACAACTGGCACAAGTTTGTTCTACGTAACTGGCACAAGTTTGTTCTATGCAACTGGCACAAGTTTGTTCGACGCAACTGGCAAAAGTTTGTTTTATGCAACTGGCACAAGTTTGTTTGACACAACTGGCACAAGTTTGTTCTACGCAACTGGCACAAGTTTGTTCAACGCAATTGGCACAAGTTTGTCCGACGCAATTGGCACAAGTGTGTTCGACGCAACTGGCACAAGTTTGTTCGATACAACTGGCACAAGTTTGTTCTACGCAACTGGCAAAAGTTTGTTCTATGCAACTGGCACAAGTTTGTTTGACGCAACTGGCACAAGTTTGTTTGACACAACTGGCACAAGGTTGTTTGACGCAACTGGCACAAGGTTGCTCTACACAACTGGCACAAGTTTGTTCTATGCAACTGGCACAAGTTTGTTTGACACAACTGGCACAAGTTTTTTCTACGCAAAGGGCACAAGTTTCTTCGACGCAACTGGCACAAGTTTGTTCGACGCAACTGGCACAAGTTTGTTCTATGCAATTGACACAAGTTTGTTCGATGCAACTGGCACAAGTTTGTTCGACGCAACTGGCACAAGTTTGTTCGATACAACAGGCACATGTTTGTTCTACGCAACTGGCACAAGTTTGTTCTACGCAACTGGCACAAGTTTGTTTGATGCAACTGGCACAAGTTTGTTCATCGCAACTGACACAAGTTTGTTCTACGCAACTGGCCCAAGTTTGTTCTTCGCAACTGGCACGAGTTTGTTCTATGCAACTGGCACAAGTTTGTTCTACGCAACTGGCACAAGTTTGTTCTACGCAACTGTCACAAGTTTGTTGTACGCAACTGGCACAAGTTTGTTCTACGCAACTGGCACTAGTTTGTTCGACGCAATTGGCACAAGTTTGTCCGACGCAACTGGGACAAGTTTGTTCGACGCAATTGGCACAAGTTTGTTCTACGGAACTGGCACAAGTTTGTTCTACGCAACTGACACAAGTTTGTTCTATGCAACTGGTACAAGTTTGTTCTACGCAACTAGCACAAGTTTGTTCTACGCAACTGGCACAAAGTTGTTCTACGCAACTGGCACAATTTTGTTCTATGCAACAGGCACAAGTTTGTTCTTCGCAACTGGCACAAGATTGTTCTACACAACTGGCACAAGTTTGTTCTACGCAAATGGCACAAGTTTGTTCCACGGAACTGGCACAAGTTTGTTCGACGCAACTGGCACAAGTTTCTTCTATGCAACTGGCACAAGTTTGTTTGACGCAACTGGCACAAGTTTGTTTGATGCAACTGGCCCAATTTTGTTCGATGGAACTGGCCCAAGTTTGTTTGACGCAACTGGCAGAAGTTTGTTTTATGCAACTGGCACAAGTTTGTTCCACGTAACGGGCACAAAATTGTTCTACGCAACTGGCACAAGTTTGTTTCACAAAACTGGTACAAGTTTGTTCTACGCAACTGGCAAAAGTTTGTTCTGCGCAACTGGCACAAGTTTGTTCGACGCAAGTGGCAAAAGTTTGTTCTATGCAACTGGCACAAGTTTTTTCTATGCAACTGGCACAAGTTTGTTCGATGCAACTGGCACAAGTTTGTTCGTTGCAACAGGCACAAGTTTGTTCTAAGCAACTGGCACAAGTTTTGTTCGACGCAACTGTCAAAAGTTTGTTTTATGCAACTGGCACAAGTTTGTTTGACACAACTGGCACAAGTTTGTTCTACGCAACTGGCACAAGTTTGTTCGACGCAATTGGCACAAGTGTGTTCGACGCAACTGGCACAAGTTTGTTCGATGCAACTGGCACAAGTTTGCTCTACGCAACTGGCACAAATTTGTTGTATGCAACTGGCACAAGTTTTTTGACGCAAATGGCACAAGTTTGTTGTACGCAACTGGCACAAGTTTGTTGTACGCAACTGGCACAAGTTTTTTCTACGCAACTGGCACAAGTTTGTTCTACGCAACTGGCACAAGTTTGTTTGACGCAACTGGCCCAAGTTTGTTTGACGCAACTGGCAAAAGTTTGTTTGAAACAACTGGCACAAGTTTGTCAAACACAACTGGCATAACTTTGTTCGATCAACTGGCACAAGTTTTTTCGACGCAACTGGCACAAGTTTGTTCTACGCAACTGGAAAATGTTTGTTCTACGCAACTGGCACAAGTTTGTTCTACGCAACTGGCACAAGTTTGTTCTACGCAACTGGAAAATGTTTGTTCTACGCAACTGGCACAAGTTTGTTCTACGCAACTGGCTCAAGTTTGTTCTGCGCAACTGGCACAAGTTTGTTCAATGCAACTGGCACAAGTTTGTTTGACACAACTGGCAAAAGTTTGTTTAACGCAACTAGCACAAGTTTGTTTGACGCAAGTGGCCCAAGTTTGTTCAACGCAACTGGCACAAGTTTGTAGTTCCCAACTGGCACAAGTATGTTCTACGTAACTGGCACAAGTTTGTCCGACACAACTGGCACAATTTTGTTCGACGCAACTGGCCCAAGTTTGTTTGACGCAACAGGCAAAAGTTTGTTTGACACAACTGGCACAAGTTTGTTCTATGCAACTGGCACAAGTTTGTTCGACGCAACTGGCACAAGTTTGTCCGACGCAACTGGCATAAGTTTGTTCTACGCAACTGGCACAACTTTGTTCGACGCAATTGGCACAAGTTTGTCCGACGCAACTGTCACAAGTGTGTTCGACGCAACTGGCGCAAGTTTGTTCGATGCAACTGGCACAAGTTTGTTCTACGCAACTGGCACAAGTTTGTTCTATGCAACTGGCATAAATTTGTTTGACGCAACTGGCCCAAGTTTGTTTGACGCAACTCTCACAAAGTTTGTTCTACGCAACTGGCACAAGTTTGTTCGACGCAACTGGCCCAAGTTTGTTTGACGCAACTGGCAAAAGTTTGTTTGAAATAACTGGCACAAGTTTGTTCAGCGCAACTGGCACAATCTTGTTCTACGCAACTGGCACACGTTTGTTCTATGCAACTGCCTCAAGTTTGTTCTACGCAACTGGCACAAGTTTGTTTGACGCAACTGGCACAAGTTTGTTCTATGCAACTGGCACAAGTTTGTTTGACACAACTGGCACAAGTTTGTTCTACGCAACTGGCACAAGTTTGTTCTACGCAACTGGCACATGTTTGTTCTACGCAACTGGCACAAGTTTGTTTGACACAACTGGCACAAGTTTGTTCTACGCAACTGGCACAAGTTTGTTAAACGCAACTGGCACTAGTTTGTTTGATGCAACTGGCACAAGTTTGTTCTACGCAACTGGCACAAGTTTGTTTGATGCAACTGGCACAAGTTTGTTCGACGCAACTGGCACAAGTTTGTTCAACGCAACTGTCACAAGTTTGTTCGACGCAACTGGCACACGTTTGTTCTACGCAACTTTCACAAGTTTGTTCTGCGCAACTGGCACAAGTTTATTTGATGCAACTGGCACAAGTTTCTTTGACGCAACTGGCACAAGTTTGTTTGACGTAACTGGCACAAGTTTGTTCATCGCAACTGGGACAAGTTTGTTCTACGCAACTGGCCCAAGTTTGTTCTACGCAACTGGCACAAGTTTGTTCGATGCACTAGGCACGAGTTTGTTCTACGCAACTGGCACAAGTTTGTTCTACGCAAATGGACCAAGTTTGTTTGACGCAACTGGCACAAGTTTGTTCTACGCAACTGACACAAGTTTGTTCTACGCAACTAGCACAAGTTTCTTTGACGCAACTGGCACAAGTTTGTCCTACGCAACTGGCACAAAGTTGTAGTTCGCAACTGGCGCAAGTTTGTTCTACGCAACTGGCACAAGTTTGTTTGACGCAACTGGCACAAGTTTGTTCTACGAAACTGGCACAAGTTTGTAGTTCGCAACTGGCACAAGTTTGTTCTACGCAACTGGCCCAAGTTTGTTTGACGCAACTGGCACAAGTTTGTTCTACGCAACTGACACAAGTTTGTTCTACGCAACTGGCACAAGTTTGTTCTACGCAACTAGCACAAGTTTGTTCTACGCAACTGGCACAAGTTTGTTCTACGCAACTGGCACAAAGTTGTTCTACGCAACTGGCACAATTTTGTTCTATGCAACAGGCACAAGTTTGTTCTTCGCAACTGGCACAAGATTGTTTGACGCGACTGGCAGAAGTTTGTTCTGCGCAGGTGGCACAAGTTTGTGCGACGTAAGTGGCACAAGTTTGTTCGACGCAAGTGGCACAAGTTTGTTCTATGGAACTTTCATAAGTTTGTTCTACGCAACTGGCACAAACTTGTTTGTCGCAATTAGCACAAGTTTGTTCGACACAACTGGCACAAGTTTGTTCTACGCAACTGGCACAAGTTTGTTCTACGCAACTGGCACAAGTTTGTTTGACACAACTGACACAAGTTTGTTCTACGCAACTGGCACAAGTTTGTTCTGCGCAGGTGGCACAAGTTTGTTCGACGCAAGTGGCACAAGTTTGTTCGATGCAACTGGCACAAATTTGTTTGACGCAACTGGCACAAGTTTATTCGACGCAACTGTCACAAGTTTCTTCGACGCAACTGGCACAAGTTTGTTTAACGCAACTGGCACAAGTTTATTCGACCCAACTGGCACAAGTTTGTTTGACACAACTGGCACAAGTTTTTTTGACGCAACGTGCACAAGTTTGTTTGACGCAACTGGCACAAGGTTGTTTGACGCAACTGGCACAAGGTTGTTCTACAAAACTGGCACAAGTTTGTTCTATGCAACTGGCACAAGTTTGTTCTACGCAACTGGCACAAGTTTGTTTGACGCAACTGGCACAAGTTTGTTCGATGCAACTGGCACAAGTTTGTTCGATGCCACTGGCACAAGTTTGTTCGACGAAACTGGCCCAAGTTTTTTTGACGCAACTGGCACAAGTTTGTTCGACACAACTGGCACAAGTTTGTTCGACGCAACTGGCGCAAGTTTGTTCTACATAACTGGCACAGGTTTGTTCTATGCAACTAGCACAAGTTAGTTCTACGCAACTGACACAAGTTTGTTCTACGCATCTGGCACAAGTTTGTTCTATGCAACTGGCACTAGTTTGTTCTACGCAACAGGCACAAGTTTGTTTGATGCAACTGGCACAAGTTTGTTCTACCTAACTGACACAAGTTTGTTCGACGCAAATGGCCCAAGTTTGTTCTACGCAACTGAGACAAGTTCGTTTGACACAACTGGCAGAAGTTTGTTCAACTCTACTGGCACAAGTTTGTTTGACGCAACTGTCGCAAGTTTGTTCGACGCAACTGGCACAAGTTTGTTCGACGCAAACGGCAAAAGTTTGTTTGACGCAAGTGGCACAAGTTCGTTTGACGCAACTGGCACAAGGTTCTTCTACGCAACTGGCACAAGTTTGTTTGACGCAAGTGGCACAAGTTTGTTCTACGCAACTGGCACAAGTTTGTTTGACGCAACTTGCACAAGTTTGTTTGACGCAACTGGCAAAAGTTTGTTTGACGCAACTGGCACAAGTTTGTTAGACGCAACTGGCACAAGTTTGTTCGACGTAACAGGCACAAGTTTTTTTGACTCAACTGGTACAAGTTTGTTTGACGCAACTGGCACAAGTTTGTTTGATGCAAGAGGCACAAGTTTGTTTGACGCAACTGGCACAAGGTTGTTTGACGCAACTGGCACAAGTTCTTTTATGCAACTGGCACAAGTTTTCTCGAAGCAACTGGCACAAGTTTGTTCGCCATATCTGGCACAAGTTTGTTCGATGCAACTGGCACAAGTTTGTTTCACGCAACTGGCACAAGTTTGTTTGACGCAACTGGCACAAGTTTCTTCGACGCAACTGGCACAAGTTTGTTGGACGCAACTGGCACAAGTTTGTTCGATGCAACTGGCACAAGTTTGTTTGACGCAACTGGCACAAGTTTGTTCAACGCAACTGGCACAAGTTTGTTTGACGCAACTGGCACTAGTTTGTTCGACGCAACTGGTACAAGTTTGTTCTACGCAACTGGCACAAGTTTGTTCTACGTAACTGGCACAAGTTTGTTCTACGCAACTGGCACAAGTTTGTTTGACAAAACTGGTACAAGTTTGCTCTTCACAACTGGCACAAGTTTGTTCTACGCAACTGGCTCAAGTTTGTTCTACGAAACTGGCACAAGTTTGTTTGACGCAACTGGCACAAGTTTGTTTGACGCAACTGTCACAAGTTTGTTCTACGCAACTGGCCCAAGTTTGTTTGACGCAACTGGCAGAAGTTTGTTCTACGCAACTGGCACAAGTTTGTTTGACGCCAGTAGCATAGGTTTGTTCTACGCAACTGGCACAAGTTTGTTCTATGCAACTGGCACAAGTTTGTTCGACGCAACTGGCACAAGTTTGTTCTACGCAACTGGCAAAAGTTTGTTCTGCGCAGGTGGCACAAGTTTGTTCGACGTAAGTGGCACAAGTTTGTTCGACGCAAGTGGCACAAGTTTGTTCTATGGAACTGGCACAAGTTTGTTCTACGCAACTGGCACAAGTTTGTTCGATGCAACTGGCACAAGTTTGTTTGACACAACTGGCACAAGTTTGTTCAACGCAACCTGCACAAGTTTGTTCGACGCAACTGGCACAAGTTTGTTTAACGCAACTGGCACAAGTTTATTCGACCCAACTGGCACAAGTTTGTTAGACACAACTGGCACAAGTTTTTTTGACGCAATGTGCACAAGTTTGTTTGACGCAACTGGCACCAGGTTGTTTGACGCAACTGGCACAAGGTTGTTCTACAAAAGTGGCACAAGTTTGTTCTATGCAACTGGCACAAGTTTGTTCTACGCAACTGGCACAAGTTTGTTAGACGCAACTGGCATAAGTTTGTTCTACGCAACTGGCACAAGTTTCTTTGATGCAACTGGCACAAGTTTGTTCGACGCAACTGGCCGAAGTTTGTTTGACGCAACTGGCACAAGTTTGTTTGACACAACTAGCACAAGTTTGTTCTACGCAACTGGCACAAGTTTGTTCAACGAAACTGGCACAAGTTTGTTCAACGCAACTGGCACTAGTTTGTTCGACGCAACTGGTACAAGTTTGTTCAACGCAACTGGCACAAGTTTGTTCTACGCAACTGGCACAAGTTTGTTCTACGCAACTGGCACAAGTTTGTCTGACACAACTGGCACAAGTTTGTTCTACATAACTGGCACAAGTTTGTTTGACACAACTGGCACATGTTTGTCCTACGCATCTGGCACAAGTTTGTTCTACGCAACTGGCCCAAGTTTCTTTGACACAACTGGCACAAGTTTGTTCTATGCAACTGGCATAAGTTTGTTCTACACAACTGGCACAAGTTTGTTTGACACAACTGGCACAAGTTTGCTCTACACAACTGGCACAAGTTTGTTCTACGCAACTAGCTCAAGTTTGTTCTACGCAACTGACACAAGTTTGTTTGACGCAACTGGCACAAGTTTGTTTGACACAACTGGCACAAGTTTGTTCTACGCAACTGGCCCAAGTTTGTTTGACGCAACTGGCAGAAGTTTGTTCTACGCAACTGGCACAAGTTTGTTCCACGTAACGGGCACAAGTTTGTTCTACGCAACTGGCACAAGTTTGTTTGACACAACTGACACAAGTTTGTTCTACGCAACTGGCACAAGTTTGTTCTGCGCAGGTGGCACAAGTTTGTTCGACGCAAGTGGCACAAGTTTGTTCGATGCAAGTGGCACAAGTTTGTTTGATGCAACTGGCACAAGTTTGTTCGACGCAACTGTCACAAGTTTGTTCGACGCAACTGGCACAAGTTTGTTTAACGCAACTGGCACAAGTTTATTCTACCCAACAGGCACGAGTTTGTTTGACACAACTGGCACAAGTTTTCTTGACGCAACGTGCACAAGTTTGTTTGACGCAACTGGCACAAGGTTGTTTGACGCAACTAGCACAAGGTTGTTCTACAAAACTGGCACAAGTTTGTTCTATGCAACTGGCACAAGTTTGTTCTACGCAACTCGCACAAGTTTGTTCTACGCAACTGGCACAAGTTTGTTCTACACAACTGGCACAAGTTTGTTCTACGCAACTGGCACAAGTTTGTTCGACGCAACTGGCCCAAGTTTGTTTGACCCAACTGGCACAAGTTTGTTTGACACAACTGGCACAAGTTTGTTCTACGCAACTGGCACAAGTTTGTTCGACGAAACTGGCACAAGTTTGTTCGACGCAACTGGCACAAGTTTGTTCGACACAACTGGCACAAGTTTGTTCTATGCAACTGGCACAAGTTTGTTCTACGCAACTGGCACAAGTTTGTTCTAAGGAACTGGCACAAGTTTGTTCTACACAACTGGCACAAGTTTGTCTGACACAACTGGCACAAGTTTGTTCTACGTAACTGGCACAAGAATGTTCTATGCAACTGGCACAAATTTGTTCGATGCAACTGGCAAAAGTTTGTTTTATGCAACTGGCACAAGTTTGTTTGACACACCTGGAACAAGTTTGTTCTACGCAACTGGCACAAGTTTGTTCGACGCAATTGGCACAAGTTTGTCCGACGCAACTCGCACAAGTGTGTTCGACGCAACTGGCACAAGTTTGTTAGATGCAACTGGCACATGTTTGTTCTACGCAACTGGCAAAAGTTTGTTCTATGCAACTGGCATAAATTTGTTTGACGCAACTGGCACAAGTTTGTTTGACGCAACTGGCACAAGGTTGTTTGACGCAACTGGCACAAGGTTGCTCTACACAACTGGCACAAGTTTGTTCTACCCAACTGGCACAAGTTTGTTTGACGCAACTGGCTCAAGTTTGTTCTACACAACTGGTACAAGTTTGTTCGACGCAACTGGCACAAGTTTGTTCGACGCAACTGGCACAAGTTTGTTCGACGCAACTGGCACAAGTTTGTTCTACGCAACTGGCACAAGTTTGTTTGACGCAAGTGGCACAAGTTTGTTCATCGCAACTGGGACAAGTTTGTTCTACGCAACTGGCCCAAGTTTGTTCTACGCAACTGGCACAAGTTTGTTCTACGCAACTGGCCCATGTTTGTCCTTCGCAACTGGCACGAGTTTGTTATATGCAACTGGCACAAGTTTGTTCGACGTAACTGGCACAAGTTTGTTCTACGCAACTAGCACAAATTTGTTCTACGCAACTGGCACAAGTTTGTTCTACACAACTAGCACAAGTTTGTTCTACGCAACTGGCACAAGTTTGTTTGACGCAACTGGCCCAAGTTTGTTTGACGCAACTGGCAAAAGTTTGTTTGCAACAACTGGCACAAGTTTGTTCTACGCAACTGTCACAAGTTTGTCCAACGCACCTGGCACAAGTTTGTTCGATGCAACTGGCACAAGTTTGTTCGACGCAACTGGCACAAGTTTGTTCTACTCAACTGGAAAATGTTTGTTCTACGCAACTGGCACAAGTTTGTTCTACACAACTGCCACAAGTTTGTTCTACGTAACTGGCACAAGTTTCTTCAACGCAACTGGCACAAGTATGTTCGACGCAACTGGCACAAGTTTGTTCTACGCAACTGTCTCAAGTTTGTTCTATGCAACTGGCACAAGTTTGTTTGACGCAACTGGCACAAGTTTGTTTGACGCAACTGCCACAAGTTTGTTTGATGCAACTGGCACAAGTTTGTTCTATGCAACTGGCCCAAGTTTGCTTGACGCAACTAGCACAAGGTTGTTCTACGCAACTGTCACAAGTTTGTTCTATGTAACTGGCACAAGTTTGTTCTACGCAACTGGCACAAGTTTGTTTTACACAACTGGCACAAGTTTGTTTGACAAAAATGGCAAAAGTTTATTCTACGTAACTGGCACAAGTTTGTTTGACGCAATTGGCACAAGTTTGTTCGATGGAACTGGCACAAGTTTGTTCGACGCAACTGGCACAAGTTTGTTCTACGCAACTGGCACAAGTTTGTTCTACGCAACTGGCACAGGTTTGTTTGACGCAATTGGCACAAGTTTGTTCTTCGCAACTGGCACAAGTTTGTTCTATGCAACTGGCCCATGTTTGTTCTACGCAACTGGCACAAGTTTGTTCTATGCAACTGGCAGAAGTTTGTTTGACGCAACTCGCACAAGTTTGTTCTATGCAACTGGCACAAGTTTGTTCTACGCAACTGGCACAAGTTTGTTCAACGCAACTGTCACAAGTCTGTTCGACGCAACTGGCACAAGTTTGTTCTACGCAACTGGCTCAAGTTTGTTCTTCGCAACTGGCACAAGTTTGTTTGACGCAACTGGAACAAGTTTGTTTGACGCAACTGGCACAATTTTGTTCTATGCAACTGGCCCAAGTTTGTTTGAAGCAACTAGCACAAGTTTGTTTGACGCAACTGGCACAAGTTTGTTCTACGTAACTGGCACAAGTTTGTTCTACGCAACTGACACAAGTTTGTTCTACGCAACTGGCACAAGTTTGTTCGACGCAACTGGCACAAGTTTTTTCTACATAACTGGCACAAGTTTGTTCTATGCAACTGGCACAAGTTTGTTCTACGCAACTGGCACAAGTTTCTTCGACACAACTGGCACAATTTTGTTCGACGAACTGGCACAAGTTTGTTTGACGCAATTGACAAGAGTTTGTTCTACTCAACTGGCACAAGTTTGTTCTATGCAACTGGCACTAGTTTGTTTTACGCAACTGGCATAAGATTGTTTGACGCAACTGGCACAAGTTTGTTCTACAAACTAGCACAAGTTTGTTCGACGCAACTGGCACAAAGTTGTTCTACACAACTGGCACAAGTTTGTTCTACGCAACTGGCACAAGTTTGTGTGACGCAACTGGCACAAGGTTGTTCTACGCAACTGGCACAAGTTTGTTGGATGCCACTGAAACAAGTTTGTTCGACAAAACTGGCCCAAGTTTTTTTGACGCAACTGGCACAAGTTTGTTTGACGCAACTGGCACAAGTTTGTTCGACGCAACTGGTACAAGTTTGTTTAACGTAACTGGCACAAGTTTCTTTGACACAACTGGCACAAGTTTCTTTGACACAACTGGCACAAGTTTGTTCGACGCAACTGGCACAAGTTTGTTTGACGCAACTGGTAAAAGTTTGTTTGACGCAACTGGCACAAGTTTGTTCTTCGCAACATGCACAAGTTTGTTCTATGCAACTGGCACAAGTTTGTTTGACGCAACTGGCAAAAGTTTGTTCTATGCAACTGGCACTAGTTTGTTTGATGCAACTGGCACAAGTTTGTTCGACGCAACTGGCCCAAGTTTGTTTGAAGCAACTGGCACAAGTTTGTTAGACGCAACTGCCACACTTTGTTCGACGCAACTAGCACAAGTTTTTTCGACTAAATTGGCACAAGTTTGTTTGACAAAACTGGCACAAGTTTGTTTGACGCCACTGGCACAAGTTTGTTTGACGTAACTGGCACAAGTTTGTTCGATGGAACTGGCACAAGTTTGTTCGACGCAACTGGCAAAAGTTTGTTCTACGCAACTGGCACAAGTTTGTTCTACGCAACTGGCACAGGTTTGTTTGACGCAATTGGCACAAGTTTGTTCTTCGCAACTGGCACAAGTTTGTTCTATGCAACTGGCCCATGTTTGTTCTACGCAACTGGCAAAAGTTTGTTCTATGCAACTGGCAGAAGTTTTTTTGACGCAACTCGCACAAGTTTGTTCTATGCAACTGGCACAAGTTTGTTCTACGCAACTGGCACAAGTTTGTTCAACGCAACGGTCACAAGTCTGTTCGACGCAACTGGCACAAGTTTGTTCTACGCAACTGGCTCAAGTTTGTTCTATGCAACTGGCACAAGTTTGTTTGACACAACTGGAACAAGTTTGTTTGACGCAACTGGCACAATTTTGTTCTATGCAACTGGCCCAAGTTTGTTTGAAGCAACTAGCACAAGTTTGTTTGACGCAACTGGCACAAGTTTGTTCTACGTAACTGGCACAAGTTTGTTCTACGCAACCGGCACAAGTTTGTTTGACACATGTGGCACAAGTTTTTTCTACGCAACTGGCAAAAGTTTGTTCTACGCAACTGGCACAAGTTTGTTCGACGCAAGTGGCACAAGTTTGCTTGACGCAACTGGCACAAGTTTGTTTGACACAACTGGCAAAGTTTGTTCTACGCAACTGGCACAAGTTTGTTCGATGCAACTGGCACAAGTTTGTTTGACGCAACTGGCACAAGGTTGTTCGACACAACTGGCACAAGTTTGTTCGATGCAACTGGCACAAGTTTGTTTGACGCAACTGGCACAAGTTTGTTCAACGCAACTGGCACAAGTTTGTTCGACGCAACTGGCACAAGTTTGATCGACGCAACTGGCACAAGTTTGTTCGACGCAACTGGCACAAGTTTTTTCTACATAACTGGCACAAGTTTGTTCTATGCAACTGGCACAAGTTTGTTCTACGCAACTGGCACAAGTTTCTTCGACACAACTGGCACAAGTTTGTTCGACGAACTGGCACAAGTTTGTTTGACGCAATTGACAAGAGTTTGTTCTACTCAACTGGCACAAGTTTGTTCTATGCAACTGGCACTAGTTTGTTTAACGCAACTGGCATAAGGTTGTTTGACGCAACTGGCACAAGTTTGTTCTACAAACTAGCACAAGTTTGTTCGACGCAACTGGCACAAAGTTGTTCTACACAACTGGCACAAGTTTGTTCTACGCAACTGGCACAAGTTTGTGTGACGCAACTGGCACAAGGTTGTTCTACGCAACTGGCACAAGTTTGTTGGATGCCACTGACACAAGTTTGTTCGACAAAACTGGCCCAAGTTTTTTTGACGCAACTGGCACAAGTTTGTTTGACGCAACTGGCACAAGTTTGTTCGACGCAACTGGTACAAGTTTGTTTAACGTAACTGGCACAAGTTTCTTTGACACAACTGGCACAAGTTTGTTTGACACAACTGACACAAGTTTGTTCGACGCAACTGGCACAAGTTTGTTTGACGCAACTGGCAAAAGTTTGTTTGACGCAACTGGCACAAGTTTGTTCTTCGCAACATGCACAAGTTTGTTCTACGCAACTGGCACAAGTTTGTTTGACGCAACTGGCAAAAGTTTGTTCTATGCAACTGGCACTAGTTTGTTTGATGCAACTGGCACAAGTTTGTTCGACGCAACTGGCCCAAGTTTGTTTGAAGCAACTGGCACAAGTTTGTTAGACGCAACTGCCACAATTTGTTCGACGCAACTAGCACAAGTTTTTTCGACTAAATTGGCACAAGTTTGTTTGACAAAACTGGCACAAGTTTGTTTGACGCCACTGGCACAAGTTTGTTTGACGTAACTGGCACAAGTTTGTTCTACACAACTGGCACAAGTTTGTTTGACGCAACTGGCACAAGTTTGTTCTATGCAACTAGCACAAGTTTGTTCTATGCAACTGGCACAAGTTTGTTCTACGCAACTGGCACAAGTTTTCTCGATGCAAGTGGCACAAGTTGGTTCGCCGTAACTAGCACAAGTTTGTTCGACGCAACTGGCACAAGTTTGTTCGACGCAACTGGCACAAGTTTGTTTGACGCAACTGGCACAAGTTTCTTCGACGCAACTGGCACAAGTTTGTTCGACGAACTAGCACAAGTTTGTTTGACGCATTTGACAAGAGTTTGTTCTACTCAAATGGCACAAGTTTGTTCTATGCAACTGGCACTAGTTTGTTTTACGCAACTGGCATAAGTTTGTTTGACACAACTGGCACAAGTTTGTTCTACAAACTGGCACAAGTTTGTTCGACGCAACTGGCACAAAGTTGTTCTACACAACTGGCACAAGTTTGTTCTACGCAACTGGCACAAGTTTGTGTGACGCAACTGGCACAAGGTTGTTCTACGCAACTGGCACAAGTTTGTTGGATGCCACTGACACAAGTTTGTTCGACAAAATTGGCCCAAGTTTTTTTTGACGCAACTGGCACAAGTTTGTTTGACGCAACTGGCACAAGTTTGTTCAACGCAACTGGCACAAGTTTTTTCGAATCAATTGGCACAAGTTTGTTTGACGCAACTAGCACAACTTTGTTTGACGCAACTGGCACAAGTTTGTTTGACGCAACTGGCACAAGTTTGTTCAACGCAACTGGCACAAGTTTTTTCGAATCAATTGGCACAAGTTTGTTTGACGCAACTAGCACAACTTTGTTTGACGCAACTGGCACAAGTTTGTTTGACGCAACTGGCACAAGTTTGTTTGACGCAACTGGCACAAGTTTGTTTGACGCAACTGGCACAAGTTTGTTTGACGCAACTGGCACAAGTTTGTTAGATGCAACCGGCACAAGTTTGTTCGACGTAACAGGCACAAGTTTTTTCGACTCAATTGGTACAAGTTTGTTTGACGCAACTGGCACAAGTTTGTTTGACGCAAGAGGCACAAGTTTGTTTGGCGCAACTGGCACAAGTTTTTTTGACGCAAATGGCACATGTTTTTTTTAAGCAACTGGCACAAGTTTTCTCGAAGCAACTGGCACAAGTTTGTTTGCCATATGTGGCACAAGTTTGTTCGATGCAACTGGCACAAGTTTGTTAGACGCAAATGGCACAAGTTTGTTTGACGCAACTGGCACAAGTTTGTTCGACGCAACTGGCACAAGTTTGTTCGACGCAACTGGCACAAGTTTGTTTGACGCAACTGGCACAAGTTTGTTCTACGCAACTGGCACAAGTTTGTTCTATGCAACTGGCATAAGTTTGTTTGACACAACTGGTACAAGTTTGTTCTACGCAACTGGCACAAGTTTGTTCGACGCAACTCTACTAGTTTGTTGTACACAACTGGCACAAGTTTGTTTGACACAACTGGCACAAGTTTGTTCTACACAAATGGCAAATGTTTGTTCTACGCATCTGGCACAAGTTTGTTCTATGCAACTGGCACTAGTGTGTTCTACACAACTGGCAGAAATTTGTTTGACACAACTGGCACATGTTTGTTCTACCCAACTCTCACAAGTTTGTTCGACGCAACTGGTACAAGTTTTTTTAACGTAACTGGCACAAGTTTCTTTGACCCAACAGGCACAAGTTTGTTTGACACAACTGGCACAAGTTTGTTCGATGCAACTGGCACAAGTTTGTTTGACGCAACTGGCAAAAGTTTGTTTGACGCAACTGGCACAAGTTTGTTCTACGCAACATGCACAAGTTTGTTCTACGCAACTGGCACAAGTTTGTTTGACGCAACTGGCACAAGTTTGTTCTATGAAACTGGCACTAGTTTGTTTGTTGCAACTGGCACAAGTTTGTTCGATGCAACTGGCCCAAGTTTGTTTGAAGCAACTGTCACAAGTTTGTTAGACGCAACTGCCACAATTTGTTCGACGCAACTGGCACAAGTTTTTTCGACTAAATTGGCACAAGTTTGTTTGACACAACTGGCACAAGTTTGTTTGACGCCACTGGCACAAGTTTGTTTGACGTAACTGTCACAAGTTTGTTCTACGCAACTGGCACAAGTTTGTTTGACGCAACGGGCACAAGTTTGTTTGACGCAACTGGCACAAGTTTGTTCTAAGCAACTGGCACAAGTTTGTTCTACGCAACTGGCACAAGTTTTCTCGATGCAAGTGGCACAAGTTGGTTTGCCGTAACTGGCACAAGTTTGTTCGACGCAACTGGCACAAGTTTGTTCGACGCAACTGGCACAGGTTTGTTTGACGCAACTGGCAAAAGTTTGTTTGAAGCAACTGGCACAAGTTTGTTCAACGCAACTGGCACAAGTTTGTTTGACGCAACTGGCAAAAGTTTGTTTGACGCAACTGGCACAAGTTTGTTCTACGAAACATGCACAAGTTTGTTCTACGCAACTGGCAAAAGTTTGTTTGACGCAACTGGCACAAGTTTGTTCTATGCAAATGGCACTAGTTTGTTTGATGCAACTGGCACAAGTTTCTTTGACCCAACTGGCACAAGTTTGTTTGACACAACTGGCACAAGTTTGTTCGACGCAACTGGCACAAGTTTGTTTGAAGCAACTGGCAAAAGTTTGTTTGACGCAACTGGCACAAGTTAGTTCTACGCAACATGCACAAGTTTGTTCTACGCAACTGGCACAAGTTTGTTTGACGCAACTGGCACAAGTTTGTTCTATGCAACTGGTACTAGTTTGTTTGATGCAACTGGCACAAGTTTGTTCGACGCAACTAGCCCAAGTTTGTTTGAAGCAACTGGCACAAGTTTGTTAGACGCAACTGCCACAATTTGTTCGACGCAACTGGCACAAGTTTTTTCAACTAAATTGGCATAAGTTTGTTTGACACAACTGGCACAAGTTTGTTTCACGCCACTGGCACAAGTTTGTTTGACGTAACTGGCACAAGTTTGTTCTACACAACTGGCACAAGTTTGTTTGACGCAACTGGCACAAGTTTGTTCTATGCAACTGTCACAAGTTTGTTCTATGCAACTGGCACAAGTTTGTTCTACGCAACTGGCACAAGTTTTCTCAATGCAAGTGGCACAAGTTGGTTCGCCGTAACTGGCACAAGTTTGTTCGACGCAACTGGCACATGTTTGTTCGACGCAACTGGCACAAGTTTGTTTGACGCAACTGGCAAAAGTTTGTTTGACGCAACTGGCACAAGTTTGTTCGACGCAACTGGCACATGTTTGTTTGACGCAACTGGCAAAAGTTTGTTTGACGCAACTGGCACAAGTTTGTTCTACGCAATATGCACAAGTTTGTTCTACGCAACTGGCACAAGTTTGTTTGACGCAACTGGCACAAGTTTGTTCTATGCAACTGGCACTAGTTTGTTTGATGCAACTGCCACAAGTTTGTTCGACGCAACTGGCCCAAGTTTGTTTGACGTAACTGCCACAAGTTTGTTCGACGCAACTGGCACAAGTTTTTTCGACTCAATTGGCACAAGTTTGTTTGACACAACTGGCACAAGTTTGTTTGACGCCACTGGAACAAGTTTGTTTGACGTAACTGGCACAAGTTTGTTTGAAGCAACTGGCACAAGTTTGTTTGACGCAACTGGCACAAGGTTGTTCTATGTAACTGGCACAAGTTTGTTCTATGCAACTGGCACAAGTTTGTTCTATGCAACTGGCACAAGTTTGTTCTATGCAACTGGCACAAGTTTGTTCGACGCAACTGGCACAAGTTTGTTCTACGCAACTGGCACAAGTTTGTTTGACGCAACTGGCACAAGGTTGTTCTACGCAACTGACACAAGTTTGTTGGATGCCACTGACACAAGTTTGTTCGACGAAACTGGCCCAAGTTTTTTTGACGCAACTGGCACAAGTTTGTTAGACGCAACTGGCACAAGTTAGTTTGACGCAACTGGCACAAGTTTTTTCGACTCAATTGGCACAAGTTCGTTTTGCGCAACTGGAACAAGTTTGTTTGACGCAACTGACACAAGTTTGTTTGACGCAACTGGCACAAGTTTGTTTGATGCAACTGGCACAAGTTTATTTGACGCAACTGGCACAAGTTTTCTCGACGAAACTGGCACAAGTTTGTTCGCCGTAACTGGCACAAGTTTGTTCGACGCAACTGGCACTAGTTTGTATGACACAACTGGCACAAGTTTGTTCTACATAACTGGCACAAGTTTGTTCTATGCAACAAGCACAAGTTTGTTCTACGCAACTGGCACAAGTTTGTTCGACGCAACTGGCACAAGTTTGTTTGATGCAACTGGCACAAGTTTGTTTGACGCAACTGGCACAAGTTTGTTTGACGCAACTGGCACAAGGTTGTTCTATGCAACTGGCACAAGTTTGTTCTATGCAACTGGCACAAGTTTGTTGTACACAACTGGCACAAGTTTGTTTGACACAACTGGCACAAGTTTGTTCTACGCAAATGGCAAAAGTTTGTTCTATGCATCTGGCACAAGTTTGTTCGATGTAACTAGCACTAGTTTGTTTGACGCAACTGGCACAAATTTGTTTGACGCAACTGGCACAAGTTTGTTCTACACAACTGGCACAAGTTTGTTTGACACAAGTGGCACAAGTTTGTTCTAAGCACCTGGCACAAGTTTGTTCGACGGAACTGGTGCAAGTTTGTTCGACGCAACTGGCACAAGTTTGTTCGACACAACTGGCACAAATTTGTACGACGCAACTGGTACAAGTTTGTTTAACGTAACTGGCACCAGTTTGTTCGACCCAACTGGCACAAGTTTGTTTGACACAACTGTCACAAGTTTGTTCAACGCAACTAGTACAAGTTTGTTTGACGCAACTGGCACAAGTTTGTTTAACGCAACTGGCACAAGGTTGTTCTACGCAACATGTACAAGTTTGTTCTACGCAACTGGCACAAGTTTGTTTGACGCAACTGGCACAAGTTTATTCTATGCAACTGGCATTAGTTTGTTCGATGCAACTGGCACAAGTTTGTTCGACGCAAGTGGCACAAGTTTATTTTACGCAACTGGCACAAGTTTGTTAGACGCAACTTGCACAAGTTTGTTCAACGCAACTGGCACAAGTTTTTTCGAATCAATTGGCACAAGTTTGTTTGACGCAACTAGCACAACTTTGTTTGACGCAACTGGCACAAGTTTTGTTTGACGCAACTGGCACAAGTTTGTTTGACGCAACTGGCACAATTTTGTTTGACGCAACTGGCACAAGTTTGTCTGACGCAACTGGCACAAGTTTGTTCGCCTTAACTGGCACAAGTTTGTTCGACGCAACTGGCACAAGTTTGTTCGGCGCAACTGGCACAAGTTTGTTTGACGCAACTGGCACAAGTTTGTTCGACGCAACTGGCACAAGTTTGTTCGACGCAACTGGCACAAGTTTGTTTGATGCAATTGGCACAAGTTTGTTCTACTCAACTGGCACAAGTTTGTTCTATGCAACTGGCACTGGTTTGTTTTACGCAACTGGCATAAGTTTGTTTGACGCAACTGGCACAAGTTTGTTCTACCAACTAGCACAAGTTTGTTCGATGCAACTGGCACAAGGTTGTTCTACGCAACTGGCACAAGTTTGTTCTACGCAACTGGCACAAGTTTGTTTCGACGCAACTGGCACAAGTTTGTTCGACGCAACTGGCACAAGTTTGTTGGATGCCACTGGCACAAGTTTGTTCTACATAACTGGCACAAGTTTGTTCTATGCAAATGGCACAAGTTTGTTCTACGCATCTGGCACAATTTTGTTCTATGCAACTGGCACTAGTTTGTTCTACGCAACTGGCACAAGATTGTTTGACGCAACTGGCACAAGTTTGTTCTACCCAACTGACACAAGTTTGTTCGACGCAAGTGGCACAAGTTTGTTCTACGCAACTGACACAAGTTTGTTTGACACAACTGGCAGAAGTTTGTTCAACGCAGTTGGCACAAGTTTGTTTGACGCAACTGTCGCAAGTTTGTTCGACGCAACTGGCACAAGTTTGTTCGACGCAACTGGCAAAAGTTTGTTTGAAGCAACTGGCACAAGTTCGTTTGACGCAACTGGCACAAGTTTCTTCTACGCAACTGGCACAAGTTTCTTTGACGCAACTGGCACAAGTTTGTTCTACGCAACTGGCACAAGTTTGTTTGACGCAACTGGCACAAGTTTGTTTGATGCAACTGGCACATGTTTGTTTGACGAAACTGGCACAAGTTTGTTTGAAGCAACTGGCACAAGTTTGTTCGGCGCAACTGGCAGAAGTTTGTTTGACAAAACTGGCACAAGTTTGTTTGACGCAACTGGCACAAGTTTGTTTGACGCAACTGGCAAAAGTTTGTTTGACGCAACTGGCACAAGTTTGTTAGACGCAACTGGCACAAGTTTGTTCGACGTAACAGGCACAAGTTTTTTCGACTCAACTGGTACAAGTTTGTTTGACGCAACTGGCACAAGTTTGTTTGATGCAAGAGGCGCAAGTTTGTTTGACGCAACTGGCACAAGTTTGTTTGACGCAACTGGCACCAGTTTTTTTTTACGCAACTGGCACAAGTTTGTTCGCCATATCTGGCACAAGTTTGTTCGACGCAACTGGCACAAGTTTGTTCGACGCAAATGGCACAAGTTTGTTTGATGCAACTGGCACAAGTTTGTTCGACGCAACTGGCACAAGTTTGTTTGACGCAACTGGCACAAGTTT
This sequence comes from Macrobrachium rosenbergii, assembly GCA_039081455.1. Taxonomy (NCBI): domain Eukaryota; kingdom Metazoa; phylum Arthropoda; class Malacostraca; order Decapoda; family Palaemonidae; genus Macrobrachium; species Macrobrachium rosenbergii. Next base: position 120,449 of record JANJGK010000464.1, read on the forward strand.
GTTTGACGCAACTGGCACAAGTTTGTTCTACGCAACTGGCACAAATTTGTTCTATGCAACTGGCACTAGTTTGTTCTATGCAACTGGCATAAGTTTGTTTGACGCAACTGGTACAAGTTTGTTCTACGCAACTGGCACAAGTTTGTTCGACGCAACTGGCACAAGTTTGTTCTACGCAACTCTTACTAGTTTGTTGTACACAACTGGCACAAGTTTTTTTGACAAAACTGGCACAAGTTTGTTCTACGCAAATGGCAAATGTTTGTTCTACGCATCTGGCACAAGTTTGTTCTATGCAACTGGCACTAGTGTGTTCTACGCAACTGGCACAAATTTGTTTGACACAACTGGCACATGTTTGTTCTACCCAACTGGCACAAGTTTGTTCGACGCAACTGGCACAAGTTTGTTCTACGCAACTGGCACAAGTTTGTTTGACACAACTGGCACAAGTTTGTTCTAAGCAACTGGCACAAGTTTGTTCGACGGAACTGACGCAAGTTTGTTCGACGCAACTGGCACACGTTTATTCGACGCAACTGGCGCAAGTTTGTTCGACGCAACTAGAACAAGTTTGTTTAACGTAACTACCACAAGTTTGTTCGACACAACTGGCACAAGTTTGTTTGACACAACTGGCACATGTTTGTTTGACGCAACTGGCACAAGGTTGTTCTACGCAACATGTACAAGTTTGTTCTACGCAACTGGCTCAAGTTTTTTTTATGCAACTGGCACAAGTTTGTTCTACGCAACTGGCACAAGTTTGTTTGACACAACTGGCACAAGTTTGTTCTAAGGAACTGGCACAAGTTTGTTCGACGGAACTGACGCAAGTTTGTTCGACACAACTGGCACACGTTTATTCGACGCAACTGGCGCAAGTTTGTTCGACGCAACTAGAACAAGTTTGTTTAACGTAACTGGCACAAGTTTGTTCGACACAACTGGCACAAGTTTGTTTGACACAACTGGCACAAGTTTGTTTGACGCAACTGGCACAAGGTTCTTCTACGCAACATGTACAAGTTTGTTCTACGCAACTGGCAAAAGTTTTTTTGATGCAACTGGCACAAGTTAGTTCTATGCAACTGGCACTAGTTTGTTCGATGCCAGTGGCACAAGTTTGTTTGACGCAACTGGCACAAGTTTGTTTGACGCAACTGGCACAAGTTTGTTACACGCAACTGGCACAAGTTTGTTCAACGCAACTGGCACAAGTTTTTTTTTAATCAATTGGCACAAGTTTGTTTGACGCAACTGGCATAAGTTTGTTTGACGCAACTGGCACAAGTTTGTTTGACGCAACTGGCACAAGTTTGTTTGACGCAACTGGCACAAGTTTGTTCAACGCAACTGGCACAAGTTTGTTCGACGCAACTGGCACAAGTTTGTTTAACGCAACTGGCACAAGTTTATTCGACCCAACTGGCACAAGTTTGTTTGACACAACTGGCACAAGTTTTTTTGACGCAACGTGCACAAGTTTGTTTCACGCAGCTGGCACAAGGATGTTTGACGCAACTGGCACAAGGTTGTTCTACAAAACTGGCACAAGTTTGTTCTATGCAACTGGCACAAGTTTGTTCTACGCAACTGGCACAAGTTTGTTAGACGCAACTGGCACAAGTTTGTTCGACGCAACTGGCATAAGTTTGTTCTACGCAACTGGCACAAGTTTCTTTGACGCAATTGGCACAAGTTTGTTCGACGCAACTGGCCCAAGTTTGTTTGACGCAACTGGCACAAGTTTGTTTGACACAACTAGCACAAGTTTGTTCTACGCAACTGGCACAAGTTTGTTCAACGAAACTGGCACAAGTTTGTTCAACGCAACTGGCACAAGTTTGTTCTACGCAACTGGCACAAGTTTGTTCTACGCAACTGGCACAAGTTTGTTTGACACAACTGGCACAAGTTTGTTCTACATAACTGGCACAAGTTTGTTTGACACAACTGGCACATGTTCGTCCTACGCATCTGGCACAAGTTTGTTCTACGCAACTGGCCCAAGTTTGTTTGACACAACTGGCACAAGTTTGTTCTATGCAACTGGCATAAGTTTGTTCTACGCAACTGGCACAAGTTTGTTTGACACAACTGGCACAAGTTTGCTCTACACAACTGGCACAAGTTTGTTCTACGCAACTGGCTCAAGTTTGTTCTACGCAACTGACACAAGTTTGTTTGACGCAACTGGCACAAGTTTGTTTGACACAACTGACACAAGTTTGTTCTACGCAACTGGCCCAAGTTTGTTTGACGCAACTGGCAGAAGTTTGTTCTACGCAACTGGCACAAGTTTGTTCCACGTAACGGGCACAAGTTTGTTCTACGCAACTGGCACAAGTTTGTTTGACACAACTGACACAAGTTTGTTCTACGCAACTGGCACAAGTTTGTTCTGCGCAGGTGGCACAAGTTTGTTCGACGCAAGTGGCACAAGTTTGTTCGATGCAACTGGCACAAGATTGTTTGATGCAACTGGCACAAGTTTGTTCGACGCAACTGTCACAAGTTTGTTCGACGCAACTGGCACAAGTTTGTTTAACGCAACTGGCACAAGTTTATTCTACCCAACAGGCACAAGTTTGTTTGACACAACTGGCACAAGTTTTTTTGACGCAACGTGCACAAGTTTGTTTGACGCAACTGGCACAAGGTTGTTTGACGCAACTGGCACAAGGTTGTTCTACAAAACTGGCACAAGTTTGTTCTATGCAACTGGCACAAGTTTGTTCTACGCAACTCGCACAAGTTTGTTCTACGCAACTGGCACAAGTTTGTTCTACGCAACTGGCACAAGTTTGTTCGACGCAACTGGCCCAAGTTTGTTTGACCCAACTGGCACAAGTTTGTTTGACACAACTGGCACAAGTTTGTTCTACGCAACTGGCACAAGTTTGTTCGACGAAACTGGCACAAGTTTGTTCGACGCAACTGGCACAAGTTTGTTCGACGCAACTGGCACAAGTTTGTTCTACGCAACTGGCACAAGTTTGTTCTACGCAACTGGCACAAGTTTGTTCTAAGGAACTGGCACAAGTTTGTTCTACACAACTGGCACAAGTTTGTCTGACACAACTGGCACAAGTTTATTCTACGTAACTGGCACAAGAATGTTCTATGCAACTGGCACAAGTTTGTTCGATGCAACTGGCAAAAGTTTGTTTTATGCAACTGGCACAAGTTTGTTTGACACAACTGGAACAAGTTTGTTCTACGCAACTGGCACAAGTTTGTTCGACGCAATTGGCACAAGTTTTTCCGACGCAACTGGCACAAGTTTGTTCGACGCAACTGGCACAAGTTTGTTAGATGCAACTGGCACAAGTTTGTTCTACGCAACTGGCACAAGTTTGTTCTATGCAACTGGCATAAATTTGTTTGACGCAACTGGCACAAGTTTGTTTGACGCAACTGGCACAAGGTTGTTTGACGCAACTGGCACAAGGTTGCTCTACACAACTGGCACAAGTTTGTTCTATGCAACTGGCACAAGTTTGTTTGATGCAACTGGCTCAAGTTTGTTCTACACAACTGGTACAAGTTTGTTCGACGCAACTGGCACAAGTTTGTTCGACGCAACTGGCACAAGTTTGTTCTACGCAACTGGCACAAGTTTGTTCTACGCAACTGGCACAAGTTTGTTTGACGCAAGTGGCACAAGTTTGTTCATCGCAACTGGGACAAGTTTGTTCTACGCAACTGGCCCAAGTTTGTTCTATGCAACTGGCACGAGTTTGTTCTACGCAACTGGCACAAGTTTGTTCTATGGAACTGGCAAAAGTTTGTTCTACGCAACTGGCCCATGTTTGTTCTTCGCAACTGGCACGAGTTTGTTATATGCAACTGGCACAAGTTTGTTCTACGCAACTGGCACAAGTTTGTTCTACGCAACTGGCACAAGTTTGTTCTACGCAACTGGCACAAGTTTGTTTGACGCAGCTGGCCCAAGTTTGTTTGACGCAACTGGCAAAAGTTTGTTTGCAACAACTGGCACAAGTTTGTTCTACGCAACTGTCACAAGTTTGTCCAACGCACCTGGCACAAGTTTGTTCGATGCAACTGGCACAAGTTTCTTCTACTCAACTGGAAAATGTTTGTTCTACGCAACTGGCACAAGTTTGTTCTACGCAACTGCCAGAAGTTTGTTCTACGTAACTGGCACAAGTTTCTTCAACGCAACTGGCACAAGTTTGTTCTACAAACTAGCACAAGTTTGTTCGACGCAACTGGCACAAAGTTGTTCTACACAACTGGCACAAGTTTGTTCTACGCAACTGGCACAAGTTTGTGTGACGCAACTGGCACAAGTTTGTTGGATGCCACTGACACAAGTTTGTTCGACAAAACTGGCCCAAGTTTTTTTGACGCAACTGGCACAAGTTTGTTTGACGCAACTGGCACAAGTTTGTTCGACGCAACTGGTACAAGTTTGTTTAACGTAACTGGCACAAGTTTCTTTGACACAACTGGCACAAGTTTGTTTGACACAACTGGCACAAGTTTGTTCGATGCAACTGGCCCAAGTTTGTTTGACGCAACTAGCACAAGGTTGTTCTACGCAACTGTCACAAGTTTGTTCTATGTAACTGGCACAAGTTTGTTCTACGCAACTGGCACAAGTTTGTTTTACGCAACTGGCACAAGTTTGTTTGACACAAATGGCAAAAGTTTATTCTACGTAACTGGCACAAGTTTGTTTGACGCAACTGGCACAAGTTTGTTCGATGGAACTGGCACAAGTTTGTTCGACGCAACTGGCACAAGTTTGTTCTACGCAACTGGCACAAGTTTGTTCTACGCAACTGGCACAGGTTTGTTTGACGCAATTGGCACAAGTTTGTTCTTCGCAACTGGCACAAGTTTGTGTTATGCAACTGGCCCATGTTTGTTCTACGCAACTGGCACAAGTTTGTTCTATGCAACTGGCAGAAGTTTGTTTGACGCAACTCGCATAAGTTTGTTCTATGCAACTGGCACAAGTTTGTTCTACGCAACTGGCACAAGTTTGTTCAACGCAACTGTCACAAGTCTGTTCGATGCAACTGGCACAAGTTTGTTCTACGCAACTGGCTCAAGTTTGTTCTACGCAACTGGCACAAGTTTGTTTGACGCAACTGGAACAAGTTTGTTTGACGCAACTGGCACAATTTTGTTCTATGCAACTGGCCCAAGTTTGTTTGAAGCAACTAGCACAAGTTTGTTTGACGCAACTGGCACAAGTTTGTTCTACGTAACTGGCACAAGTTTGTTCTACGCAACTGACACAAGTTTGTTCTACGCAACCGGCACAAGTTTGTTTGACACAAGTGGCACAAGTTTTTTCTACGCAACTGGCAAAAGTTTGTTCTACGCAACTGGCACAAGTTTGTTCGACGCAAGTGGCACAAGTTTGTTCGACGCAACTGGCACAAGTTTGTTTGACACAACTGGCACAGTTTGTTCTACGCAACTGGCACAAGTTTGTTCGATGCAACTGGCACAAGTTTGTTTGACGCAACTGGCACAAGCTTGTTCGACACAACTGGCACAAGTTTGTTCGATGCAACTGGCACAAGTTTGTTTGACGCAAATGGCACAAGTTTGTTCAACGCAACTGGCACAAGTTTGTTCGACGCAACTGGCACAAGTTTGATCGACGCAACTGGCACAAGTTTGTTCGACGCAACTGGCACAAGTTTTTTCTACATAACTCGCACAAGTTTGTTCTATGCAACTGGCACAAGTTTGTTCTACGCAACTGGCACAAATTTCTTCGACACGACTGGCACAAGTTTGTTCGACGAACTGGCACAAGTTTGTTTGACGCAATTGACAAGAGTTTGTTCTACTCATCTGGCACTAGTTTGTTTTACGCAACTGGCATAAGGTTGTTTGACGCAACTGGCACAAGTTTGTTCTACAAACTAGCACAAGTTTGTTCGACGCAACTGGCACAAAGTTGTTCTACACAACTGGCACAAGTTTGTTCTACGCAACTGGCACAAGTTTGTGTGACGCAACTGGCACAAGGTTGTTCTACGCAACTGGCACAAGTTTGTTGGATGCCACTGACACAAGTTTGTTCGACAAAACTGGCCCAAGTTTTTTTGACGCAACTGGCACAAGTTTGTTTGACGCAACTGGCACAAGTTTGTTCGACGCAACTGGTACAAGTTTGTTTAACGTTACTGGCACAAGTTTGTTTGACACAACTGGCACAAGTTTGTTCGACGCAACTGGCACAAGTTTGTTTGACGCAACTGGCAAAAGTTTGTTTGACGCAACTGGCACAAGTTTGTTCTTCGCAACATGCACAAGTTTGTTCTACGCAACTGGCACAAGTTTGTTTGACGCAACTGGCAAAAGTTTGTTCTATGCAACTGGCACTAGTTTGTTTGATGCAACTGGCACAAGTTTGTTCGACGCAACTGGCCCAAGTTTGTTTGAAGCAACTGGCACAAGTTTGTTAGACGCAACTGCCACAATTTGTTCGACGCAACTAGCACAAGTTTTTTCGACTAAATTGGCACAAGTTTGTTTGACAAAACTGGCACAAGTTTGTTTGACGCCACTGGCACAAGTTTGTTTGACGTAACTGGCACAAGTTTGTTCGATGGAACTGGCACAAGTTTGTTCGACGCAACTGGCACAAGTTTGTTCTACGCAACTGGCACAAGTTTGTTCTACGCAACTGGCACAGGTTTGTTTGACGCAATTGGCACAAGTTTGTTCTTCGCAACTGGCACAAGTTTGTTCTATGCAACTGGCCCATGTTTGTTCTACGCAACTGGCAAAAGTTTGTTCTATGCAACTGGCAGAAGTTTGTTTGACGCAACTCGCACAAGTTTGTTCTATGCAACTGGCACAAGTTTGTTCTACGCAACTGGCACAAGTTTGTTCAACGCAACGGTCACAAGTCTGTTCGACGCAACTGGCACAAGTTTGTTCTACGCAACTGGCTCAAGTTTGTTCTATGCAACTGGCACAAGTTTGTTTGACGCAACTGGAACAAGTTTGTTTGACGCAACTGGCACAATTTTGTTCTATGCAACTGGCCCAAGTTTGTTTGAAGCAACTAGCACAAGTTTGTTTGACGCAACTGGCACAAGTTTGTTCTACGTAACTGGCACAAGTTTGTTCTACGCAACCGGCACAAGTTTGTTTGACACAAGTGGCACAAGTTTTTTCTACGCAACTGGCAAAAGTTTGTTCTACGCAACTGGCACAAGTTTGTTCGACGCAAGTGGCACAAGTTTGTTTGACGCAACTGGCACAAGTTTGTTTGACACAACTGGCACAGTTTGTTCTACGCAACTGGCACAAGTTTGTTCGATGCAACTGGCACAAGTTTGTTTGACGCAACTGGCACAAGCTTGTTCGACACAACTGGCACAAGTTTGTTCGATGCAACTGGCACAAGTTTGTTTGACGCAACTGGCACAAGTTTGTTCAACGCAACAGGCACAAGTTTGTTCGACGCAACTGGCACAAGTTTGATCGACGCAACTGGCACAAGTTTGTTCGACGCAACAGGCACAAGTTTTTTCTACATAACTGGCACAAGTTTGTTCTATGCAACTGGCACAAGTTTGTTCTACGCAACTAGCACAAGTTTCTTCGACACAACTGGCACAAGTTTGTTCGACGAACTGGCACAAGTTTGTTTGACGCAATTGACAAGAGTTTGTTCTACTCAACTGGCACAAGTTTGTTCTATGCAACTGGCACTAGTTTGTTTAACGCAACTGGCATAAGGTTGTTTGACGCAACTGGCACAAGTTTGTTCTACAAACTAGCACAAGTTTGTTCGACGCAACTGGCACAAAGTTGTTCTACACAACTGGCACAAGTTTGTTCTACGCAACTGGCACAAGTTTGTGTGACGCAACTGGCACAAGGTTGTTCTACGCAACTGGCACAAGTTTGTTGGATGCCACTGACACAAGTTTGTTCGACAAAACTGGCCCAAGTTTTTTTGACGCAACTGGCACAAGTTTGTTTGACGCAACTGGCACAAGTTTGTTCGACGCAACTGGTACAAGTTTGTTTAACGTAACTGGCACAAGTTTCTTTGACACAACTGGCACAAGTTTGTTTGACACAACTGGCACAAGTTTGTTCGACGCAACTGGCACAAGTTTGTTTGACGCAACTGGCAAAAGTTTGTTTGACGCAACTGGCACAAGTTTGTTCTTCGCAACATGCACAAGTTTGTTCTACGCAACTGGCACAAGTTTGTTTGACGCAACTGGCAAAAGTTTGTTCTATGCAACTGGCACTAGTTTGTTTGATGCAACTGGCACAAGTTTGTTCGACGCAACTGGCCCAAGTTTGTTTGAAGCAACTGGCACAAGTTTGTTAGACGCAACTGCCACAATTTGTTCGACGCAACTAGCACAAGTTTTTTCGACTAAATTGGCACAAGTTTGTTTGACAAAACTGGCACAAGTTTGTTTGACGCCACTGGCACAAGTTTGTTTGACGTAACTGGCACAAGTTTGTTCTACACAACTGGCACAAGTTTGTTTGACGCAACTGGCACAAGTTTGTTCTATGCAACTGGCACAAGTTTGTCCTATGCAACTGGCACAAGTTTGTTCTACGCAACTGGCACAAGTTTTCTCGATGCAAGTGGCACAAGTTGGTTCGCCGTAACTGGCACAAGTTTGTTCGACGCAACTGGCACAAGTTTGTTCGACGCAACTGGCACAAGTTTGTTTGACGCAACTGGCACAAGTTTCTTCGACGCAACTGGCACAAGTTTGTTCGACGAACTGGCACAAGTTTGTTTGACGCAATTGACAAGAGTTTGTTCTACTCAACTGGCAAAAGTTTGTTCTATGCAACTGGCACTAGTTTGTTTTACGCAACTGGCATAAGTTTGTTTGACGCAACTGGCACAAGTTTGTTCTACAAACTAGCACAAGTTTGTTCGACGCAACTGGCACAAAGTTGTTCTACACAACTGGCACAAGTTTGTTCTACGCAACTGGCACAAGTTTGTGTGACGCAACTGGCACAAGGTTGTTCTACGCAACTGGCACAAGTTTGTTGGATGCCACTGACACAAGTTTGTTCGACAAAATTGGCCCAAGTTTTTTTGACGCAACTGGCACAAGTTTGTTTGACGCAACTGGCACAAGTTTGTTAGACGCAACTTGCACAAGTTTGTTCAACGCAACTGGCACAAGTTTTTTCGAATCAATTGGCACAAGTTTGTTTGACGCAACTAGCACAACTTTGTTTGACGCAACTGGCACAAGTTTGTTTGACGCAACTGGCACAAGTTTGTTTGACGCAACTGGCACAAGTTTGTTTGACGCAACTGGCACAAGTTTGTTTGACGCAACTGGCACAAGTTTGTTAGATGCAACCGGCACAAGATGGTTCGACGTAACAGGCACAAGTTTTTTCGACTAAATTGGTACAAGTTTGTTTGACGCAACTGGCACAAGTTTGTTTGACGCAAGAGGCACAAGTTTGTTTGGCGCAACTGGCACAAGTTTTTTTGAGGCAAATGGCACATGTTTTTTTTTAAGCTACTGGCACAAGTTTTCTCGAAGCAACTGGCACAAGTTTGTTCGCCATATGTGGCACAAGTTTGTTCGACGCAACTGGCACAAGTTTGTTAGACGCAAATGGCACAAGTTTGTTTGACGCAACTGGCACAACTTTGTTCGACGCAACTGGCACAAGTTTGTTCGACGCAACTGGCACAAGTTTGTTTGACGCAACTGGAACAAGTTTGTTCTACGCAACTGGCACAAGTTTGTTCTATGCAACTGGCACTAATTTGTTCTATGCAACTGACATAAGTTTGTTTGACACAACTGGTACAAGTTTGTACTACGCAACTGGCACAAGTTTGTTCGACGCAACTCTACTAGTTTGTTGTACACAACTGGCACAAGTTTGTTTGACACAACTGGCACAAGTTTGTTCTACGCAAATGGCAAATGTTTGTTCTACGCATCTGGCACAAGTTTGTTCTATGCAAATGGCACAAGTTTGTTTGACACAACTGGCACAAGTTTGTTTCATGCCACTGGCACAAGTTTGTTTGACGTAAATGGCACAAGTTTGTTCTACGCAACTGGCACAAGTTTGTTTGACGCAACTGGCACAAGTTTGTTCTATGCAACTGTCACAAGTTTGTTCTATGCAACTGGCACAAGTTTGTTCTACGCAACTGGCACAAGTTTTCTCAATGCAAGTGGCACAAGTTGGTTCGCCGTAACTGGCACAAGTTTGTTCGACGCAACTGGCACATGTTTGTTCGACGCAACTGGCACAAGTTTGTTTGACGCAACTGGCAAAAGTTTGTTTGACGCAACTGGCACAAGTTTGTTCGACGCAACTGGCATATGTTTGTTTGACGCAACTGGCAAAAGTTTGTTTGACGCAACTGGCACAAGTTTGTTCTACACAATATGCACAAGTTTGTTCTACGCAACTGGCACAAGTTTGTTTGACGCAACTGGCACTAGTTTGTTTGATGCAACTGCCACAAGTTTGTTCGACGCCACTGGAACAAGTTTGTTTCACGTAACTGGCACAAGTTTGTTTGAAGCAACTGGCACAAGTTTGTTTGACGCAACAGGCACAAGGTTGTTCTATGTAACTGGCACAAGTTTGTTCTATGCAACTGGCACAAGTTTGTTCTATGGAACTGGCACAAGTTTGTTCTATGCAACTGGCACAAGTTTGTTTTCATGCAACTGGCACAAGTTTGTTCGACGCAACTGGCACAAGTTTGATCGACACAACTGGCACAAGTTTGTTCGACGCAACTGGCACAAGTTTTTTCTACATAACTGGCTCAAGTTTGTTCTATGCAACTGGCACAAGTTTGTTCTACGCAACTGGCACAAGTTTTCTCGACGCAAGTGGCACAAGTTGGTTCGAAGCAACTGGCACAAGCTTGTTTGACGCAACTAGCACAAGTTTGTTCAACACAACTGGCACAAGTTTGATCGACGAACTGGCACAAGTTTGTTTGACACAATTGGCACAAGTTTGTTCTACTTAACTGGTACAAGTTTGTTCTATGCAACTGGCACTAGTTTGTTTTACGCAACTGGCATAAGTTTGTTTGACGCAACTGGCACAAGTTTGTTCTACAAACTAGCACAAGTTTGTTTGACGCAATTGGCACAAGGTTGTTCTACGCAACTGGCACAAGTTTGTTCTACGCAACTGGCACAAGTTTGTTTGACGCAACTGGCACAAGTTTGTTCTACGCAACTGACACAAGTTTGTTGGATGCCACTGACACAAGTTTGTTCGACGAAACTGGCCCAAGTTTTTTTGACGCAACTGGCACAAGTTTGTTAGACGCAACTGGCACAAGTTAGTTCGACGCAACTGGCACAAGTTTTTTCGACTCAATTGGCACAAGTTCGTTTTGCGCAACTGGAACAAGTTTGTTTGACGCAACTGACACAAGTTTGTTTGACGCAACTGGCACAAGTTTGTTTGATGCAACTGGCACAAGTTTATTTGACGCAACTGGCACAAGTTTTCTCGACGAAACTGGCACAAGTTTCTTCGCCGTAACTGGCACAAGTTTGTTCGACGCAACTGGCACTAGTTTGTATGACACAACTGGCACAAGTTTGTTCTACATAACTGGCACAAGTTTGTTCTATGCAACAAGCACAAGTTTGTTCTACGCAACTGGCACAAGTTTGTTCGACGCAACTGGCACAAGTTTGTTTGACGCAACTGGCACAAGTTTGTTTGATGCAACTGGCACAAGTTTGTTTGACGCAACTGGCACAAGGTTGTTCTATGCAACTGGCACAAGTTTGTTCTATGCAACTGGCACAAGTTTGTTGTACACAACTGGCACAAGTTTGTTTGACACAACTGGCACAAGTTTGTTCTACGCAAATGGCAAAAGTTTGTTCTACGCATCTGGCACAAGTTTGTTCGATGTAACTAGCACTAGTTTGTTTGACGCAACTGGCACAAATTTGTTTGATGCAACTAGCACATGTTAGTTTGACGCAACTAGCACATGTTTGTTTTACTCAACAGGCACAAGTTTGTTCGACGCAACTGGCACAAGTTTGTTCTACACAACTGGCACAAGTTTGTTTGACACAAGTGGCACAAGTTTGTTCTAAGCACCTGGCACAAGTTTGTTCGACGGAACTGGTGCAAGTTTGTTCGACGCAACTGGCACAAGTTTGTTCGACACAACTGGCACAAATTTGTACGACGCAACTGGTACAAGTTTGTTTAACGTAACTGGCACCAGTTTGTTCGACCCAACTGGCACAAGTTTGTTTGACACAACTGGCACAAGTTTGTTCAACGCAACTAGTACAAGTTTGTTTGACGCAACTGGCACAAGTTTGTTTAACGCAACTGGCACAAGGTTGTTCTACGCAACATGTACAAGTTTGTTCTACGCAACTGGCACAAGTTTGTTTGACGCAACTGGCACAAGTTTGTTCTATGCAACTGGCATTAGTTTGTTCGATGCAACTGGCACAAGTTTGTTCGACGCAAGTGGCACAAGTTTATTTTACGCAACTGGCACAAGTTTGTTAGACGCAACTTGCACAAGTTTGTTCAACGCAACTGGCACAAGTTTTTTCGAATCAATTCGCACAAGTTTGTTTGACGCAACTAGCACAACTTTTTTTGACGCAACTGGCACAAGTTTTGTTTGACGCAACTGGCACAAGTTTGTTTGACGCAACTGGCACAAGTTTGTTTGACGCAACTGGCACAAGTTTGTCTGACGCAACTGGCACAAGTTTGTTCGCCTTAACTGGCACAAGTTTGTTCGACGCAACTGGCACAAGTTTGTTCGGCGCAACTGGCACAAGTTTGTTTGACGCAACTGGCACAAGTTTGTTCGACGCAACTGGCACAAGTTTGTTCGACGCAACTGGCACAAGTTTGTTTGATGCAATTGGTACAAGTTTGTTCTACTCAACTGGCACAAGTTTGTTCTATGCAACTGGCACTGGTTTGTTTTACGCAACTGGCATAAGTTTGTTTGACGCAACTGGCACAAGTTTGTTCTACCAACTAGCACAAGTTTGTTCGATGCAACTGGCACAAGGTTGTTCTACGCAACTGGCACAAGTTTGTTCTACGCAAATGGCACAAGTTTGTTTCGACGCAACTGGCACAAGTTTGTTCGACGCAACTGGCACAAGTTTGTTGGATGCCACTGGCACAAGTTTGTTCTACATAACTGGCACAAGTTTGTTCTATGCAAATGGCACAAGTTTGTTCTACGCATCTGGCACAATTTTGTTCTATGCAACTGGCACTAGTTTGTTCTACGCAACTGGCACAAGATTGTTTGACGCAACTGGCACAAGTTTGTTCAACACAAGTGGCACAAGTTTGTTCTACGCAACTGACACAAGTTTGTTTGACACAACTGGCAGAAGTTTGTTCAACGCAGTTGGCACAAGTTTGTTTGACGCAACTGTCGCAAGTTTGTTCGACGCAACTGGCACAAGTTTGTTCGACGCAACTGGCAAAAGTTTGTTTGAAGCAACTGGCACAAGTTCGTTTGACGCAACTGGCACAAGTTTCTTCTACGCAACTGGCACAAGTTTTCTCGAAGCAACTGGCACAAGTTTGTTCGCCATATCTGGCACAAGTTTGTTCGACGCAACTGGCACAAGTTTGTTCGACGCAAATGGCACAAGTTTTATTGACGCAACTAGCACAAGTTTGTTCGACGCAACTGGCACAAGTTTGTTTGATGCAACTGGCACAAGTTTGTTTGACGCAACTGGCACAAGTTTGTTCTACGCAACTGGCACAAATTTGTTCTATGCAACTGGCACTAGTTTGTTCTATGCAACTGGCATAAGTTTGTTTGACGCAACAAGTACAAGTTTGTTCTACGCAACTGGCACAAGTTTGTTCGACGCAACTGGCACAAGTTTGTTCTACGCAACTCTTACTAGTTTGTTGTACACAACTGGGACAAGTTTTTTTGACAAAACTGGCACAAGTTTGTTCTACGCAAATGGCAAATGTTTGTTCTACGCATCTGGCACAAGTTTGTTCTATGCAACTGGCACTAGTGTGTTCTACGCAACTGGCACAAATTTGTTTGACACAACTGGCACATGTTTGTTCTACCCAACTGGCACAAGTTTGTTCGACGCAACTGGCACAAGTTTGTTCTACGCAACTGGCACAAGTTTGTTTGACACAACTGGCACAAGTTCGTTCTAAGCAACTGGCACAAGTTTGTTCGACGGAACTGACGCAAGTTTGTTCGACGCAACTGGCACACGTTTATTCGACGCAACTGGCGCAAGTTTGTTCGACGCAACTAGAACAAATTTGTTTAACGTAACTACCACAAGTTTGTTCGACACAACTGGCACAAGTTTGTTTGACACAACTGGCACAAGTTTGTTTGACGCAACTGGCACAAGGTTGTTCTACGCAACATGTACAAGTTTGTTCTACGCAACTGGCACAAGTTTTTTTTATGCAACTGGCACAAGTTTGTTCTACGCAACTGGCACAAGTTTGTTTGACACAACTGGCACAAGTTTGTTCGACGCAACTGGCACAAGTTTGTTCGACGGAATTGACGCAAGTTTGTTCGACACAACTGGCACACGTTTATTCGACGCAACTGGCGCAAGTTTGTTCGACGCAACTAGAACAAGTTTGTTTAACGTAACTGGCACAAGTTTGTTCGACACAACTGGCACAAGTTTGTTTGACACAACTGGCACAAGTTTGTTTGACGCAACTGGCACAAGGTTGTTCTACGCAACATGTACAAGTTTGTTCTATGCAACTGGCACAAGTTTTTTTATGCAACTGGCACAAGTTAGTTCTATGCAACTGGCACTAGTTTGTTCGATGCCAGTGGCACAAGTTTGTTCGACGCAACTGGCACAAGTTTGTTTGACGCAACTGGCACAAGTTTGTTAGACGCAACTGGCACAAGTTTGTTCAACGCAACTGGCACAATTTTTTTTTAATCAATTGGCACAAGTTTATTTGACGCAACTGGCATAAGTTTGTTTGACGCAACTGGCACAAGTTTGTTTGACGCAACTGGCACAAGTTTGTTTGACGCAACTGGCACAAGTTTGTTCAACGCAACTGGCACAAGTTTGTTCGACGCAACTGGCACAAGTTTGTTTAACGCAACTGGCACAAGTTTATTCGACCCAACTGGCACAAGTTTGTTTGACACAACTGGCACAAGTTTTTTTGACGCAACGTGCACAAGTTTGTTTCACGCAACTGGCACAAGGATGTTTGACGCAACTGGCACAAGGTTGTTCTACAAAACTGGCACAAGTTTGTTCTATGCAACTGGCACAAGTTTGTTCTACGCAACTGGCACAAGTTTGTTAGACGCAACTGGCATAAGTTTGTTCTACGCAACTGGCACAAGTTTCTTTGATGCAACTGGCACAAGTTTGTTCGACGCAACTGGCCCAAGTTTGTTTGACGCAACTGGCACAAGTTTGTTTGACACAACTAGCACAAGTTTGTTCTACGCAACTGGCACAAGTTTGTTCAACGAAACTGGCACAAGTTTGTTCAACGCAACTGGCACTAGTTTGTTCGACGCAACTGGTACAAGTTTGTTCTACGCAACTGGCACAAGTTTGTTCTACGCAACTGGCACAAGTTTGTTCTACGCAACTGGCACAAGTTTGTCTGACACAACTGGCACAAGTTTGTTCTACATAACTGGCACAAGTTTGTTTGACACAACTGGCACATGTTTGTCCTACGCATCTGGCACAAGTTTGTTCTACGCAACTGGCCCAAGTTTGTTTGACACAACTGGCACAAGTTTGTTCTATGCAACTGGCATAAGTTTGTTCTACGCAACTGGCACAAGTTTGTTTGACACAACTGGCACAAGTTTGCTCTACACAACTGGCACAAGTTTGTTCTACGCAACTGGCTCAAGTTTGTTCTACGCAACTGACACAAGTTTGTTTGACGCAACTGGCACAAGTTTGTTTGCCACAACTGGCACAAGTTTGTTCTACGCAACTGGCCCAAGTTTGTTTGACGCAACTGGCAGAAGTTTGTTCTACGCAACTGGCACAAGTTTGTTCCACGTAACGGGCACAAGTTTGTTCTACGCAACTGGCACAAGTTTGTTTGACCAAACTGACACAAGTTTGTTCTACGCAACTGGCACAAGTTTGTTCTGCGCAGGTGGCACAAGTTTGTTCGACGCAAGTGGCTCAAGTTTGTTCAATGCAACTGGCACAAGTTTGTTTGATGCAACTGGCACAAGTTTGTTCGATGCAACTATCACAAGTTTGTTCGACGCAACTGGCACAAGTTTGTTTAACGCAACTGGCACAAGTTTATTCGACCCAACAGGCACAAGTTTGTTTGACACAACTGGCACAAGTTTTTTTGACGCAACGTGCACAAGTTTGTTTGACGCAACTGGCACAAGGTTGTTTGACGCAACTGGCACAAGGTTGTTCTACAAAACTGGCACAAGTTTGTTCTATGCAACTGGCACAAGTTTGTTCTACGCAACTCGCACAAGTTTGTTCTACGCAACTGGCACAAGTTTGTTCTACGCAACTGGCACAAGTTTGTTCGACGCAACTGGCCCAAGTTTGTTTGACCCAACTGGCACAAGTTTGTTTGACACAACTGGTAGAAGTTTGTTCTAAGCAACTGGCACAAGTTTGTTCGACGAAACTGGCACAAGTTTGTTCGACGCAACTGGCACAAGTTTGTTCGACGCAACTGGCACAAGTTTGTTCTACGCAACTGGCACAAGTTTGTTCTACGCAACTGGCACAAGTTTGTTCTAAGGAACTGGCACAAGTTTGTTCTACACAACTGGCACAAGTTTGTCTGACACAACTGGCACAAGTTTGTTCTACGTAACTGGCACAAGAATGTTCTATGCAACTGGCACAAGTTTGTTCGATGCAACTGGCAAAAGTTTGTTTTATGCAACTGGCACAAGTTTGTTTGACACAACTGGAACAAGTTTGTTCTGCGCAACTGGCACAAGTTTGTTCGACGCAATTGGCACAAGTTTGTCCGACGCAACTGGCACAAGTGTGTTCGACGCAACTGGCACAAGTTTGTTAGATGCAACTGGCACAAGTTTGTTCTACGCAACTGGCACAAGTTTGTTCTATGCAACTGGCATAAATTTGTTTGACGCAACTGGCACAAGTTTGTTTGACGCAACTGGCACAAGGTTGTTTGACGCAACTGGCACAAGGTTGCTCTACACAACTGGCACAAGTTTGTTCTATGCAACTGGCACAAGTTTGTTTGACGCAACTGGCTCAAGTTTGTTCTACACAACTGGTACAAGTTTGTTCTACGCAACTGGCACAAGTTTGTTCGACGCAACTGGCACAAGTTTGTTCTACGCAACTGGCACAAGTTTGTTCTACGCAACTGTCACAAGTTTGTTTGACGCAAGTGGCACTAGTTTGTTCATCGCAACTGGGACAAGTTTGTTCTACGCAACTGGCCCAAGTTTGTTCTACGCAACTGGCACGAGTTTGTTCTATGCAACTGGCACAAGTTTGTTCTATGGAACTGGCAAAAGTTTGTTCTACGCAACTGGCCCATGTTTGTTCTTCGCAACTGGCACGAGTTTGTTATATGCAACTGGCACAAGTTTGTTCGACGTAACTGGCACAAGTTTGTTCTACGCAACTGGCACAAATTTGTTCTACTCAACTGGAAAATGTTTGTTCTACGCAACTGGCACAAGTTTGTTCTACGCAACTGCCACAAGTTTGTTCTACGTAACTGGCACAAGTTTCTTCAACGCAACTGGCACAAGTTTGTTCTACAAACTAGCACAAGTTTGTTCGACGCAACTGGCACAAAGTTGTTCTACACAACTGGCACAAGTTTGTTCTACGCAACTAGCACAAGTTTGTGTGACGCAACTGGCACGAGGTTGTTCTACGCAACTGGCACAAGTTTGTTGGATGCCACTGACACAAGTTTGTTCGACAAAACTGGCCCAAGTTTTTTTGACGCAACTGGCACAAGTTTGTTTGACGCAACTGGCACAAGTTTGTTCGACGCAACTGGTACAAGTTTGTTTAACGTAACTGGCACAAGTTTCTTTGACACAACTGGCACAATTTTGTTTGACACAACTGGCACAAGTTTGTTCGACGCAACTGGCACAAGTTTGTTTGATGCAACTGGCAAAAGTTTGTTTGACGCAACTGGCACAAGTTTGTTCTTCGCAACATGCACAAGTTTGTTCTACGCAACTGGCACAAGTTTGTTTTACGCAACTGGCAAAAGTTTGTTCTATGCAACTGGCACAAGTTTGTTTGATGCAACTGGCACAAGTTTGTTCGACGCAACTGGCCCAAGTTTGTTTGAAGCAACTGGCACAAGTTTGTTAGACGCAACTGCCACAATTTGTTCGACGCAACTAGCACAAGTATTTTCAACTAAATTGGCACAAGTTTGTTTGACGCCACTGGCACAAGTTTGTTTGACGCCACTGGCACAAGTTTGTTTGACGTAACTGGCACAAGTTTGTTCTACACAACTGGCACAAGTTTGTTTGACGCAACTGGCACAAGTTTGTTCTATGCAACTGGCACAAGTTTGTTCTATGCAACTGGCACAAGTTTGTTCTACGCAACTGGCACAAGTTTTCTCGATGCAAGTGGCACAAGTTGGTTCGCCGTAACTGGCACAAGTTTGTTCGACGCAACTGGCACAAGTTTGTTCGACGCAACTGGCACAAGTTTGTTTGACGCCACTGGCACAAGTTTCTTCGATGCAACTGGCACAAGTTTGTTCGACGCAACTGGCACAAGTTTCTTCGACGCAACTGGCACAAGTTTGTTTGACGCAATTGACAAGAGTTTGTTCTACTCAACTGGCACAAGTTTGTTCTATGCAACTGGCACTAGTTTGTTTTACGCAACTGGCATAAGTTTTTTTGACGCAAACTGGCACAAGTTTGTTCTACAAACTAGCACAAGTTTGTTCGACGCAACTGGCACAAAGTTGTTCTACACAACTGGCACAAGTTTGTTCTACGCAACTGGCACAAGTTTGTGTGACGCAACTGGCACAAGGTTGTTCTACGCAACTGGCACAAGTTTGTTGGATGCCACTGACACAAGTTTGTTCGACAAAACTGGCCCAAGTTTTTTTGACGCAACTGGCACAAGTTTGTTTGACGCAACTGGCACAAGTTTGTTAGACGCAACTTGCACAAGTTTGTTCAACGCAACTGGCACAAGTTTTTTCGAATCAATTGGCACAAGTTTGTTTGACGCAACTAGCACAACTTTGTTTGACGCAACTGGCACAAGTTTGTTTGACGCAACTGGCACAAGTTTGTTTGACGCAACTGGCACAAGTTTGTTTGACGCAACTGGCACAAGTTTGTTTGACGCAACTGGCACAAGTTTGTTAGATGCAACCGGCACAAGTTTGTTCGACGTAACAGGCACAAGTTTTTTCGACTCAATTGGTACAAGTTTGTTTGACACAACTGGCACAAGTTTGTTTGACGCAAGAGGCACAAGTTTGTTTGGCGCAACTGGCACAAGTTTTTTTGACGCAAATGGCACATGTTTTTTTTTTAAGCAACTGGCACAAGTTTTCTCGAAGCAACTGGCACAAGTTTGTTCGCCATATGTGTCACAAGTTTGTTCGACGCAACTGGCACAAGTTTGTTAGACGCAAATGGCACAAGTTTGTTTGACGCAACTGGCACAAGTTTGTTCGACGCAACTGGCACAAGTTTGTTCGACGCAACTGGCACAAGTTTGTTTGACGCAACTGGCACAAGTTTGTTCTACGCAACTGGCACAAGTTTGTTCGACGCAACTGGCACAAGTTTGTTCGACGCAACTGGCACAAGTTTGTTTGACGCAACTGGCACAAGTTTGATCTACGCAACTGGCACAAGTTTGTTCTATGCGACTCGCACTAATTTGTTCTATGCAACTGGCATAAGTTTGTTTGACACAACTGGTACAAGTTTGTTCTACGCAACTGGCACAAGTTTGTTCGACGGAACTCTACTAGTTTGTTGTACACAACTGGCACAAGTTTGTTTGACACAACTGGCACAAGTTTGTTCTACGCAAATGGCAAATGTTTGTTCTACGCATCTGGCACAAGTTTGTTCTATGCAACTGGCAGAAATTTGTTTGACACAACTGGCACATGTTTGTTCTTCCCAACTGGCACAAGTTTGTTCTACGCAACATGCACAAGTTTGTTCTACGCAACTGGCACAAGTTTGTTTGATGCAACTGGCACAAGTTTGTTCTATGCAACTGGCACTAGTTTGTTTGATGCAACTGGCACAAGTTTGTTCGACGCAACTGGCCCAAGTTTGTTTGAAGCAACTGTCACAAGTTTGTTAGACGCAACTGCCACAATTTGTTCGACGCAACTGGCACAAGTTTTTTCGACTAAATTGGCACAAGTTTGTTTGACACAACTGGCACAAGTTTGTTTGACGCCACTGGGACAAGTTTGTTTGACGTAACTGTCACAAGTTTGTTCTACGCAACTGGCACAAGTTTGTTTGACGCAACGGGCACAAGTTTGTTTGACGCAACTGGCACAAGTTTGTTCTATGCAACTGGCACATGTTTGTTCTACGCAACTGGCACAAGTTTTCTCGATGCAAGTGGCACAAGTTGGTTTGCCGTAACTGGCACAAGTTTGTTCGACGCAACTGGCACAAGTTTGTTCGACGCAACTGGCACAGGTTTGTTTGACGCAACTGGCACAAGTTTGTTTGAAGCAACTGGCACAAGTTTGTTCAACGCAACTGGCACAAGTTTGTTCTACGCAACTGGCACAAGTTTTTTCGAATCAATTGGCAGAAGTTTGTTTGACGCAACTGGCACAAGTTTGTTTGACGCAACTGGCACAAGTTTGTTTGACCCAGCTGGCAAAAGTTTGTTTGAGGCAACTGGCACAAGTTTGTTCTACGAAACATGCACAAGTTTGTTTTACGCAACTGGCAAAAGTTTGTTTGACGCAACTGGCACAAGTTTGTTCTATGCAACTGGCACTAGTTTGTTTGATGCAACTGGCACAAGTTTCTTTGACCCAACTGGCACAAGTTTGTTTGACACAACTGGCACAAGTTTGTTCGACGCAACTGGCACAAGTTTGTTTGAAGCAACTGGCAAAAGTTTGTTTGACGCAACTGGCACAAGTTTGTTCTACGCAACATGCACAAGTTTGTTCTACGCAACTGGCACAAGTTTGTTTGACGCAACTGGCAAAAGTTTGTTTGACGCAACTGGCACAAGTTTGTTCTACGCAACATGCACAAGTTTGTTCTATGCAACTGGCACAAGTTTGTTTGACGCAACTGGCACAAGTTTGTTCTATGCAACTGGTACTAGTTTGTTTGATGCAACTGGCACAAGTTTGTTCGACGCAACTGGCCCAAGTTTGTTTGAAGCAACTGGCACAAGTTTGTTAGACGCAACTGCCACAATTTGTTCGACGCAACTGGCACAAGTTTTTTCGACTAAATTGGCATAAGTTTCTTTGACACAACTGGCACAAGTTTGTTTCACGCCACTGGCACAAGTTTGTTTGACGTAACTGGCACAAGTTTGTTCTACGCAACTGGCACAAGTTTGTTTGACGCAACTGGCATAAGTTTGTTCTATGTAACTGGCACAAGTTTGTTCTATGCAACTGGCACAAGTTTGTTCTTCGCAACTGGCACAAGTTTTCTCAATGTATTGGCACAAGTTGGTTCGCCGTAACTGGCACAAGTTTGTTCGACGCAACTGGCACAAGTTTGTTCAACGCAACTGGCACAAGTTTGTTTGATGCAACTGGCAAAAGTTTGTTTGACGCAACTGGCACAAGTTTGTTCGACGCAACTGGCACATGTTTGTTTGACGCAACTGGCAAAAGTTTGTTTGACGCAACTGGCACAAGTTTGTTCTTCGCAATATGCACAAGTTTGTTCTACGCAACTGGCACAAGTTTGTTTGACGCAACTGGCACAAGTTTGTTCTATGCAACTGGCACTAGTTTGTTTGATGCAACTGCCACAAGTTTGTTCGACGCAACTGGCCCAAGTTTGCTTGACGTAACTGTCACAAGTTTGTTCGACGCAACTGGCACAAGTTTTTTCGACTCAATTGGCACAAGTTTGTTTGACACAACTGGCACAAGTTTGTTTGACGCCACTGGAACAAGTTTGTTTGACGTAACTGGCACAAGTTTGTTTGAAGCAACTGGCACAAGTTTGTTTGACGCAACTGGCACAAGGTTGTTCGCCGTAACTGGCACAAGTTTGTTCTATGCAACTAGCACAAGTTTGTTCTATGCAACTGGCACAAGTTTGTTCTATGCAACTGGCACAAGTTTGTTCGATGCAACTGGCACAAGTTTGTTCGACGCAACTGGCACAAATTTGATCGACGCAACTGGCACAAGTTTGTTCGACGCAACTGGCACAAGTTTTTTCTACATTACTGGCACAAGTTTGTTCTATGCAACTGGCACAAGTTTGTTCTACGCAACTGGCAAAAGTTTGTTTGACGAAACTGGCACAAGTTTGTTTGACACAATTGGCACAAGTTTGTTCTACTTAACTGGTACAAGTTGGTTCTATGCAACTGGCACTAGTTTGTTTTACGCAACTGGCATAAGTTTGTTTGACGCAACTGGCACAAGTTTTTTCTACAAACTAGCACAAGTTTGTTCGACACAACTGGCACAAGGTTGTTCTACGCAACTGGCACAAGTTTGTTCTACGCAACTGGCAAAAGTTTGTTTGACGCAACTGGCACAAGGTTGTTCTACGCAACTGACACAAGTTTGTTGGAGGCCACTGACACAAGTTTGTTCGACGAAACTGGCCCAAGTTTTTTTGACGCAACTGGCACAAGTTTGTTAGACGCAACTGGCACAAGTTAGTTCGACGCAACTGGCACAAGTTTTTTCGACTCAATTGGCACAAGTTCGTTTTGCGCAACTGGAACAAGTTTGTTTGACGCAACTGACACAAGTTTGTTTGACGCAACTGGCACAAGTTTGTTTGATGCAACTGGCACAAGTTTATTTGGCGCAACTGGCACAAGTTTTCTCGACGAAACTAGCACAAGTTTGTTCGCCGTAACTGGCACAAGTTTGTTCGACGCAACTGGCAATAGTTTGTATGACACAACTGGCACAAGTTTGTTTTACATAACTGGCACAAGTTTGTTCTATGCAACAAGCACATGTTTGTTCTACGCAACTGGCACAAGTTTGTTCGACGCAACTGGCACAAGTTTGTTTGACGCAACTGGCACAAGTTTGTTTGACGCAACTGGCACAAGTTCGTTTGACGCAACTGGCACAAGGTTGTTCTATGCAACTGGCACAAGGTTGTTCTATGCAACTGGCACAAGTTTGTTGTACACAACTGGCACAAGTTTGTTTGACACAACTGGCACAAGTTTGTTCTACGCAAATGGCAAAAGTTTGTTCTACGCATCTGGCACAAGTTTGTTCGATGCAACTAGCACTAGTTTGTTTGACGCAACTGGCACAAATTTGTTTGACGCAACTAGCACATGTTTGTTTTACCCAACAGGCACAAGTTTGTTCGACGCAACTGGCACATGTTTGTTCTACACAACTGGCACAAGTTTGTTTGACACAAGTGGCACAAGTTTGTTCTAAACACCTGGCACAAGTTTGTTCGACGGAACTGGTGCAAGTTTGTTCGACGCAACTGGCACAAGTTTGTTCGACACAACTGGCACAAATTTGTACGACGCAACTGGTACAAGTTTGTTTAACGTAACTGGCACAAGTTTGTTCTACGCAACTGGCACAAGTTTGTTTGACACAACTGGCACAAGTTTGTTCAACGCAACTAGTACAAGTTTGTTTGACGCAACTGGCACAAGTTTGTTTAACGCAACTGGCACAAGGTTGTTCTACGCAACAAGTACAAGTTTGTTCTATGCAACTGGCACAAGTTTGTTTGATGCAACTGGCACAAGTTTGTTCTATGCAACTGGCATTAGTTTGTTCGATGCAACTGGCACAAGTTTGTTCGATGCAACTGGCACAAGTTTGTTTTACGCAACTGGCACAAGTTTGTTAGACGCAACTTGCACAAGTTTGTTCAACGCAACTGGCACAAGTTTTTTCGAATCAATTGGCACAAGTTTGTTTGACGCAACTAGCACAACTTTGTTTGACGCAACTGGCACAAGTTTTGTTTGACGCAACTGGCACAAGTTTGTTTGACGCAACTGGCACAAGTTTGTTTGACGCAACTGGCACAAGTTTGTTCTATGCAACTGGCACAAGTTTGTTCGCCTTAACTGGCACAAGTTTGTTCGACGCAACTGACACCAGTTTGTTCGGCGCAACTGGCACAAGTTTGTTTGACGCAACTGGCACAAGTTTCTTCGACGCAACTGGCACAAGTTTGTTCGACGCAACTGGCACAAGTTTGTTTGATGCAATTGGCACAAGTTTGTTCTACTCAACTGGCACAAGTTTGTTCTATGCAACTGGCACTGGTTTGTTTTACGCAACTGGCATAAGTTTGTTTGACGCAACTGGCACAAGTTTGTTCTACCAACTAGCACAAGTTTGTTCGATGCAACTGGCACAAGGTTGTTCTACGCAACTGGCACAAGTTTGTTCTACGCAACTGGCACAAGTTTGTTTCGACAAAACTGGCACAAGTTTGTTCGACGCAACTGGCACAAGTTTGTTGGATGCCACTGGCAGAAGTTTGTTCTACATAACTGGCACAAGTTTGTTCTATGCAAATGGCACAAGTTTGTTCTACGCATCTGGCACAATTTTGTTCTATGCAACTGGCACTAGTTTGTTCTACGCAACTGGCACAAGATTGTTTGACGCAACTGGCACAAGTTTGTTCTACCCAACTGACACAAGTTTGTTCGACGCAACTGGCACAAGTTTGTTCTACGCAACTGACACAAGTTTGTTTGACACAACTGGCAGAAGTTTGTTCAACGCAGTTGGCACAAGTTTGTTTGACGCAACTGTCGCAAGTTTGTTCGACGCAACTGGCACAAGTTTTTTCGACGCAACTGGCAAAAGTTTGTTTGAAGCAACTGGCACAAGTTCGTTTGACGCAACTGGCACAAGGTTCTTCTACGCAACTGGCACAAGTTTCTTTGACGCAACTGGCACAAGTTTGTTCTACGCAACTGGCACAAGTTTGTTTGACGCAACTGGCACAAGTTTGTTTGACGCAACTGGCACATGTTTGTTTGACGCAACTGGCACAAGTTTGTTTGAAGCAACTGGCACAAGTTTGTTCGGCGCAACTGGCACAAGTTTGTTTGACAAAACTGGCACAAGTTTGTTTGACGGAACTGGCACAAGTTTGTTTGACGCAACTGGCAAAAGTTTGTTTGACGCAACTGGCACAAGTTTGTTAGACGCAACTGGCACAAGTTTGTTCGACGTAACAGGCACAAGTTTTTTCGACTCAACTGGTACAAGTTTGTTTGATGCAACCGGCACAAGTTTGTTTGATGCAAGAGGCACAAGTTTGTTTGACGCAACTGGCACAAGTTTGTTTGACACAACTGGCACCAGTTTTTTTTTACGCAACTGGCACAAGTTTTCTCGAAGCAACTGGCACAAGTTTGTTCGCCATATCTGGCACAAGTTTGTTCGACGCAACTGGCACAAGTTTGTTCGACGCAAATGGCACAAGTTTGATTGACGCAACTGGCACAAGTTTGTTCGACGCAACTGGCACAAGTTTGTTTGATGCAACTGGCACAAGTTTGTTTGACGCAACTGGCACAAGTTTGTTCTACGCAACTGGCACAAATTTGTTCTATGCAACTGGCACTAGTTTGTTCTATGCAACTGGCATAAGTTTGTTTGACGCAACAAGTACAAGTTTGTTCTACGCAACTGGCACAAGTTTGTTCGACGCAACTGGCACAAGTTTGTTCTACTCAACTCTTACTAGTTTGTTGTACACAACTGGCACAAGTTTTTTTGACAAAACTGGCACAAGTTTGTTCTACGCAAATGGCAAATGTTTGTTCTACGCATCTGGCACAAGTTTGTTCTATGCAACTGGCACTAGTGTGTTCTACGCAACTGGCACAAATTTGTTTGACACAACTGGCACATGTTTGTTCTACCCAACTGGCACAAGTTTGTTCGACGCAACTGGCACAAGTTTGTTCTACGCAACTGGCACAAGTTTGTTTGACACAACTGGCACAAGTTTGTTCTAAGCAACTGGCACAAGTTTGTTCGACGGAACTGACGCAAGTTTGTTCGACGCAACTGGCACACGTTTATTCGACGCAACTGGCGCAAGTTTGTTCGACGCAACTAGAACAAGTTTGTTTAACGTAACTACCACAAGTTTATTCGACACAACTGGCACAAGTTTGTTTGACACAACTGGCACAAGTTTGTTTGACGCAACTGGCACAAGGTTGTTCTACGCAACATGTACAAGTTTGTTCTACGCAACTGGCACAAGTTTTTTTGATGCAACTGGCACAAGTTTTTTCTACCCAACTGGCACAAGTTTGTTTGACACAACTGGCACAAGTTTGTTCTAAGCAACTGGCACAAGTTTGTTCGACGGAACTGACGCAAGTTTGTTCGACGCAACTGGCACACGTTTATTTGACGCAACTGGCGCAAGTTTGTTCGACGCAACTAGAACAAGTTTGTTTAACGTAACTTGCACAAGTTTGTTCGACACAACTGGCACAAGTTTGTTTGACACAACTGGCATAAGTTTGTTTGACGCAACTGGCACAAGGTTGTTCTACGCAACTGGCACAAGTTTTTTTGATGCAACTGGCCCAAGTTTGTTCTATGCAACTGGCACTAGTTTGTTCGATGCCAGTGGCACAAGTTTGTTCGACGCAACTGGCACAAGTTTGTTTGACGCAACTAGCACAAGTTTGTTAGACGCAACTGGCACAAGTTTGTTCAACGCAACTGGCACAAGTTTTTTTTAATCAATTGGCACAAGTTTGTTTGACGCAACTGGCACAAGTTTGTTTGACGCAACTGGCACAAGTTTGTTTGACGCAACTGGCACAAGTTTGTTTGACGCAACTGGCACAAGTTTATTTGACGCAACTGGCACAACTTTTCTCGACGCAGCTGGCACAAATTTGTTCGACGCAATTGGCACAAGTTTGTTTGATGCAACTGGCACAAGTTTGTTCTACGCAACTGGCACAAGTTTTTTTGATGCAACTGGCCCAAGTTTGTTCTATGCAACTGGCACTAGTTTGTTCGATGCCAGTGGCACAAGTTTGTTCGACGCAACTGGCACAAGTTTGTTTGACGCAACTAGCACAAGTTTGTTAGACGCAACTGGCACAAGTTTGTTCAACGCAACTGGCACAAGTTTTTTTTAATCAATTGGCACAAGTTTGTTTGACGCAACTGGCACAAGTTTGTTTGACGCAACTGGCACAAGTTTGTTTGACGCAACTGGCACAAGTTTGTTTGACGCAACTGGCACAAGTTTATTTGACGCAACTGGCACAACTTTTCTCGACGCAACTGGCACAAGTTTGTTCGCCGTAACTGGCACAAGTTTGTTTGATGCAACTGGCACAAGTTTATTTGACGCAACTGGCACAAGTTTTCTCGACGCAAGTGGCACAAGTTGGTTCGCCGTAACTGGCACAAGTTTGTTCGACGCAACTGGCACAAGTTTGTTCGACGCAACTGGCACAAGTTTGTTTGACGCAACTGGCACAAGTTTCTTCGACGCAACTGGCACAAGTTTGTTCGACGAACTTGCACAAGTTTGTTTGACGCAATTGGCACAAGTTTGTTCTACTCAACTGGCACAAGTTTGTTCTATGCAACTGGCACTAGTTTGTTTTACGCAACTGGCATAAGTTTGTTTGACGCAACTGGCACAAGTTTGTTCTACAAACTAGCACAAGTTTGTTCGACGCAACTGGCACAAGGTTGTTCTACGCAACTGGCACAAGTTTGTTTTACGCAACTGGCACAAGTTTGTTTCACGCAGCTGCACAAGGTTGTTCTACGCAACTGGCACAAGTTTGTTGGATGCAACTGGCACAAGTTTGTTCGACGAAACTGGCCCAAGTTTTTTTGACGCAACTGGCACAAGTTTGTCAGACGCAACTGGCACAAGTTTGTTTGACGCAACTGGCACAAGTTTTTTCGACTCAATTGGCACAAGTTTGTTTGACGCAACTGGAACAAGTTTGTTTGACGCAACTGGCACAAGTTTGTTTGACGCAACTGGCACAAGTTTGTTTGACGCAACTGGCACAAGTTTATTTGACGCAACTGGCACAAGTTTTCTCGATGAAACTGGCACAAGTTCGTTCGCCGTAACTGGCACAAGTTTGTTTGACGCAACTGGCACAAGTTTGTTTGACGCAACTGGCACAAGTTTGTTCTACATAACTGGCACAAGTTTGTTCTACGCAACTGGCACAAGTTTGTGCTACGCAACTGGCACAAGTTTGTTCTACGCATCTGGCACAAGTTTGTTCTATGCAACTGGCACTAGTTTGTTCTACGCAACTGGCACAAGTTTGTTTGACGCAACTGGCACAAATTTGTTCTACCCAATTGACACAAGTTTGTTCGACGCAACTGGCACAAGTTTGTTCTACGCAACTGACACAAGTTTGTTTGACACAATTGGCAGAAGTTTATTGAACGCAACAGGCACAAGTTTGTTCGATGCAACTGGCGCAAGTTTGTTCGACGCAACTGGCACAAGTTTGTTCGACGCAACTGGCAAAAGTTTGTTCGATGCAACTAGCACAAGTTTGTTTAACGCAACTGGCAAAAGTTTGTTCGACCCAACTGCCACAAGTTTGTTTGACGCAACTGGCACAAGTTTGTTTGACGCAACTGGCACAAGTTTGTTTGACGCAACTGCCACAAGTTTGTTTGACGCATCTGGCACAAAGTTCTTCTACGCAACTGGCACAAGTTTGTTCTGCGCAAATGGCACAAGTTTGTTTGACGCAACTGGCACAAGTTTGTTCTACACAACTGGCACAAGTTTGTTTGACGCAACTTGCACAAGTTTGTTAGACGCAACTGGCACAAGTTTGTTCGACGTAACAGGCACAAGTTTTTTCGACTCAATTGGTACAAGTTTGTTTGACGCAACTGGCACAAGTTTCTTTGACGCAAGAGGCACAAGTTTGTTTGACGCAACTGGCACAAGTTTGTTTGACGCAACTGGCACAAGTTTTTTTTGACGCAACTGGCACAAGTTTTCTCGACGCAACCGGCACAAGTTTGTTCGCCATATCTGGCACAAGTTTGTTCGACGCAACTGGCACAAGTTTGTTCGACGCAACTGGCACATGTTTCTTTGACGCAACTGGCACAGGTTTCTTCAACACAACTGGCACAAGTTTGTTCGACGCAACTGGCACAATTTTGTTCTATGCAACTTGCACAAGTTTGTTCTATGCAACTGGCATAAGTTTGTTTGACACAACTGGCACAAGTTTGTTCTACACAACTGGCACAAGTTTGTTTGATGCAATTGGCACAAGTTTGTTCTACTCAACTGGCACAAGTTTGTTCTATGCAACTGGCACTGGTTTGTTTTACGCAACTGGCATAAGTTTGTTTGACGCATCTGACACAAGTTTGTTCTACCAACTAGCACAAGTTTGTTCGATGCAACTGGCACAAGGTTGTTCTACGCAACTGGCACAAGTTTGTTCTACGCAACTGGCACAAGTTTGTTTCGCCGCAACTGGCACAAGTTTGTTCGACGCAACTGGGACAAGTTTGTTGGATGCCACTGGCACAAGTTTGTTCTACATAACTGGCACAAGTTTGTTCTACGCAAATGGCACAAGATTGTTCTACGCATCTGGCACAATTTTGTTCTATGCAACTGGCACTAGTTTGTTCTACGCAACTGGCACAAGATTGTTTGACGCAACTGGCACAAGTTTGTTCTACCCAACTGACACAAGTTTGTTCGACGCAACTGGCACAAGTTTGTTCTACGCAACTGACACAAGTTTGTTTGACACAACTGGCAGAAGTTTGTTCAACGCAGTTGGCACAAGTTTGTTTGACGCAACTGTCGCAAGTTTGTTCGACGCAACTGGCACAAGTTTGTTCGACGCAACTGGCAAAAGTTTGTTTGAAGCAACTGGCACAAGTTCGTTTGACGCAACTGGCACAAGGTTCTTCTACGCAACTGGCACAAGTTTCTTTGACGCAACTGGCACAAGTTTGTTCGACGCAACTGCCACAAGTTTGTTTGACGCAACTGGCACAAGGTTCTTCTACACAACTGGCACAAGTTTGTTCTACGCAAATGGCAGAAGTTTGTTTGAAGTAACTGGCACAAGTTTGTTCGGCGCAACTGGCAGAAGTTTGTTTGACAAAACTGGCACAAGTTTGTTTGACGCAACTGGCACAAGTTTGTTTGACGCAACTGGCAAAAGTTTGTTTGACGCAACTGGCACAAGTTTGTTAGACGCAACTGGCACAAGTTTGTTCGACGTAACAGGCACAAGTTTTTTCGACTCAACTGGTACAAGTTTGTTTGACACAACTGGCACAAGTTTCTTTGATGCAAGAGGCACAAGTTTGTTTGAAGCAACTGGCACAAGTTTGTTTGACGCAACTGGCACCAGTTTTTTTTTACGCAACTGGCACAAGTTTTCTCGAAGCAACAGGCACAAGTTTGTTCGCCATATCTGGCACAAGTTTGTTCGACGCAACTGGCACAAGTTTGTTCGACGCAAATGGCACAAGTTTGTTTGACGCAAATGGCACAAGTTTGTTCGACGCAACTGGCACAAGTTTGTTTGACGCAACTGGCACAAGTTTGTTTGACGCAACTGGCACAAGTTTGTTCTACGCAACGGGCACAAGTTTGTTCTATGCAACTGGCACAAGTTTGTTCTATGCAACTGGCATAAGTTTGTTTGACGCAACTGGTACAAGTTTGTTCTACGCAACTGGCACTAGTGTGTTCTACGCAACTGGCACAAATTTGTTTGACACAACTGGCACATGTTTGTTCTACCCAACTGGCACAAGTTTGTTTGACACAACTGGCACAAGTTTGTTCTAAGCAACTGGCACAAGTTTGTTCGACGGAACTGATGCAAGTTTGTTCGACGCAACTGGCACACGTTTATTCGACGCAACTGGCGCAAGTTTGTTCGACGCAACTAGAACAAGTTTGTTTAACGTAACTGGCACAAGTTTGTTCGACACAACTGGCACAAGTTTGTTTGACACAACTGGCACAAGTTTGTTTGACGCAACTGGCACAAGGTTGTTCTACGCAACATGTACAAGTTTGTTCTACGCAACTGGCACAAGTTTTTTTTATGCAACTGGCACAAGTTTGTTCTATGCAACTGGCACTAGTTTGTTCGATGCCGGTGGCACAAGTTTGTTCGACGCAACTGGCACAAGTTTGTTTGACGCAACTGGCACAAGTTTGTTAGACGCAACTGGCACAAGTTTGTTCAACGCAACTGGCACAAGTTTTTTTTAATCAATTGGCACAAGTTTGTTTGACGCAACTGGCACAAGTTTGTTTGACGCAACTGGCACAAGTTTGTTTGACGCAACTGGCACAAGTTTGTTTGACGCAACTGGCACAAGTTTATTTGACGCGACTGGCACAACTTTTCTCGACGCAACTGGCACAAGTTTGTTTGACGCAACTGGCAAAAGTTTATTTGACGCAACTGGCACAAGTTTTCTCGACGCAAGTGGCACAAGTTGGTTCGCCGTAACTGGCATAAGTTTGTTCGACGCAACTGGCACAAGTTTGTTCGACGCAGCTGGCACAAGTTTGTTTGACGCAACTGCCACAAGTTTCTTCAACGCAACTGGCACAAGTTTGTTCGACGAACTGGCACAAGTTTGTTTGATGCAATTGGCACAAGTTTGTTCTACTCAACTGGCACAAGTTTGTTCTATGCAACTGGCACTAGTTTGTTTTACGCAACTGGCATAAGTTTGTTTGACGCAACTGGCACAAGTTTGTTCTACAAACTAGCACAAGTTTGTTCGATGCAACTGGCACAAGGTTGTTCTACGCAACTGGCACAAGTTTGTTCTACGCAACTGGCACAAGTTTGTTTCGACAAAACTGGCACAAGTTTGTTCGACGCAACTGGCACAAGTTTGTTGGATGCCACTGGCACAAGTTTGTTCTACATAACTGGCATAAGTTTGTTCTATGCAAATGGCACAAGTTTGTTCTACTCATCTGGCACAATTTTGTTCTATGCAACTGGCACTAGTTTGTTCTACGCAACTGGCACAAGATTGTTTGACGCAACTGGCACAAGTTTGTTCTACCCAACTGACACAAGTTTGTTCGACGCAACTGGCACAAGTTTGTTCTACGCAACTGACACAAGTTTGTTTGACACAACTGGCAGAAGTTTGTTAAACGCAGTTGGCACAAGTTTGTTTGACGCAACTGTCGCAAGTTTGTTCGACGCAACTGGCACAAGTTTTTTCGACGCAACTGGCAAAAGTTTGTTTGAAGCAACTGGCACAAGTTCGTTTGACGCAACTGGCACAAGGTTCTTCTACGCAACTGGCACAAGTTTCTTTGACGCACCTGGCACAAGTTTGTTCTACGCAACTGGCACAAGTTTGTTTGACGCAACTGGCACAAGTTTGTTTGACGCAACTGGCACATGTTTGTTTGACGCAACTGGCACAAGTTTGTTTGAAGCAACTGGCACAAGTTTGTTCGGCGCAACTGGCACAAGTTTGTTTGACAAAACTGGCACAAGTTTGTTTGACGGAACTGGCACAAGTTTGTTTGACGCAACTGGCAAAAGTTTGTTTGACGCAACTGGCACCAGTTTGTTAGACGCAACTGGCACAAGTTTGTTCGACGTAACAGGCACAAGTTTTTTCGACTCAACAGGTACAAGTTTGTTTGATGCAACCGGCACAAGTTTGTTTGATGCAAGAGGCACAAGTTTGTTTGACGCAACTGGCACAAGTTTGTTTGACACAACTGGCACCAGTTTTTTTTTACGCAACTGGCACAAGTTTTCTCGAAGCAACTGGCACAAGTTTGTTAGCCATATCTGGCACAAGTTTGTTCGACGCAACTGGCACAAGTTTGTTCGACGCAAATGGCACAAGTTTGATTGACGCAACTGGCACAAGTTTGTTCGACGCAACTGGCACAAGTTTGTTTGATGCAACTGGCACAAGTTTGTTTGACGCAACTGGCACAAGTTTGTTCTACGCAACTGGCACAAATTTGTTCTATGCAACTGGCACTAGTTTGTTCTATGCAACTGGCATAAGTTTGTTTGACGCAACAAGTACAAGTTTGTTCTAAGCAACTGGCACAAGTTTGTTCGACGCAACTGGCACAAGTTTGTTCTACGCAACTCTTACTAGTTTGTTGTACACAACTGGCACAAGTTTTTTGACAAAACTGGCACAAGTTTGTTCTACGCAAATGGCAAATGTTTGTTCTACGCATCTGGCACAAGTTTGTTCTATGCAACTGGCACTAGTGTGTTCTACGCAACTGGCACAAATTTGTTTGACACAACTGGCACATGTTTGTTCTACCCAACTGGCACAAGTTTGTTCGACGCAACTGGCACAAGTTTGTTCTACGCAACTGGCACAAGTTTGTTTGACACAACTGGCACAAGTTTGTTTGACGCAACTGGCACAAGGTTGTTCTACGCAACATGTACAAGTTTGTTCTACGCAACTGGCACAAGTTTTTTTTATGCAACTGGCACAAGTTAGTTCTATGCAACTGGCACTAGTTTGTTCGATGCCAGTGGCACAAGTTTGTTCGACGCAACTGGCACAAGTTTGTTTGACGCAACTGGCACAAGTTTGTTAGACGCAACTGGCAAAAGTTTGTTCAACGCAACTGGCACAATTTTTTTTAATCAATTGGCACAAGTTTGTTTGACGCAACTGGCATAAGTTTGTTCTACGCAACTGGCACAAGTTTGTTTGACGCAACTGGCACAAGTTTGTTTGACGCAACTGGCACAAGTTTGTTCAACGCAACTGGCACAAGTTTGTTCGACGCAACTGGCACAAGTTTGTTTAACGCAACTGGCACAAGTTTATTCGACCCAACTGGCACAAGTTTGTTTGACACAACTGGCACAAGTTTTTTTGACGCAACGTGCACAAGTTTGTTTCACGCAACTGGCACAAGGATGTTTGACGCAACTGGCACAAGGTTGTTCTACAAAACTGGCACAAGTTTGTTCTATGCAACTGGCACAAGTTTGTTCTACGCAACTGGCACAAGTTTGTTAGACGCAACTGGCATAAGTTTGTTCTACGCAACTGGCACAAGTTTCTTTGACGCAACTGGCACAAGTTTGTTCGACGCAACTGGCACAAGTTTTTTTTTACGCAACTGGCACAAGTTTGTTTTACGCAACTGGCACAAGTTTGTTTCACGCAGCTGCACAAGGTTGTTCTACGCAACTGGCACCAGTTGCGTAGAACAACGCAACTCTTACTAGTTTGTTGTACACAACTGGCACAGGTTTGTTAGACACAACTGGCACAAGTTTGTTCTACGCAAATGGCAAATGTTTGTTCTACGCAACTGACACAAGTTTGTTTGACACAACTGGCAGAAGTTTGTTTGACGCAACTGGCACAAGTTTGTTTGACGTAACTGGCGCAAGTTTGTTCGACGCAACTGGTACAAGTTTGTTCGATGCAACTGACAATAGTTTGTTTGATGCAACTGGCACAAGTTTGTTTAACGCAACTGGCACAAGTTTGTTCTACCCAACTGGCACAAGTTTGTTTGACTCAATTGGCACAAGTTTGTTTGATGCAACTGGCAAAAGTTTGTTTGACGCAACTGGCACAAGTTCGTTTGACGCAACTGGCACAAGGTTCTTCTACGCGACTGGCACAAGTTTGTTTGACGCAACTGGCACAAGTTTGTTCTACGCAACTGGCACAAGTTTGTTTGATGCAACTGGCACAAGTTTGTTTGACGCAACTGGCACAAGTTTTTTTTTACGCAACTGGCACAAGTTTTCTCGAAGCAACTGGCACAAGTTTGTTCGCCATATCTGGCACAAGTTTGTTCGACGCAACTGGCACAAGTTTGTTTGACGCAACTGGCACAAGTTTGTTAGACGCAACTGGCACAAGTTTGTTCAACGCAACTGGCACAAGTTTTCTCGAATCAATTGGCACAAGTTTGTTTGACGCAACTGGCACAAGTTTGTTTGACGCAACTGGCACAAGTTTGTTTGACGCAACTGGCATAAGTTTGTTTGACGCAACTGGCACAAGTTTGTTTGACACAACTGGCAAAAGTTTGTTCGACGCAACTGGCACAAGTTTCTTCGACACAACTGGCAGAAGTTTGTTTGATGCAATTGGCACAAGTTTGTTCTACTCAACTGGCACAAGTTTGTTCTATGCAACTGGCACTAGTTTGTTTTACGCAACTGGCATAAGTTTGTTTGACGCAACTGGCACAAGTTTGTTCTACCAACTAGCACAAGTTTGTTCGACTCAACTGGCACAAGGTTGTTCTACGCAACTGGCACAAGTTTGTTCTACGCAACTGGCACAAGTTTGTTCGACGCAACTAGCACAAGTTTGTTGGATGCCACTGGCACAAGTTTGTTTGACGAAACTGGCACAAGTTTTTTTGACGCAACTGGCACAAGTTTGTTAGACGCAACTGGCACAAGTTTGTTCGACGCAACTGGCACAAGTTTTTTCGACTCAAGAGGCACAAGTTTGTTTGACTCAACTAGAACAAATTTGTATGACACAACTGGCACAAGTTTGTTTGAAGCAACTGGCACAAGTTTGTTTGACGCAACTGGCACAAGTTTATTTGACGCAACTGGCACAAGTTTTCTCGACGAAACTGGCACAAGTTTGTTCGCCGTAACTGGCACAAATTAGTTCAACGCAACTGGCACAAGTTTGTTCGACGCAACTGGCACAAGTTTGTTCTACATAACTGGCACAAGTTTGTTCTATGCAACTGGCACAAGTTTGTTCTACGCAACTGGCACAAGTTTGTTCTACGCATATGGAACAAGTTTGTTCTATGCAACTGGCACTAGTTTGTTCTACGCAACTGGGACATGTTTGTTTGACAAAACTGGCACAAGTTTGTTCTACTCAACTGACACAAGTTTGTTCGACGCAACTGGCACAAGTTTGTTCTACGCAACTGACAAAAGTTTGTTTGACACAACTGGCAGAAATTTGTTCAACGCAACTGGCACAAGTTTGTTTGACGTAACTGGCGCAAGTTTGTTCGACGCAACTGGCACAAGTTTGTTCGACGCAACTGGCAAAAGCTTGTTCGATGCAACTGGCACAAGTTTGTTTAACGCAACTATCACAAGTTTGTTAGACTCAACTAGCACAAGTTTGTTTGACTCAACTGGCACAAGTTTGTTCGACGCAACTGGCACAAGTTTGTTTGACGCAACTGGCTCAAGTTCGTTTGACGCAACTGGCACAAGGTTCTTCTACGCAACTAGCAAAAGTTTGTTTGACGCAACTGGCACAAGTTTGTTCTACGCAACTGGCACAAGTTTGTTTAACGCAACTGGCACAAGTTTGGTTGACGCAACTGGCACAAGTTTGTTAGACGCAACTGGCACAAGTTTGTTCGACGTAACTGGCACAAGTTTTTTCGACTCAATTGGTACAAGTTTGTTTGACGCAACTGGCACAAGTTTGTTTGACGCAAGAGGCACAAGTTTGTTTGACGCAACTGGCACAAGTTTGTTTGACGCAAGAGGCACAAGTTTTTTTTTACGCAACTGGCACAAGTTTGTTCGCCATATCTGGCACAAGTTTGTTCGACTCAACTGTCACAAGTTCGTTCGACGCAAATGGCGCAAGTTTGTTTGACGCAACTGTCACGAGTTTCTTCGACGCAACTGGCACAAGTTTGTTCGACGCAACTGGCACAAGTTTGTTTGACGCAACTGGCACAAGTTTGTTCTACGCAACTGGGACAAGTTTGTTCTATGCAACTGGCACTAGTTTGTTCTATGCAACTGGCATAAGTTTGTTTGACGCAACTGGTACAAGTTTGTACTACGCAACTGGCACAAGTTTGTTCGACACAACTGGCACAAGTTTGTTCTACGCAACTCTTACTAGTTTGTTGTACACAACTGGCACAGGTTTGTTTGACACAACTGGCACAAGTTTGTTCTATGCAAATGGCAAATGTTTGTTCTACGCATGTGGCACAAGTTTGTTCTATGCAACTGGCACTAATGTGTTCTACGCAACTGGCACAAATTTGTTTGACACAACTGGCACATGTTTGTTCTACCCAACTGGCACAAGTTTGTTCGACGCAACTGGCACAAGTTTGTTTGATGCAACTGGCACAAGTTTGTTTGACATGACTAGCACAAGTTTGTTTGACGCAACTGGCACAAGTTTGTTCGACACAACTGGAACAAGTTTGTTTAACGTAACTGGCACAAGTTTGTTCGACCCAACTGGCACAAGTTTGTTTGACACAACTGGCACAAGTTTGTTTGACGCAACTGGCACAAGGTTGTTTTACGCAACATGTACAAGTTTGTTCTACGCAA
The DNA here is from genome assembly GCA_039081455.1 of Macrobrachium rosenbergii. Taxonomy (NCBI): domain Eukaryota; kingdom Metazoa; phylum Arthropoda; class Malacostraca; order Decapoda; family Palaemonidae; genus Macrobrachium; species Macrobrachium rosenbergii. The sequence continues at coordinate 158,032 of JANJGK010000464.1, forward strand.
GTGGCACAAGTTTGTTTGACGCAACTGGCACAAGTTTGTTCTATGCAATTGGCAATAGTGTGTTCGATGCAACTGGCACAAGTTTGTTCAACGCAACTGGCACAAGTTTGTATGACGCAACTGGCACAAGTTTGTTAGATGCAACTTGAACAAGTTTGTTCAACGCAACTGGCACAAGTTTTTTTTAATCAATTGGCACAAGTTTGTTTGACGCAACTGGCACAAGTTTGTTTGACGCAACTGGCACAAGTTTGTTTGACGCAACTTGCACAAGTTTGTTTGACCCAACTGGCACAAGTTTATTTGACGCAACTGGCACAAGTTTTCTCGACGCAACTGGCACAAATTTGTTCGCCACAACTGGCACAAGTTTGTTTGACGCAACTGGCACAAGTTATTTGACGCAACTGGCACAAGTTTTCTCGACGCAATTGGCACAAGTTGGTTCGCCGTAACTGGCACAAGTTTGTTCGACGCAACTGGCACAAGTTTGTTCGACGCAACTGGCACAAGTTTGTTTGACGCAACTGGCACAAGTTTCTTCGACGCAACTGGCACAAGTTTGTTCAACGAACTGGCACAAGTTTGTTTGACGCAATTGGCACAAGTTTGTTGTACTCAACTGGAACAAGTTTGTTCTATGCAACGGGCACTAGTTTGTTTTACGCAACTGGCATAAGTATGTTTGACGCATCTGGCACAAGTTTGTTCTACAAACTAGCACAAGTTTGTTCGACGCAACTGGCACAAGGTTGTTCTACGCAATTGGCACAAGTTTGTTCTACGCAACTGGCACAAGTTTGTTTGACGCAACTGGCACAAGTTTGTTCTACGTAACTGGCACAAGTTTGTTGGATGCCACTGACACAAGTTTGTTCGACAAAACTGGCCCAAGTTTTTTTGACTCAACTGCCACAAGTTTGTTAGACGCAACTGGCACAAGTTTGTTCGACGCAACTGGCACAAGTTTTTTCGACTCAATTGGCACAAGTTTGTTTGACGCAACTGGAACAAGTTTGTTTGACGCAACTGGCACAAGTTTGTTTGATGCAACTGGCACAAGTTTGTTTGACGCAACTGGCACAAGTTTATTTGACGCAACTGGCACAAGTTTTCTCGACGAAACTGGCACAAGTTTGTTCGCCGTAACTGGCACAAGTTTGTTCGACGCAACTGGCACAAGTTTGTTTGACGCAAATGGCACAAGTTTGTTCTACATAACTGGCACAAGTTTGTTCTATGCAACTGGCACAAGTTTGTTCTACGCAACTGGCACAAGTTTGTTCTACGCATCTGGCACAAGTTTGTTCTACCCAACTGACACAAGTTTGTTCTACGCATCTGGCACAAGTTTGTTCTACGCAACTGGCACAAGTTTGTTCTACGCATCTGGCACAAGTTTGTTCTACGCAACTGGCACAAGCTTGTTCTACGCATCTGGCACAAATTTGTTCTACCCAACTGACACAAGTTTGTTCGACGCAACTGGCACAAGTTTGTTCTACGCAACTGGCACAAGTTTGTTCTACGCATCTGGCACAAGTTTGTTCTACGCATCTGGCATAAGTTTGTTCTACGCATCTGGCACAAGTTTGTTCTACACAACTGGCACAAGTTTGTTCTACGCATCTGGCACAAGTTTGTTCTACGCAACTGGCAGAAGTTTGTTCTACGCAACTGGCACAAATTTGTTCTACCCAACTGACACAAGTTTGTTCGACGTAACTGGCACAAGTTTGTTCTACGCAACTGACACAAGTTTGTTTGACACAATTGGCAGAAGTTTGTTCAACGCAACTGGCACAAGTTTGTTGGACGCAACTGGCGCAAGTTTTTTCGACGCAACTGGCACAAGTTTGTTCTACGAAAAGGGCAAAAGTTTGTTCTACGCAACTGGCACAAGTTTGTTTGACGCAACTGGCACAAGTTTGTTCTACGCAACTGGCACAAGTTTGTTTGACGCAACTGGCACAAGTTTGTTCGACCCAACTGGCACAAGTTTGTTAGACGCAACTGGCACAAGTTTGTTCGACATAACAGTCACAAGTTTTTTCGACTCAATTGGTACAAGTTTGTTTGATGCAACTGGCACAAGTTTGTTTGACGCAAGAGGCACAAGTTTGTTTGACGCAACTGGCACAAGATTGTTTGACGCAACTGGCACAAGTTTTTTTTTACGCGACTGGCACAAGTTTTCTCGAAGCAACTGGCACAAGTTTCTTCGCCATATCTGGCACAAGTTTGTTCGACGCAACTGGCACAAGTTTGTTTGACGCAACTGGCACATTTTTGTTAGACGAAACTGGCACAAGTTTGTTCAACGCAACTGGCACAAGTTTTTTCGAATCAATTGGCACAAGTTTGTTTGACGCAACTGACACAAGTTTGTTTGACGCAATTGGCACAAGTTTGTTTGACGCAACTGGCACAAGTTTGTTTGACGCAACTGGCACAACTTTATTTGACGCAACTGGTACAACTTTTCTCGACACAACTGGCACAAGTTGGTTCGCCGTAACTGGCACAAGTTTGTTTGACGCAACTGGCACAAGTTTATTTGACGCAACTGGCACAAATTTCTCGACGCAAGTGGCACAAGTTTGTTAGCCGTAACTGGCACAAGTTTGTTCGACGCAACTGGCACAAGTTTGTTCGACGCAACTGGCACAAGTTTGTTTGACGCAACTGCCACAAATTTCTTCGACGCAACTGGCACAAGTTTGTTCGACGCAACTGGCACAAGTTTGTTCGACGCAACTGGCACAAGTTTCTTTGATGCAATTGGCACAAGTTTGTTCTACTCAACTGGCACAAGTTTGTTCTATGCAACTGGCACTAGTTTGTTTTACGCAACTGGCATAAGTTTGTTTGACGCAACTGGCACAAGTTTGTTCTACCAACTAGCACAAGTTTGTTTGACTCAACTGGCACAAGGTTGTTCTACGCAACTGGCACAAGTTTGTTCTACGCAACTGGCACAAGTTTGTTTGACGCAACTGGCACAAGTTTGTTCGACGCAACTGGCACAAGTTTGGTGGATGCCACTGGCACTAGTTTGTTTGACGAAACTGGCCCAAGTTTTTTTGACGCAACTGGCACAAGTTTGTTAGACGCAACTAGCACAAGTTTGTTCGACGCAACTGGCACAAGTTTTTTCGACTCAATTGGCACAAGTTTGTTTGACGCAACTGGTACAAGTTTGTTCTACGCAACTGGCACAAGTTTGTTCAACACAACTGGCACAAGTTTGTTCTACGCAACTCTTACTAGTTTGTTGTACACAACTGGCACAGGTTTGTTTGACACAACTGGCACAAGTTTGTTCTACGCAAATGGCAAATGTTTGTTCTACACAACTGACACAAGTTTGTTTGACACAACTGGCAGAAGTTTGTTCAACGCAACTGGCACAAGTTTGTTTGACGTAACTGGTGCAAGTTTGTTCGACGCAACTGGCACAAGTTTGTTTGACGCAACTGGCACACGTTTATTTGACGCAACTGGCACATCTTTTCTCGACGCAACTGACACAAGTTGGTTCGCCGTAACTGGCACAAGTTTGTTTGACTCAACTGGCACATGTTTTTTTGACGCAACTGGCACAAGTTTGTTCTACACAACTGACACAAGTTTGTTCGACGCAACTGGCACAAGTTTGTTCTACGCAACTGACACAAGTTTGTTTGACACAACTGGCAGAAGTTTGTTCAACGCAACTGGCAAAAGTTTGTTTGACGTAACTGGCGCAAGTTTGTTCGACGCAACTGGCACAAGTTTGTTCGAAGAAACTGGCAAAAGTTTGTTCGATGCAACTGGCACAAGTTTGTTTAACGCAACTGGCTCAAGTTTGTTCGACCCAACTGGCACAAGTTTGTTTGACTCAACTGGCACAAGTTTGTTCGACGCAACTGGCACAAGTTTGTTTGACACAACTGGCACAAGTTCGTTTGACGCAACTGCCACAAGGTTCTTCTACGCAACTGGCACAAGTTTGTTTGACGCAACTGGCACAATTTTGTTCTACGCAACTGGCACAAGTTTGTTTGACGCAACTGGCACAAGTTTGTTTGACGTAACTGGCACAAGTCTGTTTGACGCAACTGGCACAAGTTTGTTAGACGCAACTGGCACAAGTTTGTTCGACGTAACAGGCACAAGTTTTTTCGACTCAATTGGTACAAGTTTGTTTGATGCAACTGGCACAAGTTTGTTTGACGCAAGAGGCACAAGTTTGTTTTACGCAACTGGCACAAGTTTGTTTGAGGCAACTGGCACAAGTTTTCTCTAAGCAACTGGCACAAGTTTGTTCGCCATATCTGGCACAAGTTTGTTCGACGCAACTGGCACAAGTTTGTTCAACGCAAATGGCACAAGTTTGTTTGACGCAACTGGCACAAGTTTCTTCGACGCAACTGGCACAAGTTTGTTCGACGCAACTGGCACAAGTTTGTTTGACGCAACTGGCACAAGTTTGTTCTACGTAACTGGGACAAGTTTGTTCTATGCAACTGGCACTAGTTTGTTCTATGCAACTGGCATAAGTTTGTTTGATGCAACTAGTACAAGTTTGTTCTACGCAACTGGCACAAGTTTGTTCGACATAACTGGCACAAGTTTGTTCTACGCAACTCTTACTAGTTTGTTGTACACAACTGGCACAGGTTTGTTTGACACAACTGGCACAAGTTTGTTCTATGCAAATGGCAAATGTTTGTTCTATGCAACTGACACAAGTATATTTGACACAACTGGCAGAAGTTTGTTCAAAGCAACTGGCACAAGTTTGTTTGACGTATCTGGTGCAAGTTTGTTCGACGCAACTGGCACAAGTTTGTTCGACGCAACTGGCAAAAGTTTGATAGATGCAACTGGCACAAGTTTGTGTAACGCAACTGGCACAAGTTTGTTCGACCTAACTGGCACAAGTTTGTTTGACTCAACTGGCACAAGTTTGTTTGACGCAACTGGCAAAAGTTTGTTTGACGCAACTGGCACAAGTTCGTTTGACGCAACTGGCACAAGGTTCTTCTATGCAACTGGCACAAGTTTGTTTGATGCAACTGGCACAAGTTTGTTTGACGCAACTGGCTCAAGTTTGTTTGACGCAACTGGCACAAGTTTTTTTTGATGCAACTGGCACAAGTTTTTTAGACGCAACTGGCACAAGTTTGTTCGACGTAACAGGCACAAGTTTTTTCGACTCAATTGGTACAAGTTTGTTTGACGCAACTGGCACAAGTTTGTTTGACGCAAGAGCCAGAAGTTTGTTTGACGCAACTGGCACAAGTTTGTTTGACGCAACTGACACAAGTTTTTTTTTGCGCAACTGGCACAAGTTTTCTCGAAGCAACTGGCACAAGTTTGTTCGCCATATCTGGCACAAGTTTGTTCGACGCAACTTGCACAAGTTTGTTTGACGCAACTGGCACAAGTTTGTTAGACGCAACTAGCACAAGTTTGTTCAACCCAACTGGTACAAGTTTTTTCGAATCAATTGGCACAAGTTTGTTTGACGCAACTGGCACAAGTTTGTTTGACGCAACTGGCACAAGTTTGTTTGACTCAACTGGCACAAGTTTGTTTGACGCAACTTGCACAAGTTTATTTGACGCAACTGGCACAACTTTTCTCTACGCAGCTGGCACAAGTTTGTTCGCCGTAACTGGCACAAGTTTGTTTGACGCAACTGGCACAAGTTTATTTGACGCAACTGGCACAAGTTTTCAGGACGCAAGTGGCACAAGTTTGTTCGCCGTAACTGGCACAAGTTTGTTCGACGCAACTGGCACAAGTTTATTTGACGCAACTGGCACAAGTTTTCTCGACGCAAGTGGCACAAGTTTGTTCGCCGTAACTGGCACAAGTTTGTTCGACGCAACTGGCACAAGTTTGTTCGACACAACTGACACAAGTTTGTTTGACGCAACTGGCACAAGTTTCTTTGACGCAACTGGCACAAGTTTGTTCGACGCAACTGGCACAAGTTTGTTTGATGCAATTGGCACAAGTTTGTTCTACTCAACTGGCACAAGTTTGTTCTATGCAACTGGCACTAGTTTGTTTTACGCAACTGGCATATGTTTGTTTGACGCAACTGGCACAAGTTTGTTCTACCAACTAGCACAAGTTTGTTCGACTCAACTGGGACAAGGTTGTTCTACGCAACTGGCACATGTTTGTTCTACGCAACTGGCACAAGTTTGTTTGACGCAACTGGCACAAGTTTGTTCAACGCAACTGGCACAAGTTTGTTGGATGCCACTAGCACAAGTTTGTTTGACGAAACTGGCACAAGTTTTTTTATCGCAACTGGCACAAGTTTGTTAGACGCAACTGGCACAAGTTTGTTCGACGCAACTGGCACAAGTTTTTTCGACTCAAATGGCACAAGTTTGTTTGACGCAACTGGAACAAGTTTGTTTGACGCAACTGGCACAAGTTTGCTTGACCCAACTGGCACAAGTTTGTTTGACGCAACTGGCACAAGTTTATTTGACGCAACTGGCACAAGTTTGTTCTACGCAACAGGCACAAGTTTGTTCTACGCATCTGGCACAAGTTTGTTCTATGCAACTGGCACTAGTTTGTTCTACGCAACTGGGACATGTTTGTTTGACGCAACTGGCACAAGTTTGTTCTACCCAACTGACATAAGTTTGTTCGACGCAACTGGCACAAGTTTGTTCTACGCAACTGACACAAGTTTGTTTGACACAACTGGCAGAAGTTTGTTCAACGCAACTGGCACAAGTTTGTTTGACGTAACTGGCGCAAGTTTGTTCGACGCAACTGTCACAAGTTTGTTCGACGCAACTGGCAAAAGTTTGTTCTATGCAACTGGCACAAGTTTGTTTAACGCAACTGGCACAAGTTTGTTCGACCCAACTGGCACAAGTTTGTTTGACTCAACTGGCACAAGTGTGTTCGACGCAACTGGCACAAGTTTGTTTGACGCAACTGGCACAAGGTTCTTCTACGCAACTGGCACAAGTTTGTTTGACGCAACTGGCACAAGTTTGTTCGACGCAACTGGCACAAGTTTGTTTGACGCAACTGGCACAAGGTTCTTCTACGCAACTGGCACAAGTTTGTTTGACGCAACTGGCACAAGTTTGTTCGACGCAACTGGCACAAGTTTTTTCGACTCAAGTGGCACAAGTTTGTTTGACGCAACTAGAACAAGTTTGTTTGACGCAACTGGCACAAGTTTGTTTGACGCAACTGGCACAAGTTTGTTTGACGCAACTGGCACAAGTTTATTTGACGCAAATGGCACAAGTTTTCTCGACGAAACTGGCGCAAGTTTCTTCGCCGTAACTGACACAAGTTGGTTCGACGCAACTGGCACAAGTTTGTTCGACGCAACTGGCAAAAGTTTGTTCTACATAACTGGCACAAGTTTGTTCTATGCAACTGGCACAAGTTTGTTCTTCGCAACTGACACAAGTTTGTTCTACGCATCTGTCACAAGTTTGTTCTATGCAACTGACACTAGTTTGTTCTACGCAACTGGGACATGTTTGTTTGACGCAACTGGCACAAGTTTGTTCTACCCAACTGACACAAGTTTGTTCGGCGCAACTTGCACAAGTTGGTTCTACGCAACTGACACAAGTTTGTTTGACACAACTGGCAGAAGTTTGTTCAACGCAACTGGCACAAGTTTGTTCGACGCAACTGGCACAATTTTGTTTAACACAACTGGCACAAGTTTGTTAGACCCAACTGGCACAAGTTTGTTTGACTCAACTGGCACAAGTTTGTTCGACGCAACTGGCACAAGTTTGTTTGACGCAACTGGCACAAGTTCGTTTGAGGCAACTGGCACAAGGTTCTTGTACGCAAGTGGCACAAGTTTGTTTGACGCAACTGGCACAAGTTTGTTCTACGCAACTGGGACAAGTTTGTTTGACGCAACTGGCACAATTTTGGTTGACGCAACTGGCACAAGTTTGTTAGACGCAACTGGCACAAGTTTGTTCGACGTAACAGACACAAGTTTTTTCGACTCAATTGGTACAAGTTTGTTTGACGCAACTGGCACAAGTTTGTTTGAGGCAAGAGGCACAAGTTTGTTTGACGCAACTGGCACAAGTTTGTTTGACGCAAGTGGCACAAGTTTGTTTGACGCAACTGGCACAAGTTTATTTGACGCAACTGGCACAAGTTTTTTCAACGAAACTGGCACAAGTTTGTTCGCCGTAACTGGCACAAGTTTGTTCGACGCAACTGGCACAAGTTTGTTTGACATAAATGGCACAAGTTTGTTCTACATAACTGGCACAAGTTTATTCTATGCAACTGGCACAAGTTTGTTCTACGCAACTGGCACAAGTTTGTTCTACGCATCCGGCACAAGTTTGTTCTATGCATCTGGCACTAGTTTGTTCTACACAACTGGCACAAGTTTGTTTGATGCAACTGGCACAAATTTGTTCTACCCAACTGACACAAGTTTGTTCGACGCAACTGGCACAAGTTTGTTCTACGCAACTGACACAAGTTTGTTTGACACAATTAGCAGAAGTTTGTTCAACGCAACTGGCACAAGTTTGTTCGACGCAACTGGCGCAAGTTTTTTCGAGGCAACTGGCACAAGTTTGTTCGACGCAACTGGCAAAAGTTTGTTCGATGCAACTGGCACAAGTTTGTTTAACGCAACTGGCACAAGTTTGACGCAAGAGGCACAAGTTTGTTTGACGCAACTGACACAAGTTTGTTCAACGCAACTGGCACAAGTTTTTTCGAATCAATTGGCACAAGTTTGTTTGACGCCACTGGCACAAGTTTGTTTGCCGCAACTGGCACAAGTTTGTTTGACGCAACTGGCACAAGTTTGTTCGACGCAACTGGCACAAGTTTATTTGACGCAACTGGCACAACTTTTCTCGACGCAACTGGCAAAAGTTTGTTCGACGTAACTGGCAGAAGTTTGTTTGACGCAACTGTCACAAGTTTATTTGACGCAACTGGCACAAGTTTTCTCGACGCAAGTGGCACAAGTTGGTTCACCGTAACTGGCAAAAGTTTGTTCGACGCAACTGGCACAAGTTTGTTCGACGCAACTAGCACAAGTTTGTGTGACGCAACTGGCACAAATTTCTTCGATGCAACTGGCACAAGTTTGTTCGACAAACTGGCACAAGTTTGTTTGACTCAATTGGCACAAGTTTGTTCTACTCAACTGGAACAAGTTTGTTCTATGCAACTGGCACTAGTTTGTTTTACGCAACTGGCATAAGTTTGTTTGACGCAACTGGCACAAGTTTGTTCTACAAACTAGCACAAGTTTGTTCGAAGCAACTGGCACAAGGTTCTTCTACGCAACTGGCACAAGTTTGTTCTACGCAACTGGCATAAGTTTGTTTGACGCAACTGGCACAAGTTTGTTCTACGCAACTGGCACAAGTTTGTTGGATGCCACTGACACAAGTTTGTTCGACGAAACTGGCCCAAATTTTTATGACGCAACTGGCACAAGTTTGTTAGACGCAACTGGCACAAGTTTGTTCGATGCAACTGGCACAAGTTTTTTCGACTCAATTGGCACAAGTTTGTTTGACGCAACTGGAACAAGTTTGTTTGACGCAACTGGAACAAGTTTGTTTGACGCAACTGGCACAAGTTTGTTTGACGCAACTGGCACAAGTTTATTTGACGCAACTGGCACAAGTTTTCTCGACGAAACTGGCACAAGTTTGTTCGCCGTAACTGGCACAAGTTTGTTCGACGCCACTGGCACAAGTTTGTTTGACGCAAATGGCACAAGTTTGTTCTACATAACTGGCACAAGTTTGTTCTATGCAACTGGCACAAGTTTGTTCTACGCAACTGGCACAAGTTTGTTCTACGCATCCGGCACAAGTTTGTTTGATGCAACTGGCACAAATTTGTTCTACCCAACTGACACAAGTTTGTTCGACGCAACTGGCACAAGTTTGTTCATTGCAACTGGCACAAGTTTGTTTGACGTAACTGGCGCAAGTTTGTTTGACGCAACTGGCAGAAGTTTGTTCGACGCAACTGGCAAAAGTTTGTTCGATGCAACTGGCACAAGTTTGTTTAACGCAACTGGCACAAGTTTGTTCGACCCAACTGGCACAAGTTTGTTTGACTCAACTGGCACAAGTTTGTTTGACGCAACTGGCAAAAGTTTGTTTGACGCAACTGGCACAAGTTCGTTTGATGCAACTGGCACAAGGTTCTTCTACGCAACTGGCACAAGTTTGTTTGACGCAACTGGCACAAGTTTGTTTGACGCAACTGGCACAAGTTTGTTTAACGCAACTGGCAAAAGTTTTTTTTGATGCAACTGGCACAAGTTTTAGACGCAACTGGCACAAGTTTGTTCGACGCAACTGGCGCAAGTTTTTTCGACGCAACTGGCACAAGTTGGTTCGACGCAACTGGCAAAAGTTTGTTCGATGCAACTGGCACAAGTTTGTTTAACGCAACTGGCACAAGTTTGTTTGACGCAACTGGCAGAAGTTTGTTTGACGCAACTGGCACAAGGTTCTTCTACGCAACTGGCACAAGTTCGTCGTACGCAACTGGCACAAGTTTGTTTGACGCAACTGGCACAAGTTTGTTCGACGCAAGTGGCACAAGTTTGTTTGACGCAACTGGCACAAGGTTGTTCTACGCAACTGGCACAGGTTTGTTCTACGCAACTGGCAAAAGTTTGTTAGATGCAACTGGCACAAGTTTGTTCGACGCAACTGGCATAAGTTTTTTCGACTCAATTGGCACAAGTTTGTTTGACGCAACTGGAACAAGTTTGTTTGACGCAACTGGAACAAGTTTGTTTGACGCAACTGGCACAAGTTTGTTTGACGCAACTGGCACAAGTTTGTTTGACGTCCAACTGGCACAACTTTATTTGACGCAACTGGCACAAGTTTTTTCGACGAAACTGGCACAAGTTTGTTTGCCGTAACTGGCACAAGTTTGTTCGACGCAACTGGCACAAGTTTGTTTGACGCAAAGGGCACAAGTTTGTTCTACATAACTGGCACAAGTTTGTTCTATGCAACTGGCACAAGTTTGTTCTACGCAACTGGCACAAGTTTGTTCTACGCATCCGGCACAAGTTTGTTCTATGCAACTGGCACTAGTTTGTTCTACGCAACTGGCACAAGTTTGTTTGACGCAACTGGCACAAATTTGTTCTACCCAACTGACACAAGTTTGTTCGACACAACTCGCACAAGTTTGTTCTACGCAACTGACACAAGTTTTTTTGACACAATTGGCAGAAGTTTGTTCAACGCAACTGGCACAAGTTTGTTCGACGCAACTGGTGCAAGTTTTTTCGATGCAACTGGCACAAGTTTGTTCGACGCAACTGGCAAAAGTTTGTTCGATGCAACTGGCACAAGTTTGTTTAACGCAACTGGCACAAGTTTGTTTGACGCAACTGGCAGAAGTTTGTTTGATGCAACTGGCACAAGGTTCTTCTACGCAACTGGCACAAGTTTGTTCTACGCAACTGGCACAAGTTTGTTTGACGCAACTGGCACAAGTTTGTTCGACACAACTGGCACAAGTTTGTTAGACGCAACTGGCACAAGTTTGTTCGACGTAACAGGCACAAGTTTTTTTGACTCAATTGGTACAAGTTTGTTTGATGCAACTGGCACAAGTTTGTTTGACGCAAGAGGCACAAGTTTGTTTGACGCAACTGACACAAGTTTGTTTGATGCAACTGGCACAACTTTTTTTTACGCGACTGGCACAAGTTTTCTCGAAGCAACTGGCACAAGTTTGTTTGCCATATCTGGCACAAGTTTGTTCGACGCAACTGGCACAAGTTTGTTTGACGCAACTGGCACAAGTTTGTTAGACGCAACTGGCACAAGTTTGTTCAACGCAACTGGCACAAGTTTATTCGAATCAATTGCCACAGGTTTGTTTGACGCAACTGGCACAAGTTTGTTTGACGCAACTGGCACAAGTTTGTTTGACACAACTGGCACAAGTTTATTTGACGCAACTGGCACAACTTTTCTCGACGCAACTGGCACAAGTTTGTTCGCCGTAACTGGCACAAGTTTGTTTGACGCAACTGGCACAAGTTTATTTGACGCAACTGGCACAAGTTTTCTCGACGCAAGTGGCATAAGTTTGTTCTACGCAACTGGCACAAGTTTGTTCTACGCAACTGGCACTAGTTTTTTTTACGCAACTGGCATAAGTTTGTTTGACGAACTGGCACAAGTTTGTTTGACGCAATTGGCATAAGATTGTTCTACTCAACTGGAACAAGTTTGTTCTATGCAACTGGCACTAGTTTTTTTTACGCAACTGGCATAAGTTTGTTTGACGCAACTGGCACAAGTTTGTTCTACGCAACTGGCACAAGTTTGTTCTACGCAACTGGCACAAGTTTGTTTGACGCAACTGGCACAAGTTTGTTCGACGCAACTGGCACAAGGTTGTTCTACGCAACTGGCACAAGTTTGTTCTACGCAACTGGCACAAGTTTGTTTGACGCAACTGGCACAAGTTTGTTCTACGCAACTGGCACAAGTTTGTTGGATGCCACTGACACAAGTTTGTTCGACGAAACTGACCCAAGTTTTTTTGACGCAACTGGCACAAGTTTGTTAGACGCAACTGGCACAAGTTTGTTCGACGCAACTGGCACAAGTTTTTTCGACTCAATTGGCACAAGTTTGTTTGACGCAACTGGAACAAGTTTGTTTGACGCAACTGGAACAAGTTTGTTTGACGCAACTGGCACAAGTTTTTTTTGACGCAACTGGCACAAGTTTGTTTGACGCAACTGGCACAAGTTTATTTGACGCAACTGGCACAAGTTTTCTCGTCGAAACTGGCACAAGTTTGTTCGCCGTAACTGGCACAAGTTTGTTTGACGCAACTGGCACAAGTTTGTTTGACGCAAATGGCACAAGTTTGTTCTACATAATTGGCACAAGTTTGTTCTATGGAACTGGCACAAGTTTGTTCTACGCAACTGGCACAAGTTTGTTCTACGCATCTGGCACAAGTTTGTTCTATGCAACTGGCACTAGTTTGTTCTACGCAACTGGCACAAGTTTGTTCTATGCAACTGGCACAAGTTTGTTCTACGCAACTGGCACAAGTTTGTTCTACGCATCTGGCACAAGTTTGTTCTATGCAACTGGCACTAGTTTGTTCTACGCAACTGGGACATGTTTGTTTGACGCAACTGGCACAAGTTTGTTCTACCCAACTGACATAAGTTTGTTCGACGCAACTGGCACAAGTTTGTTCTACGCAACTGACACAAGTTTGTTTGACACAACTGGCAAAAGTTTGTTCAACGCAACTGGCACAAGTTTGTTTGACGTAACTGGCGCAAGTTTGTTCGACGCAACTGTCACAAGTTTGTTCGACGCAACTGGCAAAAGTTTGTTCGATGCAACAGGCACAAGTTTGTTTAACGCAACTGGCACAAGTTTGTTCGACCCAACTGGCACAAGTTTGTTTGACTCAACTGGCACAAGTGTGTTCGACGCAACTGGCAAAAGTTTGTTTGACGCAACTGGCACAAGTTCGTTTGACGCAACTGGCACAAGGTTCTTCTACGCAACTGGCACAAGTTTGTTTGACGCAACGGGCAGAAGTTTGTTCGATGCAACTGGCACAAGTTTGTTTAACGCAACTGGCACAAGTTTGTTTGGCGCAACTGGCACAAGTTTGTTTGACTCAACTGGCACAAGGTTCTTCTACGCAACTGGCACAAGTTTGTTCTACGCAACTGGCACAAGTTTGTTTGACGCAACTGGCACAAGTTTGTTCGACGCAACTGGCACAAGTTTGTTAGACGCAACTGGCACAACTTTATTGGATGTAACAGGCACAAGTTTTTTCGACTCAATTGGTACAAGTTTAATGATGCAACTGGCACAAGTTTGTTTGACGCAAGAGGCACAAGTTTGTTTGACGCAACTGGCACAAGTTTGTTTGACGCAAATGGCACAAGTTTTTTTTTACGCGACTGGCACAAGTTTTCTCGAAGCAACTGGCACAAGTTTGTTTGCCATATCTGGCACAAGTTTGTTCGACGCAACTGGCACAAGTTTGTTTGACGCAACTGGCACAAGTTTGTTAGACGCAACTGGCACAAGTTTGTTCAACGCAACTGGCACAAGTTTTTTCGAATCAATTGGCACAAGTTTGTTTGACACAACTAGCACAAGTTTGTTTGACGCAACTGGCACAAGTTTGGTTGACGCAACTGGCACAAGTTTGTTTGACGCAACTGGCACAATTTTCTTTGACGCAACTGGCACAAGTTTATTTGACGCAACTGGCACAACTTTTCTCGACGCAACTGGCACAAGTTGGTTTGCTGTAACTGGCACAAGTTTGTTTGACGTAACTGGCACAAGTTTATTTGACGCAACTGGCACAAGTTTTCTCGACGCAAGTGGCACAAGTTTATTCGCCATAACTGGCACAAGTTTGTTCGACGCAACTGGCACAAGTTTGTTCGACGCAACTGGCACAAGTTTGTTTGACGCAACTGGCACAAGTTTCTTCGACGCAACTGGCACAAGTTTGTTCGACGCAACTGGCACAAGTTTTTTCCCCATATCTGGCACAAGTTTGTTCGACTCAACTGGCATAAGTTTGTTCGACGCAAATGGCACAAGTTTGTTTGACGCAACTGGCACAAGTTTCTTCGACGCAACTGGCACAAGTTTCTTCGACGCAACTGGCACAAGTTTGTTTGACGCAACTGGCACAAGTTTGTTCTACGCAACTGGGACAAGTTAGTTCTATGCAACTGGCACTAGTTTGTTCTATGCAACTGGCATAAGTTTGTTTGACACAACTGGTACAAGTTTGTTCTACGCAACTAGCACAAGTTTGTTCTACGCAACTCTTACTAGTTTGTTGTACACAACTGGCACAGGTTTGTTTGACACAACTGGCACAAGTTTGTTCTACGCAAATGGCAAATGTTTGTTCTATGCAACTGACACAAGTTTGTTTGACACAACTGGCAGAAGTTTGTTCAACGCAACTGGCACAAGTTTGTTTGACGTAACTGTCGCAAGTTTGTTCGACGCAACTGGCACAAGTTTGTTCGACCCAACTGGCACAAGTTTGTTTGACGTAACTGGCGCAAGTTTGTTCGACACAACTGGCACAAGTTTGTTCGACGCAACTAGCAAAAGTTTGTTCGATGCAACTGGCACAAGTTTGTTTAACGCAACTGGCACAAGTTTGTTCTACCCAACTGGCACAAGTTTTTTGACTCAACTGGCACAAATTTGTTTGACGCAACTGGCAAAAGTTTGTTTGACGCAACTGGCACAAGTTCGTTTGACGCAACTGGCACAAGGTTCTTCTACGCAAGTGGCACAAGTTTGTTTGACGCAACTGGCACAAGTTTGTTTGTCGCAACTGGCACAAGTTTTTTTTGACGCAACTGGCACAAGTTTGTTAGACGCAACTGGCACAAGTTTGTTCGACGTAACAGGCACAAGTTTTTTCGACTCAATTGGTACAAGTTTGTTTGACGCAACTGGCACAAGTTTTTTTGACGCAAGATGCACAAGTTTGTTTGACGCAACTGGCACAAGTTTGTTTGACGCAACTGGCACAAGTTTTTTTTTACGCAACTGGCACAAGTTTTCTCGAAGCAACTGGCACAAGTTTGTTCGCCATATCTGGCACAAGTTTGTTTGACGCAACTGGCACACGTTTGTTTGACGCAACTGGCACAAGTTTGTTAGACGCAACTGGCACAAGTTTGTTCAACGCAACTGGCACAAGTTTTTTCGAATCAATTGGCACAAGTTTGTTTGATGCAACTGGCACAAGTTTGTTTTACGCAACTGGCACAAGTTTGTTTGACGCAACTGGCACAAGTTTGTTTGACTCAACTGGCACAAGTTTATTTGACGCAACTGGCACAACTTTTCTCGACGCAGCTGGCACAAGTTTGTTCGCCATAACTGGCACAAGTTTGTTTGACGCAACTGGCACAAGTTTATTTGATGCAACTGGCACAAGTTTTCTCGCCGCAAGTGGCACAAGTTTGTTCGCCGTAACTGGCACAAGTTTGTTCGACGCAACTGGCACAAGTTTGTTCGACGCAACTGGCACAAGTTTGTTTGACGCAACTGGCACAAGTTTCTTCGACGCAACTGGCACAAGTTTCTTCGATGCAACTGGCACAAGTTTGTGTGATGCAATTGGCACAAGTTTGTTCTACTCAACTGGCACAATTTGTTCTATGCAACTGGCACTAGTTTGTTTTACGCAACTGGCATAAGTTTGTTTGGCGCAACTGGCACAACTTTGTTCTACCAACTAGCACAAGTTTGTTCGACTCAACTGGCACAAGGTTGTTCTACGCAACTGGCACAAGTTTCTTCTACGCAACTGGCACAAGTTTGTTGGATGCCACTGGCACAAGTTTGTTTGACGAAACTGGCACAAGTTTGTTCGACGCAACTGGCACAAGTTTGTTGGATGCCACTGGCACAAGTTTGTTTGACGAAACTGGCACAAGTTTTTTTGACGCAACTGGCATAAGTTTGTTAGACACAACTGGCACAAGTTTGTTCGACACAACTGGGACAAGTTTTTTCGACTCAAGTGGCACAAGTTTGTGTGACGCAACTAGAACAAGTTTGTTTGACGCAACTGGCACAAGTATGTTTGACGCAACTGGCACAAGTTTGTTTGACGCAACTGGCACAAGTTTATTTGACGCAACTGGCACAAGTTTTCTCGACGAAACTGGCGCAACTTTGTTCGCCGTAACTGACACAAGTTTGTTCGACGCAAATGGCACAAGTTTGTTCGTCGCAACTGGCACAAGTTTGTTCTACATAACTGGCACAAGTTTGTTCTATGCAACTGGCACAAGTTTGTTCTTCGCAACTGACACAAGTTTGTTCTACGCATCTGGCACAAGTTTGTTCTATGCAACTGGCACTAGTTTGTTCTACGCAACTGGGACATGTTTGTTTGACGCAACTAGCACAAGTTTGTTCTACCCAACTGACACAAGTTTGTTCGACTCAACTGGCACAAGTTTGTTCTACGCAACTGACACAAGTTTGTTTGACACAACTGGCAGAAGTTTGTTCAACGCAACTGGCACAAGTTTGTTCGACGCAACTGGGAAAAGTTTGTTCGATGCAAATGGCACAAGTTTGTTTAACACAACGGGCACAAGTTTCTTAGACCCAACTGGCACAAGTTTGTTTGACTCAACTGGCACAAGTTTGTTCGACGCAACTGGCACAAGTTTGTTTGACGCAACTGGCACAAGTTCGTTTGAGGCAACTGGCACAAGGTTCTTGTACGCAAGTGGCACAAGTTTGTTTGACTCAACTGGCACAAGTTTGTTTGACGCAACTGGCACAAGTATGTTTGACGCAACTGGCACAATTTTGGTTGACGCAACTGGCACAAGTTTGTTAGACGCAACTGGCACAAGTTTGTTCGACGTAACAGATACAAGTTTTTTCGACTCAATTGGTACAAGTTTGTTTGACGCAACTGGCACAAGTTTGTTTGAGGCAAGAGGCACAAGTTTGTTTGACGCAACTGCCACAAGTTTGTTTGACGCAACTGGCACAAGTTTTTTTTTACGCAACTGGCACAAGTTTGTTTGACGCAAGAGGCACAAGTTTGTTTGACGCAACTGGCACAAGTTTGTTCGACGCAACTGGCACAAGTTTGTTCAACGCAAATGGCACAAGTTTGTTTGACGCAACTGTCACAAGTTTCTTCGACGCAACTGGCACAAGTTTCTTCGACGCAACTGGCAAAAGTTTGTTTGACGCAACTGGCACAAGTTTGTTCTACGCAACTGGGACAAGTTTGTTCTATGCAACTGATATAAGTTTGTTTGACGCAACTGGGACAAGTTTGTTCTATGCAACTGGGACAAGTTTGTTCTATGCAACTGATATAAGTTTGTTTGACGCAACTGGTACAAGTTTGTTCTACGCAACTGGGACAAGTTTGTTCTACGCAACTGGGACAAGTTTGTTCTACGCAACTGGCACAAGTTTGTTCTACGCAACTGGGACAAGTTTGTTCTATGCAACTGATATAAGTTTGTTTGACGCAACTGGTACAAGTTTGTTCTACGCAACTGGAACAAGTTTGTTCGACACAACTGGCACAGGTTTGTTCTACGCAACTCTTACTAGTTTGTTGTACAGAACTGGCACAGGTTTGTTTGACACAACTGGCACAAGTTTGTTCTACGCAACTCTTACTAGTTTGTTGTACACAACTGGCACAGGTTTGTTTGACACAACTGGCACAAGTTTGTTCTACGCAAATGGCAAATGTTTGTTCTACGCATGTGGCACAAATTTGTTCTATGCAACTGGCACTAGTGTGTTCTACGCAACTGGCACAAATTTGTTTGACACAACTGGCACATGTTTGTTCTACCCAACTGGCACAAGTTTGTTCGACGCAACTGGCACAAGTTTGTTTGATGCAACTGGCACAAGTTTGTTTGACACAACTGGCACAAGTTTGTTCTAAGCAACTGGCACAAGTTTGTTCGACGGAACTAGCGCAAGTTTGTTCGACGCAACTGGCACAAGTTTGTTTGACGCAACTGGCACAAGTTTGTTCAACGCAACTGGAACAAGTTTGTTTAACGTAACTGGCACAACTTTGTTCGAACCAACTGGCACAAGTTTGTTTGACACAACTGGCACAAGTTTGTTCAACACAACTGGAACAAGTTTGTTTAACGTAACTGGCACAAGTTTGTTTGAACCAACTGGCACAAGTTTGTTTGACACAACTGGCACAAGTTTGTTTGACGCAACTGGCACAAGTTTCTTAGACGCAACTGGCACAAGTTTGTTCAACGTAACTGGCACAAGTTTTTTTTAATCAATTGGCACAAGTTTGTTTGACGCAACTGGCACAAGTTTGTTTGACGCAACTGGCACAAGTTTGTCTGACGCAAGAGGCACAAGTTTGTTTGACGCAACTGGCACAAGTTTATTTGACGCAACTGGCACAACTTTTCTCGACGCAACTGGCACAAGTTTGTTCGCCATAACTGGCACAAGTTTGTTTGACGCAACTGGCACAAGTTTATTTGACGCAACTGGCACAAGTTTTCTCGACGCAAGTGGCACAAGTTGGTTCGCCGTAACTGTCACAAGTTTGTTCGACGAACTGGCACAAGTTTGTTTGACGCAATTGGCACAAGTTTGTTCTACTCAACTGGAACAAGTTTGTTCTATGCAACTGGCACTAGTTTGTTTTACGCAACTGGCATAAGTTTGTTTGATGCAACTGGCACAAGTTTGTTCTACAAACTAGCACAAGTTTGTTCGACGCAACTGGCACAAGGTTGTTCTACGCAACTGGCACAAGTTTGTTCTACGCAACTGGCACAAGTTTGTTTGACGCAACTGGCACAAATTTGTTCTACGCAACTGGCACAAGTTTGTTGGATGCCACTGACACAAGTTTGTTCGACGAAACTGGCCCAAGTTTTTTTGACGCAACTGGCACAAGTTTGTTAGACGCAACTGGCACAAGTTTGTTCGACGCAACTGGCACAAGTTTTTTCGACTCAATTGGCACAAGTTTGTTTGACGCAACTGGAACAAGTTTGTTTGATGCAACTGGAACAAGTTTGTTTGACGCAACTGGCACAAGTTTGTTTGACGCAAGTGGCACAAGTTTGTTTGACGCAACTGGCACAAGTTTATTTGACGCAACTGGCACAAGTTTTTTCAACGAAACTGGCACAAGTTTGTTCGCCGTAACTGGCACAAGTTTGTTCGACGCAACTGGCACAAGTTTGTTTGACACAAATGGCACAAGTTTTTTCTACATAACTGGCACAAGTTTGTTCTTTGCAACTGGCACAAGTTTGTTCTACGCAACTGGCATAAGTTTGTTCTACGCATCCGGCACAAGTTTGTTCTATGCAACTGGCACTAGTTTGTTCTACGCAACTGGCACAAGTTTGTTTGACGCAACTGGCACAAATTTGTTCTACCCAACTGACACAAGTGTGTTCGACGCAACTGGCAAAAGTTTGTTCGATGCAACTGGCACAAGTTTGTTTAACGCAACTGGCACAAGTTTGTTTGACGCAAGAGGCACAAGTTTGTTTGACGCAACTGACACAAGTTTGTTCAACGCAACTGGCACAAGTTTTTTCGAATCAATTGGCACAAGTTTGTTTGACGCAACTGGCACAAGTTTGTTTGACGCAACTGGCACAAGTTTGTTTGATGCAACTGGCACAAGTTTGTTTGACGCAACTGGCACAAGTTTTTTTGACGCAACTGGCACAACTTTTCTCGACGCAACTGGCACAAGTTTGTTCGCCGTAACTGGCACAAGTTTGTTTGACGCAACTGTCACAAGTTTATTTGACGCAACTTTCACAAGTTTTCTCGACGCAAGTGGCACAAGTTGGTTCGCCGTAACTGGCACAAGTTTGTTCGACGCAACTGGCACAAGTTTGTTCGACGCAACTGGCACAAGTTTGTGTGACGCAACTGGCACAAATTTCTTCGATGCAACTGGCACAAGTTTGTTCGACGAACTGGCACAAGTTTGTTTGACGCAATTGGCACAAGTTTGTTCTACTCAACTGGAACAAGTTTGTTCTATGCAATTGGCACTAGTTTGTTTTACGCAACTGGCATAAGTTTGTTTGACGCAACTGGCACAAGTTTGTTCTACAAACTAGCACAAGTTTGTTCGACGCAACTGGCACAAGGTTCTTCTACGCAACTGGCACAAGTTTGTTCTACGCAACTGGCATAAGTTTGTTTGACGCAACTGGCACAAGATTGTTCTACGCAACTGGCACAAGTTTGTTGGATGCCACTGACACAAGTTTGTTCGACGAAACTGGCCCAAGTTTTTATGACGCAACTGGCACAAGTTTGTTAGACGCAACTGGCACAAGTTTGTTCGATGCTACTGGCACAAGTTTTTTTCGACTCAATTGGCACAAGTTTGTTTGACGCAACTGGAACAAGTTTGTTTGACGCAACTGGAACAAGTTTGTTTGACGCAACTGGCACAAGTTTCTTTGACGCAACTGGCACAAGTTTGTTTGACGCAACTGGCTCAAGTTTATTTGACGCAAATGGCACAAGTTTTCTCGACGAAACTGGCACAAGTTTGTTCGCTGTAACTGGCACAAGTTTGTTCGACGCTACTGGCACAAGTTTGTTTGACGCAAATGGCACAAGTTTGTTCTACATAACTGGCACAAGTTTGTTCTATGCAACTGGCACAAGTTTGTTCTACGCAACTGGCACAAGTTTGTTCTATGCATCTGGCACAAGTTTGTTCTATGCAACTGGCCCTAGTTTGTTCTACGCAACTGGCACAAGTTTGTTTAACGCAACTGGCACAAATTTTTTCTACCCAACTGACTCAAGTTTGTTCGACGCAACTGGCACAAGTTTGTTCAATGCAACTGGCACAAGTTTGTTTGACGTAATTGGCGCAAGTTTGTTCGACGCAACTGGCACAAGTTTGTTCGACGCAACTGGCAAAAGTTTGTTCGATGCAACTGGCACAAGTTTGTTTAACGCAACTGGCACAAGTTTGTTCGACCCAACTGGCACAATTTTGTTTGACTCAACTGGCACAAGTTTGTTTGACGCAACTGGCAAAAGTTTGTTTGACGCAACTGGCACAAGTTCGTTTGATGCAACTGGCACAAGGTTCTTCTACGCAACTGGCACAAGTTTGTTTGACGCAACTGGCACAAGTTTGTTTGACGTAACTGGCACAAGTTTGTTTGACGCAACTGGCACAAGTTTGTTTGACGCAACTGGCAAAAGTTTTTTTTTATGCAACTGGCACAAGTTTGTTAGACGCAACTGGCACAAGTTTGTTCGACGCAACTGGCGCAAGATTTTTCGACGCAACTGGCACAAGTTTGTTCGACGCAACTAGCAAAAGTTTGTTCGATGCAACTGGCACAAGTTTGTTTAACGCAACTGGCACAAGTTTGTTTGACGCAACTGGCAGAAGTTTGTTTGACGCAACTGGCACAAGGTTCTTCTACGCAACTGGCACAAGTTTGTCCTACGCAACTGGCACAAGTTTGTTTGACGCAACTGGCACAAGTTTGTTCGACGCAAGTGGCACAAGTTTGTTTGACGCAACTGGCACAAGGTTGTTCTACGCTACTGGCACAGGTTTGTTCTACGTAACTGGCAAAAGTTTGTTAGACGCAACTAGCACAAGTTTGTTCGACGCAACTGGCACAAGTTTTTTCGACTCAATTGGCACAAGTTTGTTTGACGCAACTGGAACAAGTTTGTTTGACGCAACTGGAACAAGTTTGTTTGATGCAACTGGCACAAGTTTGTTTGACGCAACTGGCACAAGTTTGTTCGATGCAACTGGCACAAGTTTGTTTGACGCAACTGGCACAAGTTTATTTGACGCAACTGGCACAAGTTTTTTCGACGAAACTGGCACAAATTTGTTTGCCGTAACTGGCACAAGTTTGTTCGACGCAACTGGCACAAGTTTGTTTGACGCAAATGGCAGAAGTTTGTTCTACATAACTGGCACAAGTTTGTTCTATGCAACTGGCACAAGTTTGTTCTACGCAACTGGCACAAGTTTGTTCTACGCATCCGGCACAAGTTTGTTCTATGCAACTGGCACTAGTTTGTTCTACGCAACTGGCACAAGTTTGTTTGACACAACTGGCACAAATTTGTTCTACCCAACTGAAACAAGTTTGTTCGACGCAACTGGCACAAGTTTGTTTGACACAACTGGCACAAATTTGTTCTACCCAACTGACACAAGTTTGTTTGACACAATTGGCAGAAGTTTGTTCAACGCAACTGGCACAAGTTTGTTCGACGCAACTGGTGCAAGTTTTTTCGACGCAACTTGCACAAGTTTGTTCGACGCAACTGGCAAAAGTTTGTTCGATGCAACTGGCAAAAGTTTGTTTAACGCAACTGGCACAAGTTTGTTTGACGCAACTGGCAAAAGTTTGTTTGACGCAACTGGCACAAGTTCGTTTGATGCAACTGGCACAAGGTTCTTCTACGCAACTGGCACAAGTTTGTTTGACGCAACTGGCACAAGTTTGTTCGACACAACTGGCACAAGTTTGTTAGACGCAACTGGCACAAGTTTGTTCGACGTAACAGGCACAGGTTTTTTCGACTCAATTGGTACAAGTTTGTTTGATGCAACTGGCACAAGTTTGTTTGACGCAAGAGGCACAAATTTGTTTGACGCAACTGACACAAGTTTGTTTGACGCAACTGGCACAAGTTTTTTTTTACGCGACTGGCATAAGTTTTCTCGAAGTAACTGGCACAAGTTTGTTTGCCATATCTGGCACAAGTTTGTTCGACGCAACTGGCACAAGTTTGTTTGACGCAACTGGCACAAGTTTGTTAGACGCAACTGGCACAAGTTTATTCAACGCAACTGGCACAAGTTTATTCGAATCAATTGCCACAGGTTTGTTTGACGCAACTGGCACAAGTTTGTTTGACGCAACTGGCACAAGTTTGTTTGACACAACTGGCACAAGTTTATTTGATGCAACTGGCACAACTTTTCTCGACGCAACTGGCACAAGTTTGTTCGCCGTAACTGGCACAAGTTTGTTTGACGCAACTGGCACAAGTTTATTTGACGCAACTGGCACAAGTTTATTTGACGCAACTGGCACAAGTTTTCTCGACGCAAGTGGCACAAGTTGGTTCGCCGTAACTGGCACAAGTTTGTTCGACGCAACTGGCACAAGTTTGTTCGACGCAACTGGCACAAGTTTGTGTGACGCAACTGGCACAAATTTCTTCGATGCAACTGGCACAAGTTTGTTCGACGAACTGGCACAAGTTTGTTTGACGCAATTGGCACAAGTTTGTTCTACTCAACTGGAACAAGTTTGTTCTATGCAACTGGCACTAGTTTGTTTTACGCAACTGGCATAAGTTTGTTTGACGCAACTGGCACAAGTTTGTTCTACAAACTAGCACAAGTTTGTTCGACGCAACTGGCACAAGGTTGTTCTACGCAACTGGCACAAGTTTGTTCTACGCAACTGGCACAAGTTTGTTTGACGCAACTGGCACAAGTTTGTTCTACGCAACTGGCACAAGTTTGTTGGATGCCACTGACACAAGTTTGTTCGACGAAACTGGCCCAAGTTTTTTTGACGCAACTGGCACAAGTTTGTTAGACGCAACTGGCACAAGTTTTTTTGACTCAATTGGCACAAGTTTGTTTGACGCAACTGGAACAAGTTTGTTTGACGCAACTGGAACAATTTTGTTTGACGCAACTGGCTCAAGTTTGTTTGACACAACTGGCACAAGTTTGTTTGACGCAACTGGCACAAGTTTATTTGATGCAACTGGCACAAGTTTTCTCGTCGAAACTGGCACAAGTTTGTTCGCCGTAACTGGCACAAGTTTGTTCGACACAACTGGCACAAGTTTGTTTGACGCAAATGGCACAAGTTTGTTCTACAAAACTGGCACAAGTTTGTTCTATGCAACTGGCACAAGTTTGTTCTACGCAACTGGCACAAGTTTGTTCTACGCATCTGGCACAAGTTTGTTCTATGCATCTGGCACTAGTTTGTTCTACGCAACTGGCACAAGTTTGTTCTATGCAACTGGCACAAGTTTGTTCTACGCAACTGGCACAAGTTTGTTCTACGCATGTCACAAGTTTGTTCTATGCAACTGGCACTAGTTTGTTCTACGCAACTGGGACATGTTTGTTTGACGCAACTGGCACAAGTTTGTTCTACCCAACTGACATAAGTTTGTTCGACGCAACTGGCACAAGTTTGTTCTACGCAACTGACACAAGTTTGTTTGACACAACTGGCAGAAGTTTGTTCAACGCAACTGGCACGAGTTTGTTTGACGTAACTGGCGCAAGTTTGTTCGACGCAACTGTCACAAGTTTGTTCGACGCAACTGGCAAAAGTTTGTTCGATGCAACTGGCACAAGTTTGTTTAATGCAACCGGCACAAGTTTGTTCGACCCAACTGGCAAAAGTTTGACTCAACTGGCACAAGTGTGTTCGACGCAACTGGCAAAAGTTTGTTTGACGCAACTGGCACAAGTTCGTTTGACGCAACTGGCACAAGTTTGTTCGATGTAACTGGCACAAGTTTGTTTAACGCAACTGGCACAAGTTTGTTTGACGCAACTGGCACAAGTTTGTTTGACTCAACTGGCACAAGGTTCTTCTACGCAACTGGCACAAGTTTGTTCTACGTAACTGGCACAAGTTTGTTTGACGCAACTGGCACAAGTTTGTTAGACGTAACTGGCACAAGTTTGTTCGAAGTAACTGGCACAAGTTTTTTCGACTCAATTGGTACAAGTTTGTTTTACGGAACTGGCACAAGTTTGTTTAACGCAAGAGCCACAAGTTTGTTTGACGCAACTGGCACAAGTTTGTTTGACGCAACTGGCACAAGTTTTTTTTTACGCAACTTGCACAAGTTTTCTCGAAGCAACTGGCACAAGTTTGTTCGCCATATCTGGCACAAGTTTGTTCGACGCAACTGGCACAAGTTTCTTCGACGCAAATGGCACAAGGTTGTTTGACGCATCTGGCACAAGTTTCTTCGACACAACTGGCACAAGTTTGTTCGACGCAACTGGCACAAGTTTGTTTGACGCAACTGGCACAAGTTTGTTCTTCGCAACTGGGACAAGTTAGTTCTATGCAACTGGCACTAGTTTGTTCTATGCAACTGGCATAAGTTTGTTTGACACAACTGGTACAAGTTTGTTCTACGCAACTGGCACAAGTTTGTTCAACACAACTGGCACAAGTTTGTTCTACGCAACTCTTACTAGTTTGTTGTACACAACTGGCACAGGTTTGTTTGACACAACTGGCACAAGTTTGTTCTACGCAAATGGCAAATGTTTGTTCTATGCAACTGGCACAAGTTTGTTTGACACAACTGGCAGAAGTTTGTTCAACGCAACTGGCACAAGTTTGTTTGACGTAACTGGCGCAAGTTTGTTCGACGCAACTAGCAAAAGTTTGTTCGATGCAACTGGCACAAGTTTGTTTAACGCAACTGGCACAAGTTTGTTCTACCCAACTGGCACAAGTTTTTTGACTCAACTGGCACAAGTTTGTTTGACGCAACTGGCAAAAGTTTGTTTGACGCAACTGGCACAAGTTCGTTTGACGCAACTGGCACAAGGTTCTTCTACGCAACTGGCACAATTTGTTTGACGCAACTGGCACAAGTTTGTTCTATGCAACTGGCACAAGTTTGTTCTACGCAACTGGCACAAGTTTGTTTGACACAACTGGCACAAGTTTTTTTTGACGCAACTGGCACAAGTTTGTTAGACGCAACTGGCACAAGTTTGTTCGACGTAACAGGCACAAGTTTTTTCGACTCAATTGGTACAAGTTTGTTTGACGCAACTGGCACAAGTTTGGTTGACGCAAGAGGCACAAGTTTGTTTGACACAACTGGCACAAGTTTGTTTGACGCAACTGGCACAAGTTTTTTTTTACGCAACTGGCACAAGTTTTCTCGAAGCAACTGGCACAAGTTTGTTCGCCATATCTGGCACAAGTTTGTTTGACGCAACTGGCACATGTTTTTTTTTACGCAACTGGCACAAGTTTTCTCAAAGCAACTGGCACAAGTTTGTTCGCCATATCTGGCACAAGTTTGTTTGACGCAACTGGCACAAGTTTGTTTGACGCAACTGGCACAAGTTTGTTCGACGCAACTGGCACAAGTTTGTTCAACGCAACTGGCACAAGTTTTTTCGAATCAATTGGCACAAGTTTGTTTGATGCAACTGGCACAAGTTTGTTTGACGCAACTGGCACAAGTTTGTTTGACGCAACTGGCACAAGTTTGTTTGACGCAACTGGCACAAGTTTATTTGACGCAACTGGCACATCTTTTCTAGACGCAGCTGGCACAAGTTTGTTCGCCGTAACTGGCACAAGTTTGTTTGACGCAACTGGCACAAGTTTATTTGATGCAACTGGCACAAGTTTTCTCGCCGCAAGTGGCACAAGTTTGTTCGCCGTAACTGGCACAAGTTTGTTCGACGCAACTGGCACAAGTTTGTTCGACGCAACTGGCACAAGTTTGTTTGACGCAACTGGCACAAGTTTCTTCGACGCAACTGGCACAAGTTTGTTCGACGCAACTGGCACAAGTTTGTGTAATGCAATTGGCACAAGTTTGTTCTACTCAACTGGCACAATTTGTTCTATGCAACTGGCACTAGTTTGTTTTACGCAACTGAAAAGTTTGTTCTACCAACTAGCACAAATTTGTTCGACTCAACTGGCACAAGGTTGTTCTATGCAACTGTCACAAGTTTGTTCTACGCAACTGCCACAAGTTTGTTTGACGCAACTAGCACAAGTTTGTTCGACGCAACTTGCACAAGTTTGTTGGATGCCACTGGCACAAGTTTGTTTGACGAAACAGACACAAGTTTTTTTGACGCAAATGGCACAAGTTTGTTAGACACAACTGGCACAAGTTTGTTCGACGCAACTGGCACAAGTTTTTTCGACTCAAGTGGCACAAGTTTGTTTGATGCAACTAGAACAAGTTTGTTTGACACAACTGGCACAAGTTTGTTTGACGCAACTGGCACAAGTTTGTTTGACGCAACTGGCACAAGTTTTTTTGACGCAACTGGCACAAGTTTTCTCGACGAAACTGGCACAAGTTTGTTCGCCGTAACTGACACAAGTTTCTTCGACGCAACTGGCACAAGTTTGTTCGACGCAACTGGCACAAGTTTGTTCTACATAACTGGCACAAGTTTGTTCTATGCTACTGGCACAAGTTTGTTCTTCGCAACTGACACAAGTTTGTTCTACGCATCTGGCACAAGTTTGTTCTATGCAACTGGCACTAGTTTGTTCTACGCAACTGGGACATGTTTGTTTGATGCAACTGGCACAAGTTTGTTCTACCCAACTGACACAAGTTTGTTCGACGCAACTGGCACAAGTTTGTTCTACGCAACTGACAAAAGTTTGTTTGACACAACTGGCAGAAGTTTGTTCAACGCAACTGGCACAAGTTTGTTCGACGCAACTGGGAAAAGTTTGTTCAATGCAACTGCCACAAGTTTGTTTAACACAACTGGCACAAGTTTGTTAGACCCAACTGGGACAAGTTTGTTTGACTCAACTGGCACAAGTTTGTTCGACGCAACTGGCACAAGTTTGTTTGACGCAACTGGCACAAGGTTCTTGTACGCAAGTGGCACAAGTTTGTTTGACGCAACTGGCACAAGTTTGTTCTACGCAACTGGCACAAGTTTGTTTGACGCAACTAGCACAATTTTGGTTGACGTAACTGGCACAAGTTTGTTAGAAGCAACTGGCACAAGTTTGTTCGACGTAACAGACACAAGTTTTTTCGACTCAATTGGTACAAGTTGGTTTGACGCAACTGGCACAAGTTTGTTTGAGGCAAGAGGCACAAGTTTGTTTGACACAACTGGCACAAGTTTGTTTGACGCAACTGGCACTAGTTTTTTTTTACGCAACTGGCACAAGTTTGTTTGACGCAAGAGGCACAAGTTTGTTTGACGCAACTGGCACAAGTTTGTTCGACACAACTGGCACAAGTTTGTTCAACACAAATGGCACAAGTTTGTTTGACGCAACTGTCACAAGTTTCTTCGACGCAACTGGCACAAGTTTCTTCGACGCAACTGGCAAAAGTTTGTTTGACGCAACTGGCACAAGTTTTTTCTACGCAACTGGGACAAGTTTGTTCTATGCAACTGGCACTAGTTTGTTCTATGCAACTGATATAAGTTTGTTTGACGCAACTGGTACAAGTTTGTTCTACGCAACTGGCACAAGTTTGTTCGACGCAACTGGCACAAGTTTGTTCTACGCAACTCTTACTAGTTTGTTGTACATAACTGGCACAGGTTTGTTTGACACAACTGGCACAAGTTTGTTCTACGCAACTCTTACTAGTTTGTTGTACACAACTGGCACAGGTTTGTTTGACACAACTGGCACAAGTTTGTTCTACGCAAATGGCAAATGTTTGTTCTACACATCTGGCACAAGTTTGTTCTATGCAACTGGCACTAGTGTGTTCTACGCAACTGGCACAAATTTGTTTGACACAACTGGCACATGTTTGTTCTACCCAACTGGCACAAGTTTGTTCGACGCAACTGTCACAAGTTTGTTTGATGCAACTGGCACAAGTTTGTTTGACACAACTGGCACAAGTTTGTTCTAAGCAACTGGCACAAGTTTGTTCGACGGAACTGGCGCAAGTTTGTTCGACGCAACTGGCACAAGTTTGTTTGACGCAACTGGCACAAGTTTGTTCAACGCAACTGGAACAAGTTTGTTTAACGTAACTGGCACAAGTTTGTTCGAACCAACTGGCACAAGTTTGTTTGACCCAATGGCACAAGTTTGTTCAACGCAACTGGAACAAGTTTCGTTAATGTAACTGGCACAAGTTTCTTCGAACCAACTGGCACAAGTTTGTTTGACACAACTGGCACAAGTTTGTTTGACGCAACTGGCACAAGGTTGTTCTACGCAACATGTACAAGTTTGTTCTACGCAACTGGCACAAGTTTGTTTGACGCAACTGGCACAAGTTTGTTCTATGCAACTGGCACTAGTGTGTTCGATGCAACTGGCACAAGTTTGTTCGACGCAACTGGCACAAGTCTGTTTGACGCAACTGGCACAAGTTTCTTAGACGCAACTGGCACAAGTTTGTTTAACGCAACTGGCACAAGTTTTTTTTAATCAATTGGCACAAGTTTGTTTGACGCAACTGGCAAAAGTTTGTTTGACGCAACTGGCACAAGTTTGTCTGACGCAAGAGGCACAAGTTTATTTGACGCAACTGGCACAAGTTTTTTCAACGAAACTGGCACAAGTTTGTTCGCCGTAACTGGCACAAGTTTGTTCGACGCAACTGGCACAAGTTTGTTTGACGCAAATTGCACAAGTTTGTTCTACATAACTGGCACAAGTTTGTTCTATGCAACTGGCACAAGTTTGTTCTACGCAACTGGCACAAGTTTGTTCTGCGCATCCAGCACAAGTTTGTTCTATGCAACTCGCACTAGTTTGTTCTACGCAACTGGCACAAGTTTGTTTGACGCAACTGGCACAAATTTGTTCTACACAGCTGACACAAGTTTGTTTGACGCAACTGGCACAAATTTGTTCTACCCAACTGACACAAGTTTGTTCGACGCAACTGGCACAAGTTTGTTCTACGTAACTGACACAAGTTTGTTTGACACAATTGGCAGAAGTTTGTTCAACGCAACTGGCACAAGTTTGTTCGACGCAACTGGCGCAAGTTTTTTCGAAGCAACTGGCACAAGTTTGTTCGACGCAACTGGCAAAAGTTTGTTCGATGCAACTGGCACAAGTTTGTTTAACGCAACTGGCACAAGTTTGTTTGACGCAAGAGGCACAAGTTTGTTTGACGCAACTGACACAAGTTTGTTCAACGCAACTGGCACAAGTTTTTTCGAATCAATTGGCACAAGTTTGTTTGACGCAACTGGCACAAGTTTGTTTGACGCAACTGGCACAAGTTTGTTTGACGCAACTGGCACTAGTTTGTTTGACGCAACTGGCACAAGTTTATTTGACGCAACTGGCACAACTTTTCTCGACGCAACTGGCACAAGTTTGTTCGCCATAACTGGCACAAGTTTGTTTGACGCAACTGTCACAAGTTTATTTGACGCAACTGGCACAAGTTTTCTCGACGCAAGTGGAACAAGTTGGTTCGCCGTAACTGGCACAAGTTTGTTCGACGCAACTGGCACAAGTTTGTTCGACGCAACTGGCACAAGTTTGTGTGACGCAACTGGCACAAATTTCTTCGATGCAACTGGCACAAGTTTGTTCGACGAACTGGCACAAGTTTGTTTGACGCAATTGGCACAAGTTTGTTCTACTCAACTGGAACAAGTTTGTTCTATGCAACTGGCACTAGTTTGTTTTACGCAACTGGCATAAGTTTGTTTGACGCAACTGGCACAAGTTTGTTCTACAAACTAGCACAAGTTTGTTCAACGCAACTGGCACAAGTTTGTTCTACGCAACTGGCACAAGTTTGTTTAACGCAACTGGCACAAGTTTGTTTGACGCAAGAGGCACAAGTTTGTTCAACGCAACTGGCACAAGTTTGTTCAACGCAACTGGCACAAGGTTCTTCTACGCAACTGGCACAAGTTTGTTCTACGCAACTGGCACAAGTTTGTTTGACGCAACTGGCACAAGTTTGTTCTACGCAACTGGCACAAGTTTGTTGGATGCCACTGACACAAGTTTGTTGGATGCCACTGACACAAGTTTGTTCGACGAAACTGGCCCAAGTTTTTTTGACGCAACTGGCACAAGTTTGTTCTACCCAAATGACACAAGTTTGTTCGACGCAACTGGCACAAGTTTGTTCAACGCAACTGGCACAAGTTTGTTTGACGTAACTGGCGCAAGTTTGTTCGACGCAACTGGCAAAAGTTTGTTCGATGCAACTGGCACAAGTTTGTTTAACGCAACTGGCACAAGTTTGATCGACCCAACTGGCACAAGTTTGTTTGACTCAACTGGCACAAGTTTGTTTGACGCAACTGGCAAAAGTTTGTTTGACGCAACTGGCACAAGTTCGTTTGATGCAACTGGCACAAGGTTCTTCTACGCAACTGGCACAAGTTTGTTTGATGCAACTGGCACAAGTTTATTTGACACAACTGGCACAAGTTTGTTTGACGCAACTGGCACAAGTTTGTTTGACGCAACTGGCAAAAGTTTTTTTTGATGCAACTGGCACAAGTTTGTTAGACGCAACTGGCACAAGTTTGTTCGACGCAACTGGCGCAAGTTTTTTCGACGCAAATGGCACAAGTTTGTTCGACGCAACTGGCAAAAGTTTGTTCGATGCAACTGGCACAAGTTTGTTTAACGCAACTGGCACAAGTTTGTTTGACGCAACTGGCAGAAGTTTGTTTGACGCAACGGGCACAAGGTTCTTCTACGCAACTGGCACAAGTTTGTTCTACGCAACTGGCACAAGTTTGTTTGACGCAACTGGCAGAAGTTTGTTTGACGCAACTGGCACAAGTTTGTTTGACGCAACTGGCACAAGGTTGTTCTATGCAACTGGCACAAGTTTGTTCTATGCAACTGGCACAAGTTTGTTAGACGCAACTGGCACAAGCTTGTTCGACGCAACTGGCACAAGTTTTTTCGACTCAATTGGCACAAGTTTGTTTGACGCAACTGGAACAAGTTTGTTTGACGCAACTGGAACAAGTTTGTTTGACGCAACTGGCACAAGTTTGTTTGACGCAACTGGCACAAGTTTGTTTGACGCAACTGGCACAAGTTTATTTGACGCAACTGGCACAAGTTTTTTCGACGAAACTGGCACAAGTTTGTTCGCCGTAACTGGCACAAGTTTGTTCGACGCAACTGGCACAAGTTTGTTTGACGCAAATGGCACAAGTTTGTTCTACATAACTGGCACAAGTTTGTTCTATGCAACTGGCACAAGTTTGTTCTACGCAACTGGCACAAGTTTGTTCTAGGCATCCGGCACAAGTTTGTTCTATGCAAATGGCACTAGTTTGTTCTTCGCAACTGGCACAAGTTTGTTTGACGCAACTGGCACAAATTTGTTCTACCCAACTGACACAAGTTTGTTCGACGCAACTGGCACAAGTTTGTTCTACGCAACTGACACAAGTTTGTTTGACACAATTGGCAGAAGTTTGTTCAACGCAACTGGCACAAGTTTGTTCGACGCAACTGGCGCAAGTTTTTTCGACGCAACTGGCACAAGTTTGTTCGACGCAACTGGCAAAAGTTTGTTTGACGCAACTGGCAGAAGTTTGTTTGACGCAACTGGCACAAGGTTCTTCTACGCAACTGGCACAAGTTTGTTCTACGCAACTGGCACAAGTTTGTTTGACGCAACTGGCACAAGTTTGTTCGACGCAACTGGCACAAGTTTGTTAGACGCAACTGGCACAAGTTTGTTCGACGTAACAGGCACAAGGTTTTTCGACTCAATTGGTACAAGTTTGTTTTGATGCAACTGGCACAAGTTTGTTTGACGCAAGAGGCACAAGTTTGTTTGACGCAACTGACAAAGGTTTGTTTGACGCAACTGGCACAAGTTTTTTTTTATGCGACTGGCACAAGTTTTCTCGAAGCAACTGGCACAAGTTTGTTTGCCATATCTGGCACAAGTTTGTTCGACGCAACTGGCAGAAGTTTGTTTAACGCAACTGGCACAAGTTTGTTAGACGCAACTGGCACAAGTTTGTTCAACGCAAATGGCACAAGTTTATTCGAATCAATTGGCACAAGTTTGTTTGACGCAACTGGCACAAGTTTGTTTGACGCAACTGGCACATGTTTGTTTGACGCAACTGGCACAAGTTTGTTTGACACAACTGGCACAAGTTTATTTGAGGCAACTGGCACAACTTTTCTCAACGCAACTGGCACAAGTTTGTTCGACGCAACTGGCACAAGTTTGTTCGACGCAACTGGCACAAGTTTGTGTGACGCAACTGGCACAATTTTCTTCGATGCAACTGGCACAAGTTTGTTCGACGAACTGGCACAAGTTTGTTTGACGCAATTGGCACAAGTTTGTTCTACTCAACTGGAAAAAGTTTGTTCTATGCAACTGGCACTAGTTTGTTTTACGCAACTGGCATAAGTTTGTTTGACGCAACTGGCACAAGTTTGTTCTACAAACTAGCACAAGTTTGTTCGACGCAACTGGCACAAGGTTGTTCTACACAACTGGAACAAGTTTGTTCTACGCAACTGGCACAAGTTTGTTTGACGCAACTGGCACAAGTTTGTTCTACGCAACTGGCACAAGTTTGTTGGATGCCACTGACACAAGTTTGTTCGACGAAACTGGCCCAAGTTTTTTTGACGCAACTGGCACAAGTTTGTTATACGCAACTGACACAAGTTTGTTCGACACAACTGGCACAAGTTTTTTCGACTCAATTGGCACAAGTTTGTTTGACGCAACTGGAACAAGTTTGTTTGATGCAACTGGAACAGGTTTGTTTGACGCAACTGGAACAAGTTTGTTTGACGCAACTGGCACAAGTTTGTTTGACGCAACTGGCACAAGTTTGTTTGACGCAACTGGCACAAGTTTATTTGACGCAACTGGCACAAGTTTTCTCGTCGAAACTGGCACAAGTTTGTTCGCCGTAACTGGCACAAGTTTGTTCGACGCAACTGGCACAAGTTTGTTTGACGCAAATGGCACAAGTTTGTTCTACATAACTGGCACAAGTTTGTTCTATACAACCTGCACAAGTTTGTTCTACCCAACTGACACAAGTTTGTTCGACGCAACTGGCACAAGTTTGTTCTACCCAACTGACACAAGTTTGTTCGACGCAACTGGCACAAGTTTGTTCTACGCAACTGACACAAGTTTGTTCGACGCAACTGGCACAAGTTTGTTCTACGCAACTGACACAAGTTTTTTTTACACAATTGGCAGAAGTTTGTACGACGCAACTGGCACAAGTTTGTTCGACGCAAGTGGCGCAAGTTTTTTCGACGCAACTGGCACAAGTTTGTTCGACGCAAGTGGCAAAAGTTTATTCGATGCAACTGGCACAAGTTTGTTTAACGCAACTGGCACAAGTTTGTTTGACGCAACTGGCAGAAGTTTGTTTGACGCAACTGGCACAAGGTTCTTCTACGCAACTGGCAGAAGTTTGTTCTACGCAACTGGCACAAGTTTGTTTGACGCAAAAGGCACAAGTTTGTTCGACGCAACTGGCACAAGTTTGTTAGACGCAACTGGCACAAGTTTGTTAGACGTAACAGGCACAAGTTTTTTCGACTCAATTGGTACAAGTTTGTTTGATGCAACTGGCACAAGTTTGTTTGACGCAAGAGGCACAAGTTTGTTTGACGCAACTGACACAAGTTTGTTTGGCGCAACTGGCACAAGTTTTTTTTTACGCGACTGGCACAAGTTTTCTCTAAGCAACTGGCACAAGTTTGTTTGCCATATCTGGCACAAGTTTGTTCGACGCAACTGGCACAAGTTTGTTTGATGCAACTGGCACAAGTTTGTTAGACGCAACTGGCACAAGTTTTTTCGAATCAATTGGCACAAGTTTGTTTGACGCAACTGGCACAAGTTTGTTTGACGCAACTGGCACAAGTTTGTTTGATGCAACTGGCACAAGTTTGTTTGACGCAACTGGCACAAGTTTATTTGACGCAACTGGCACAACTTTTCTCGACACAACTGGCACAAGTTTGTTCGCCGTAACTGGCACAAGTTTGTTTGACGCAACTGTCACAAGTTTATTTGACGCAACTGGCACAAGTTTTCTCGACGCAAGTGGCACAAGTTGGTTCGCCGTAACTGGCACAAGTTTGTTCGACGCAACTGGCACAAGTTTGTTCGACGCAACTGGCACAAGTTTGTGTGACACAACTGGCACAAATTTTTTCGATGCAACTGGCACAAGTTTGTTCGACGAACTGGCACAACTTTGTTTGACGCAATTGGCACAAGTTTGTTCTACTCAACTGGAACAAGTTTGTTCTATGCAACTGGCACTAGTTTGTTTTACGCAACTGGCATAAGTTTGTTTGACGCAACTGGCACAAGTTTGTTCTACAAACTAGCACAAGTTTGTTCGACGCAACTGGCACAAGGTTGTTCTACGCAACTGGCACAAGTTTGTTCTACGCAACTGGCACAAGTTTGTTTGACGCAACTGGCACAAGTTTGTTCTCCGCAACTGGCACAAGTTTGTTGGATGCCACTGACACAAGTTTGTTCGACGAAACTGCCCCAAGTTTTTTTTACGCAACTGGCACAAGTTTGTTAGACGCAACTGGCACAAGTTTGATCGATGCAACTGGCACAAGTTTTTTCGACTCAATTGGCACAAGTTTGTTTGATGCAACTGTAACAAGTTTGTTTGATGCAACTGGAACAAGTTTGTTTGACGCAACTGGCACAAGTTTGTTTGACGCAACTGGCACAAGTTTGTTTGACGCAACTGGCACAAGTTTATTTGACGCAACTGGCACAAGTTTTCTCGACGAAACTGGCAGAAGTTTGTTCGCCGTAACTGGCAGAAGTTTGTTTGACGCAACTGGCACAAGTTTGTTTGGCGCAAATGGCACAAGTTTGTTCTACATAACTGGCACAAGTTTGTTCTATGGAACTGGCACAAGTTTGTTCTACGCAACTGGCACAAGTTTGTTCTACGCATCTGGCACAAGTTTGTTCTATGCAAAGGGCACTAGATTGTTCTACGCAACTGGCACAAGTTTGTTTGACGCAACTGGCACAAATTTGTTCTACCCAACTGACACAAGTTTGTTCGACGCAACTGGCACAAGTTTGTTTGACGTAACTGGCGCAAGTTTGTTCTACGCAACTGGCACAAGTTTGTTCGACGCAATTGGCAAAAGTTTGTTCGATGCAACAGGCACAAGATTGTTTAACGCAACTGGCACAAGTTTGTTCAACCCAACTGGCACAAGTTTGTTTGACTCAACTGGCACAAGTTTGTTTGACGCAACTGGCAAAAGTTTGTTTGACGCAACTGGCACAAGTTCGTTTGATGCAACTGGCACAAGGTTCTTCTACGCAACTGGCACAAGTTTCTTTGACGCAACTGGCACAAGTTTGTTTGACGCAACTGGCACAAGTTTGTTTGATGCAACTGGCACAAGTTTGTTTGACGCAACTGGCACAAGTTTTTTTTTTATGCAACTGGCACAAGTTTGTTAGACACAACTGGCACAAGTTTGTTCGACGCAACTGGCGCAAGTTTTTTCGACGCAACTGGCACAAGTTTGTTCGACGCAACTGGCAAAAGTTTGTTCGATGCAACGGGCACAAGTTTGTTTAAAGCAACTGGCACAAGTTTGTTTGACGCAACTGGCAGAAGTTTGTTTGACTCAACTGGCACAAGGTTCTTCTACGCAACTGGCACAAGTTTGTTCTACGCAACTGGCACAAGTTTGTTTGACGCAACTGGCACAAGTTTGCTCGACGCAACTGGCACAGTTTGTTCAACGTAACAGGCACAAGTTTTTTCGACTCAATTGGTACAAGTTTGTTTGATGCAACTGGCACAAGTTTGTTTAACTCAAGAGGCTCAAGTTTGTTTGACGCAACTGACACAAGTTTGTTTGACGCAACTGGCACAAGTTTTTTTTTACGCGACTGGCACAAGTTTTCTCGAAGCAACTATCACAAGTTTGTTTGCCATATATGGCACAAGTTTGTTCGACGCAACTGGCACAAGTTTGTTTGACGCAACTGGCACAAGTTTGTTAGACGCAACTGGCAAAAGTTTGTTCAACGCAACTGGCACAAGTTTTTTCGAATCAATTGGCACAAGTTTGTTTGACGCAACTGGCAGAAGTTTGTTTGACGCAACTGGCACAAGTTTGTTTGACGCAACTGCCACAAGTTTGTTTGACGCAACTGGCACAAGTTTATTTGAAGCAACTGGCACAACTTTTCTCGACGCAACTGGCACAAGTTGGTTCGCCGTAACTGGCACAAGTTTGTTTGACGCAACTGGCTCAAGTTTATTTGACGCAACTGGCACAAGTTTTCTCGACGCAAGTGGCACAAGTTTGTTCGCCGTAACTGGCACAAGTTTGTTCGACGCAACTGGCACAAGTTTGTTCGACGTAACTGGCACAAGTTTGTTTGACGCAACTGGCACAAGTTTGTTCGACGCAACTGGCACAAGTTTGTTCGACGCAACTGGCACAAGTTTGTTCTACCAACTAGCACAAGTTTGTTCGACTCAACTGGCACAAGGTTGTTATATGCAACTGGCACAAGTTTTCTCGAAGCAACTGGCACAAGTTTGTTCGCCATATCTGGCACAAGTTTGTTCGACGCAACTGACACAAGTTTGTTCAACGCAAATGGCACAAGTTTGTTTGACGCAACTGGCACAAGTTTCTTCGACGCAACTGGCACAAGTTTGTTCTATGCAACTGGCACAAGTTTGTTTGACGCAACTGGCACAAGTTTGTTCAACGCAACTGGCACAAGTTTGTACTATGCAACTGGCACTAGTTTGTTCTATGCAACTGGCATAAGTTTGTTTGACGCAACTGGTACAAGTTTGTTCTACGCAACTGGCACAAGTTTGTTCGACACAACTGGCACAAGTTTGTTCTACGCAACTCTTACTAGTTTGTTGTACACAACTGGCACAGGTTTGTTTGACACAACTGGCACAAGTTTGTTCTACGCAAATGGCAAATGTTTGTTCTACGCAACTGACACAAGTTTGTTTGACACAACTGGCAGAAGTTTGTTCAACACAACTGACACAAGTTTGTTTGACGTAACTGGCGCAAGTTTGTTCGACGCAACTGGCACGAGTTTGTTCGACGCAACTGGCAAAAGTTTGTTCGATGCAACTGGCACAAGTTTGTTTAACGCAACTGGCTCAAGTTTGTTCGACCCAACTGGCACAAGTTTGTTTGACTCAACTGGCACAAGTTTGTTTGACGCAACTGGCAAAAGTTTGTTTGACGCAACTGGCACAAGTTCGTTTGATGCAACTGGCACAAGGTTCTTCTACGCAACTGGCACAAGTTTGTTTGACGCAACTGGCACAAGTTTGTTTGACGCAACTGGCACAAGTTTGTTTGACGCAACTGGCACAAGTTTTTTTTTATGCAACTAGCACAAGTTTGTTAGACGCAACTGGCACAAGTTTGTTCAACGTAACAGGCACAAGTTTTTTCGACTCAATTGGTATAAGTTTGTTTGACGCAACTGGCACAATTTTGTTTGATGCAAGAGGCACAAGTTTGTTTGACGCAACTGGCACAAGTGTGTTTGATGCAACTGGCACAAGTTTTTTTATACGCAACTGGAACAAGTTTTCTCAAAGCAACTGGCACAAGTTTGTTCGCCATATCTGGCACAAGTTTGTTCGACGCAACTGGCACAAGTTTGTTTGACACAACTGGCACAAGTTTGTTAGATGCAACTGGCACAAGTTTGTTCAACGCAACTGGCACAAGTTTTTTCTAATCAATTGGCACAAGTTTGTTTGACGCAACTGGCACATGTTTGTTTGACGCAACTGGCACAATTTTGTTTGACGCAACTGGCACAAGTTTTTTCTAATCAATTGGCACAAGTTTGTTTGACGCAACTGGCACATGTTTGTTTGACGCAACTGGCAAAAGTTTGTTTGACGCAACTGGCACTAGTTTGTTTGACGCAACTGGCACAAGTTTATTTGACGCAACTGGCACAAGTTTTCTCGACGCAAGTGGCACAAGTTTGTTCGCCGTAACTGGCACAAGTTTGTTTGACGCAACTGGCATAAGTTTATTTGACGCAACTGGCACAAGTTTTCTCGACGCAACTGGCACAAGTTTCTTCGACGCAACTGGCACAAGTTTGTTCGACGCAACTGGCACAAGTTTGTTCGACGCAACTGGCACAAGTTTGTTCTACTCAACTGGCACAAGTTTCTTCGACGCAACTGGCACAAGTTTGTTCGACGCAACTGGCACAAGTTTGTTTGATGCAATTGGCACAAGTTTGTTCTACTCAACTGGCACAAGTTTGTTCTATGCAACTGGCACTAGTTTGTTTTACGCAACTGGCATATGTTTGTTTGACGCAACTGGCACAAGTTTGTTCTACCAACTAGCACAAGTTTGTTCGACTCAACTGGCACAAGGTTGTTCTACGCAACTGGCAAAAGTCTGTTCTACGCAACTGGCACAAGTTTGTTTGACGCAACTGGCACAAGTTTGTTTGACGCAACTGGCACAAGTTTGTTCTACGCAACTGGCACAAGTTTCTTCGACGCAACAGGCACAAGTTTGTTCGACGCAACTGGCACAAGTTTGTTTGACGCAACTGGCACAAGTTTGTTCTACGCAACTGGCACAAATTTGTTCTATGCAACTGGCACTAGTTTGTTGTATGCAACTGGCATAAGTTTGTTCGACGCAACTGGCACAAGTTTGTTGGATGCCACTGGCACAAGTTTCTTTGACGAAACTGGCACAAGTTTTTTTGATGCAACTGGCACAAGTTTGTTCGACGCAACTGGCACAAGTTTTTTCGACTCAAGTGGCACAAGTTTGTTTGACGCAACTGGAACAAGTTTGTTTGACGCAACTGGCACAAGTTTGTTTGACGCAACTGGCACAATTTTGTTTGACGCAACTGGCACAAGTTTATTTGACCCAACTAGCATAAGTTTGTTCGCCGTAACTGGCACAAGTTTGTTTGACGCAACTGGCACAATTTTGTTCGACGCAACTGGCACAAGTTTGTTCTACATAACAGGCACAAGTTTGTTCTATGCAACTGGCACAAGTTTGTTCTAGGCAACTGGCACAAGTTTGTTCTACGCATCTGGCACAAGTTTGTTCTATGCAACTGGCACTAGTTTGTTCTACGCAACTGGGACATGTTAGTTTGACGCAACTGGCACAAGTTTGTTCTACCCAACTGACATAAGTTTGTTCGACGCAACTGGCACAAGTTTGTTCTACGCAACTGACACAAGTTTGTTTGACACAACTGGCAGAAGTTTGTTCAACTCAACTGGCACAAGTTTGTTTGACGTAACTGGCGCAAGTTTGTTCGACGCAACTGTCACAAGTTTGTTCGACACAACTGGCAAAAGTTTGTTCGATGCAACTGGCACAAGTTTGTTTAACGCAACTGGCACAAGTTTGTTCGACCCAACTGGCACAAGTTTGTTTGACTCAACTGGCACAAGTGTGTTCGACGCAACTGGCACAAGTTCGTTTGACGCAACTGGCACAAGGTTGTTCTACGCAACATGTAAAGGCTTGTTCTACGCAACTGGCACAAGTTTGTTTGATGCAACTGGCACAAGTTTGTTCTATGCAACTGGCACTAGTGTGTTCGATGCAACTGGCACAAGTTTGTTTAACGCAACTGGCACAAGTTTGTTTGACGCAACTGGCACAAGTTTCTTAGACGC
The DNA here is from genome assembly GCA_039081455.1 of Macrobrachium rosenbergii. NCBI lineage: Eukaryota > Metazoa > Arthropoda > Malacostraca > Decapoda > Palaemonidae > Macrobrachium > Macrobrachium rosenbergii. The sequence goes on from JANJGK010000464.1 coordinate 199,075, forward strand.
AACTGGCACAAGTTTGTTCAACGCAACTGGCACAAGTTTTTTTTAATCAATTGGCACAAGTTTGTTTGACGCAACTGGCGCAAGTTTGTTTGACGCAACTGGCACAAGTTTGTCTGATGCAAGAGGCACAAGTTTGTTTGACGCAACTGGCACAAGTTTATTTGACGCAACTGGCACAACTTTTCTCGACGCAACTGGCACAAGTTTGTTCGCCGTAACTGGCACAAGTTTGTTTGACGCAACTGGCACAAGTTTATTTGACGCAACTGGCACAAGTTTTCTCGACGCAAGTGGCACAAGTTGGTTCGCCGTAACTGGCACAAGTTTGTTCGACGCAACTGGCACAAGTTTGTACGATGCAACTGGCACAAGTTTGTGTGACGCAACTGGCACAAATTTCTTTGATGCAACTGTCACAAGTTTGTTCGACGAACTGGCACAAGTTTGTTTGACGCAATTGGCACAAGTTTGTTCTACTCAACTGGAACAAGTTTGTTCTATGCAACTGGCACTAGTTTGTTTTACGCAACTGGCATAAGTTTGTTTGATGCAACTGGCACAAGTTTGTTCTACAAACTAGCACAAGTTTGTTCGACGCAACTGGCACAAGGTTGTTCTACACAACTGGCACAAGTTTGTTCTACGCAACTGGCACAAGTTTGTTTGACGCAACTGGCACAAATTTGTTCTACGCAACTGGCACAAGTTTGTTGGATGCCACTGACACAAGTTTGTTCGACGAAACTGGCCCAAGTTTTTTTGACGCAACTGGCACAAGTTTGTTAGACGCAACTGGCACAAGTTTGTTAGACGCAACTGGCACAAGTTTGTTCGACGCAACTGGCACAAGTTTTTTCGACTCAATTGGCACAAGTTTGTTTGACGCAACTGGAACAAGTTTGTTTGATGCAACTGGAACAAGTTTGTTTGACGCAACTGGCACAAGTTTGTTTGACGCAAGTGGCACAAGTTTGTTTGACGCAACTGGCACAAGTTTATTTGACGCAACTGGCACAAGTTTTTTCAACGAAACTGGCACAAGTTTGTTCGCCGTAACTGGCACAAGTTTGTTCGACGCAACTGGCACAAGTTTGTTTGACACAAATGGCACAAGTTTTTTCTACATAACTGGCACAAGTTTGTTCTATGCAACTGGCACAAGTTTGTTCTACGCAACTGGCATAAGTTTGTTCTACGCATCCGGCACAAGTTTGTTCTATGCAACTGGCACTAGTTTGTTCTACGCAACTGGCACAAGTTTGTTTGACGCAACTGGCACAAATTTGTTCTACCCAACTGACACAAGTGTGTTCGACGCAACTGGCAAAAGTTTGTTCGATGCAACTGGCACTAGTTTGTTTTACGCAACTGGCATAAGTTTGTTTGACGCAACTGGCACAAGTTTGTTCTACAAACTAGCACAAGTTTGTTCGACGCAACTGGCACAAGGTTGTTCTACGCAACTGGCACAAGTTTGTTCTACGCAACTGGCACAAGTTTGTTTGACGCAACTGGCACAAGTTTGTTCTCCGCAACTGGCACAAGTTTGTTGGATGCCACTGACACAAGTTTGTTCGACGAAACTGCCCCAAGTTTTTTTTACGCAACTGGCACAAGTTTGTTAGACGCAACTGGCACAAGTTTGATCGATGCAACTGGCACAAGTTTTTTCGACTCAATTGGCACAAGTTTGTTTGATGCAACTGTAACAAGTTTGTTTGATGCAACTGGAACAAGTTTGTTTGACGCAACTGGCACAAGTTTGTTTGACGCAACTGGCACAAGTTTGTTTGACGCAACTGGCACAAGTTTATTTGACGCAACTGGCACAAGTTTTCTCGACGAAACTGGCAGAAGTTTGTTCGCCGTAACTGGCAGAAGTTTGTTTGACGCAACTGGCACAAGTTTGTTTGGCGCAAATGGCACAAGTTTGTTCTACATAACTGGCACAAGTTTGTTCTATGGAACTGGCACAAGTTTGTTCTACGCAACTGGCACAAGTTTGTTCTACGCATCTGGCACAAGTTTGTTCTATGCAAAGGGCACTAGATTGTTCTACGCAACTGGCACAAGTTTGTTTGACGCAACTGGCACAAATTTGTTCTACCCAACTGACACAAGTTTGTTCGACGCAACTGGCACAAGTTTGTTTGACGTAACTGGCGCAAGTTTGTTCTACGCAACTGGCACAAGTTTGTTCGACGCAATTGGCAAAAGTTTGTTCGATGCAACAGGCACAAGATTGTTTAACGCAACTGGCACAAGTTTGTTCAACCCAACTGGCACAAGTTTGTTTGACTCAACTGGCACAAGTTTGTTTGACGCAACTGGCAAAAGTTTGTTTGACGCAACTGGCACAAGTTCGTTTGATGCAACTGGCACAAGGTTCTTCTACGCAACTGGCACAAGTTTCTTTGACGCAACTGGCACAAGTTTGTTTGACGCAACTGGCACAAGTTTGTTTGATGCAACTGGCACAAGTTTGTTTGACGCAACTGGCACAAGTTTTTTTTTATGCAACTGGCACAAGTTTGTTAGACACAACTGGCACAAGTTTGTTCGACGCAACTGGCGCAAGTTTTTTCGACGCAACTGGCACAAGTTTGTTCGACGCAACTGGCAAAAGTTTGTTCGATGCAACGGGCACAAGTTTGTTTAAAGCAACTGGCACAAGTTTGTTTGACGCAACTGGCAGAAGTTTGTTTGACTCAACTGGCACAAGGTTCTTCTACGCAACTGGCACAAGTTTGTTCTACGCAACTGGCACAAGTTTGTTTGACGCAACTGCCACAAGTTTGCTCGACGCAACTGGCACAGTTTGTTCAACGTAACAGGCACAAGTTTTTTCGACTCAATTGGTACAAGTTTGTTTGATGCAACTGGCACAAGTTTGTTTAACTCAAGAGGCTCAAGTTTGTTTGACGCAACTGACACAAGTTTGTTTGACGCAACTGGCACAAGTTTTTTTTTACGCGACTGGCACAAGTTTTCTCGAAGCAACTATCACAAGTTTGTTTGCCATATATGGCACAAGTTTGTTCGACGCAACTGGCACAAGTTTGTTTGACGCAACTGGCACAAGTTTGTTAGACGCAACTGGCACAAGTTTGTTCAACGCAACTGGCACAAGTTTTTTCGAATCAATTGGCACAAGTTTGTTTGACGCAACTGGCAGAAGTTTGTTTGACGCAACTGGCACAAGTTTGTTTGACGCAACTGCCACAAGTTTGTTTGACGCAACTGGCACAAGTTTATTTGACGCAACTGGCACAACTTTTCTCGACGCAACTGGCACAAGTAGGTTCGCCGTAACTGGCACAAGTTTGTTTGACGCAACTGGCTCAAGTTTATTTGACGCAACTGGCACAAGTTTTCTCGACGCAAGTGGCACAAGTTTGTTCGCCGTAACTGGCACAAGTTTGTTCAACGCAACTGGCACAAGTTTGTTCGACGTAACTGGCACAAGTTTGTTTGACGCAACTGGCACAAGTTTGTTCGACGCAACTGGCACAAGTTTGTTCGACGCAACTGGCACAAGTTTGTTCTACCAACTAGCACAAGTTTGTTCGACTCAACTGGCACAAGGTTGTTATATGCAACTGGCACAAGTTTTCTCGAAGCAACTGGCACAAGTTTGTTCGCCATATCTGGCACAAGTTTGTTCGACGCAACTGACACAAGTTTGTTCAACGCAAATGGCACAAGTTTGTTTGACGCAACTGGCACAAGTTTCTTCGACGCAACTGGCACAAGTTTGTTCTATGCAACTGGCACAAGTTTGTTTGACGCAACTGGCACAAGTTTGTTCAACGCAACTGGCACAAGTTTGTTCTATGCAACTGGCACTAGTTTGTTCTATGCAACTGGCATAAGTTTGTTTGACGCAACTGGTACAAGTTTGTTCTACGCAACTGGCACAAGTTTGTTCGACACAACTGGCACAAGTTTGTTCTACGCAACTCTTACTAGTTTGTTGTACACAACTGGCACAGGTTTGTTTGACACAACTGGCACAAGTTTGTTCTACGCAAATGGCAAATGTTTGTTCTACGCAACTGACACAAGTTTGTTTGACACAACTGGCAGAAGTTTGTTCAACGCAACTGACACAAGTTTGTTTGACGTAACTGGCGCAAGTTTGTTCGACGCAACTGGCACGAGTTTGTTCGACGCAACTGGCAAAAGTTTGTTCGATGCAACTGGCACAAGTTTGTTTAACGCAACTGGCTCAAGTTTGTTCGACCCAACTGGCACAAGTTTGTTTGACTCAACTGGCACAAGTTTGTTTGACGCAACTGGCAAAAGTTTGTTTGACGCAACTGGCACAAGTTCGTTTGATGCAACTGGCACAAGGTTCTTCTACGCAACTGGCACAAGTTTGTTTGACGCAACTGGCACAAGTTTGTTTGACGCAACTGGCACAAGTTTGTTTGACGCAACTGGCACAAGTTTTTTTTATGCAACTAGCACAAGTTTGTTAGACGCAACTGGCACAAGTTTGTTCAACGTAACAGGCACAAGTTTTTTCGACTCAATTGGTATAAGTTTGTTTGACGCAACTGGCACAATTTTGTTTGATGCAAGAGGCACAAGTTTGTTTGACGCAACTGGCACAAGTGTGTTTGATGCAACTGGCACAAGTTTGTTCAACGCAACTGGCACAAGTTTTTTCTAATCAATTGGCACAAGTTTGTTTGACGCAACTGGCACATGTTTGTTTGACGCAACTGGCACAATTTTGTTTGACGCAACTGGCACAAGTTTTTTCTAATCAATTGGCACAAGTTTGTTTGACGCAACTGGCACATGTTTGTTTGACGCAACTGGCAAAAGTTTGTTTGACGCAACTGGCACAAGTTTGTTTGACGCAACTGGCACAAGTTTATTTGACGCAACTGGCACAAGTTTTCTCGACGCAAGTGGCACAAGTTTGTTCGCCGTAACTGGCACAAGTTTGTTTGACGCAACTGGCATAAGTTTATTTGACGCAACTGGCACAAGTTTTCTCGACGCAACTGGCACAAGTTTCTTCGACGCAACTGGCACAAGTTTGTTCGACGCAACTGGCACAAGTTTGTTCGACGCAACTGGCACAAGTTTGTTCTACTCAACTGGCACAAGTTTCTTCGACGCAACTGGCACAAGTTTGTTCGACGCAACTGGCACAAGTTTGTTTGATGCAATTGGCACAAGTTTGTTCTACTCAACTGGCACAAGTTTGTTCTATGCAACTGGCACTAGTTTGTTTTACGCAACTGGCATATGTTTGTTTGACGCAACTGGCACAAGTTTGTTCTACCAACTAGCACAAGTTTGTTCGACTCAACTGGCACAAGGTTGTTCTACGCAACTGGCAAAAGTCTGTTCTACGCAACTGGCACAAGTTTGTTTGACGCAACTGGCACAAGTTTCTTTGACGCAACTGGCACAAGTTTGTTCTACGCAACTGGCACAAGTTTCTTCGACGCAACAGGCACAAGTTTGTTCGACGCAACTGGCACAAGTTTGTTTGACGCAACTGGCACAAGTTTGTTCTACGCAACTGGCACAAATTTGTTCTATGCAACTGGCACTAGTTTGTTGTATGCAACTGGCATAAGTTTGTTCGACGCAACTGGCACAAGTTTGTTGGATGTCACTGGCACAAGTTTCTTTGACGAAACTGGCACAAGTTTTTTTGATGCAACTGGCACAAGTTTGTTAGACGCAACTGGCACAAGTTTGTTCGACGCAACTGGCACAAGTTTTTTCGACTCAAGTGGCACAAGTTTGTTTGACGCAACTGGAACAAGTTTGTTTGACGCAACTGGCACAAGTTTGTTTGACGCAACTGGCACAATTTTGTTTGACGCAACTGGCACAAGTTTATTTGACCCAACTAGCATAAGTTTGTTCGCCGTAACTGGCACAAGTTTGTTTGACGCAACTGGCACAATTTTGTTCGACGCAACTGGCACAAGTTTGTTCTACATAACAGGCACAAGTTTGTTCTATGCAACTGGCACAAGTTTGTTCTAGGCAACTGGCACAAGTTTGTTCTACGCATCTGGCACAAGTTTGTTCTATGCAACTGGCACTAGTTTGTTCTACGCAACTGGGACATGTTAGTTTGACGCAACTGGCACAAGTTTGTTCTACCCAACTGACATAAGTTTGTTCGACGCAACTGGCACAAGTTTGTTCTACGCAACTGACACAAGTTTGTTTGACACAACTGGCAGAAGTTTGTTCAACTCAACTGGCACAAGTTTGTTTGACGTAACTGGCGCAAGTTTGTTCGACGCAACTGTCACAAGTTTGTTCGATACAACTGGCAAAAGTTTGTTCGATGCAACTGGCACAAGTTTGTTTAACGCAACTGGCACAAGTTTGTTCGACCCAACTGGCACAAGTTTGTTTGACTCAACTGGCACAAGTGTGTTCGACGCAACTGGCACAAGTTCGTTTGACGCAACTGGCACAAGGTTGTTCTACGCAACATGTAAAGGCTTGTTCTACGCAACTGGCACAAGTTTGTTTGATGCAACTGGCACAAGTTTGTTCTATGCAACTGGCACTAGTGTGTTCGATGCAACTGGCACAAGTTTGTTTAACGCAACTGGCACAAGTTTGTTTGACGCAACTGGCACAAGTTTCTTAGACGCAACTGGCACAAGTTTGTTCAACGCAACTGGCACAAGTTTTTTTTAATCAATTGGCACAAGTTTGTTTGACGCAACTGGCGCAAGTTTGTTTGACGCAACTGGCACAAGTTTGTCTGATGCAAGAGGCACAAGTTTGTTTGACGCAACTGGCACAAGTTTATTTGACGCAACTGGCACAACTTTTCTCGACGCAACTGGCACAAGTTTGTTCGCCGTAACTGGCACAAGTTTGTTTGACGCAACTGGCACAAGTTTATTTGACGCAACTGGCACAAGTTTTCTCGACGCAAGTGGCACAAGTTGGTTCGCCGTAACTGGCACAAGTTTGTTCGACGCAACTGGCACAAGTTTGTACGATGCAACTGGCACAAGTTTGTGTGACGCAACTGGCACAAATTTCTTTGATGCAACTGTCACAAGTTTGTTCGACGAACTGGCACAAGTTTGTTTGACGCAATTGGCACAAGTTTGTTCTACTCAACTGGAACAAGTTTGTTCTATGCAACTGGCACTAGTTTGTTTTACGCAACTGGCATAAGTTTGTTTGATGCAACTGGCACAAGTTTGTTCTACAAACTAGCACAAGTTTGTTCGACGCAACTGGCACAAGGTTGTTCTACACAACTGGCACAAGTTTGTTCTACGCAACTGGCACAAGTTTGTTTGACGCAACTGGCACAAATTTGTTCTACGCAACTGGCACAAGTTTGTTGGATGCCACTGACACAATTTTGTTCGACGAAACTGGCCCAAGTTTTTTTGACGCAACTGGCACAAGTTTGTTAGACGCAACTGGCACAAGTTTGTTAGACGCAACTGGCACAAGTTTGTTCGATGCAACTGGCACAAGTTTTTTCGACTCAATTGGCACAAGTTTGTTTGACGCAACTGGAACAAGTTTGTTTGATGCAACTGGAACAAGTTTGTTTGACGCAACTGGCACAAGTTTGTTTGACGCAAGTGGCACAAGTTTGTTTGACGCAACTGGCACAAGTTTATTTGACGCAACTGGCACAAGTTTTTTCAACGAAACTGGCACAAGTTTGTTCGCCGTAACTGGCACAAGTTTGTTCGACGCAACTGGCACAAGTTTGTTTGACACAAATGGCACAAGTTTTTTCTACATAACTGGCACAAGTTTGTTCTATGCAACTGGCACAAGTTTGTTCTACGCAACTGGCATAAGTTTGTTCTACGCATCCGGCACAAGTTTGTTCTATGCAACTGGCACTAGTTTGTTCTACGCAACTGGCACAAGTTTGTTTGACGCAACTGGCACAAATTTGTTCTACCCAACTGACACAAGTGTGTTCGACGCAACTGGCAAAAGTTTGTTCGATGCAACTGGCACAAGTTTGTTTAACGCAACTGGCACAAGTTTGTTTGACGCAAGAGGCACAAGTTTGTTTGACGCAACTGACACAAGTTTGTTCAACGCAACTGGCACAAGTTTTTTCGAATCAATTGGCACAAGTTTGTTTGACGCAACTGGCACAAGTTTGTTTGACGCAACTGGCACAAGTTTGTTTGATGCAACTGGCACAAGTTTGTTTGACGCAACTGGTACAAGTTTTTTTGACGCAACTGGCACAACTTTTCTCGACGCAACTGGCACAAGTTTGTTCGCCGTAACTGGCACAAGTTTGTTTGACGCAACTGTCACAAGTTTATTTGACGCAACTTTCACAAGTTTTCTCGACGCAAGTGGCACAAGTTGGTTCGCCGTAACTGGCACAAGTTTGTTCGACGCAACTGGCACAAGTTTGTTCGACGCAACTGGCACAAGTTTGTGTGACGCAACTGGCACAAATTTCTTCGATGCAACTGGCACAAGTTTGTTCGACGAACTGGCACAAGTTTGTTTGACGCAATTGGCACAAGTCTGTTCTACTCAACTGGAACAAGTTTGTTCTATGCAATTGGCACTAGTTTGTTTTACGCAACTGGCATAAGTTTGTTTGACGCAACTGGCACAAGTTTGTTCTACAAACTAGCACAAGTTTGTTCGACGCAACTGGCACAAGGTTCTTCTACGCAACTGGCACAAGTTTGTTCTACGCAACTGGCATAAGTTTGTTTGACGCAACTGGCACAAGATTGTTCTACGCAACTGGCACAAGTTTGTTGGATGCCACTGACACAAGTTTGTTCGACGAAACTGGCCCAAGTTTTTATGACGCAACTGGCACAAGTTTGTTAGACGCAACTGGCACAAGTTTGTTCGATGCTACTGGTACAAGTTTTTTCGACTCAATTGGCACAAGTTTGTTTGACGCAACTGGAACAAGTTTGTTTGACGCAACTGGAACAAGTTTGTTTGACGCAACTGGCACAAGTTTCTTTGACGCAACTGGCACAAGTTTGTTTGACGCAACTGGCTCAAGTTTATTTGACGCAAATGGCACAAGTTTTCTCGACGAAACTGGCACAAGTTTGTTCGCTGTAACTGGCACAAGTTTGTTCGACGCTACTGGCACAAGTTTGTTTGACGCAAATGGCACAAGTTTGTTCTACATAACTGGCACAAGTTTGTTCTATGCAACTGGCACAAGTTTGTTCTACGCAACTGGCACAAGTTTGTTCTATGCATCTGGCACAAGTTTGTTCTATGCAACTGGCACTAGTTTGTTCTACGCAACTGGCACAAGTTTGTTTGACGCAACTGGCACAAATTTTTTCTACCCAACTGACTCAAGTTTGTTCGACGCAACTGGCACAAGTTTGTTCAATGCAACTGGCACAAGTTTGTTTGACGTAATTGGCGCAAGTTTGTTCGACGCAACTGGCACAAGTTTGTTCGACGCAACTGGCAAAAGTTTGTTCGATGCAACTGGCACAAGTTTGTTTAACACAACTGGCACAAGTTTGTTCGACCCAACTGGCACAATTTTGTTTGACTCAACTGGCACAAGTTTGTTTGACGCAACTGGCAAAAGTTTGTTTGACGCAACTGGCACAAGTTCGTTTGATGCAACTGGCACAAGGTTCTTCTACGCAACTGGCACAAGTTTGTTTGACGCAACTGGCACAAGTTTGTTTGACGTAACTGGCACAAGTTTGTTTGACGCAACTGGCACAAGTTTGTTTGACGCAACTGACAAAAGTTTTTTTTTATGCAACTGGCACAAGTTTGTTAGACGCAACTGGCACAAGTTTGTTCGACGCAACTGGCGCAAGTTTTTTCGACGCAACTGGCACAAGTTTGTTCGACGCAACTAGCAAAAGTTTGTTCGATGCAACTGGCACAAGTTTGTTTAACGCAACTGGCACAAGTTTGTTTGACGCAACTGGCACAAGGTTCTTCTACGCAACTGGCACAAGTTTGTCCTACGCAACTGGCACAAGTTTGTTTGACGCAACTGGCACAAGTTTGTTCGACGCAAGTGGCACAAGTTTGTTTGACGCAACTGGCACAAGGTTGTTCTACGCTACTGGCACAGGTTTGTTCTACGCAACTGGCAAAAGTTTGTTAGACGCAACTAGCACAAGTTTGTTCAACGCAAATGGCACAAGTTTTTTCGACTCAATTGGCACAAGTTTGTTTGACGCAACTGGAACAAGTTTGTTTGACGCAACTGGAACAAGTTTGTTTGATGCAACTGGCACAAGTTTGTTTGACGCAACTGGCACAAGTTTGTTTGACGCAACTGGCACAAGTTTATTTGACGCAACTGGCACAAGTTTTTTCGACGAAACTGGCACAAATTTGTTTGCCGTAACTGGCACAAGTTTGTTCGACGCAACTGGCACAAGTTTGTTTGACGCAAATGGCAGAAGTTTGTTCTACATAACTGGCACAAGTTTGTTCTATGCAACTGGCACAAGTTTGTTCTACGCAACTGGCACAAGTTTGTTCTACGCATCCGGCACAAGTTTGTTCTATGCAACTGGCACTAGTTTGTTCTACGCAACTGGCACAAGTTTGTTTGACACAACTGGCACAAATTTGTTCTACCCAACTGACACAAGTTTGTTCGACGCAACTGGCACAAGTTTGTTCTACGCAACTGACACAAGTTTGTTTGACACAATTGGCAGAAGTTTGTTCAACGCAACTGGCACAAGTTTGTTCGACGCAACTGGTGCAAGTTTTTTCGACGCAACTTGCACAAGTTTGTTGACGCAACTGGCAAAAGTTTGTTCGATGCAACTGGCAAAAGTTTGTTTAACGCAACTGGCACAAGTTTGTTTGACGCAACTGGCAAAAGTTTGTTTGACGCAACTGGCACAAGTTCGTTTGATGCAACTGGCACAAGGTTCTTCTACGCAACTGGCACAAGTTTGTTTGACGCAACTGGCACAAGTTTGTTCGACACAACTGGCACAAGTTTGTTAGACGCAACTGGCACAAGTTTGTTCGACGTAACAGGCACAGGTTTTTTCGACTCAATTGGTACAAGTTTGTTTGATGCAACTGGCACAAGTTTGTTTGACGCAAGAGGCACAAATTTGTTTGACGCAACTGACACAAGTTTGTTTGACGCAACTGGCACAAGTTTTTTTTTACGCGACTGGCACAAGTTTTCTCGAAGCAACTGGCACAAGTTTGTTTGCCATATCTGGCACAAGTTTGTTCGACGCAACTGGCACAAGTTTGTTTGACGCAACTGGCACAAGTTTGTTAGACGCAACTGGCACAAGTTTATTCAACGCAACTGGCACAAGTTTATTCGAATCAATTGCCACAGGTTTGTTTGACGCAACTGGCACAAGTTTGTTTGACGCAACTGGCACAAGTTTGTTTGACACAACTGGCACAAGTTTATTTGATGCAACTGGCACAACTTTTCTCGACGCAACTGGCACAAGTTTGTTCGCCGTAACTGGCCCCAGTTTGTTTGACGCAACTGGCACAAGTTTATTTGACGCAACTGGCACAAGTTTTCTCGACGCAAGTGGCACAAGTTGGTTCGCCGTAACTGGCACAAGTTTGTTCGACGCAACTGGCACAAGTTTGTTCGACGCAACTGGCACAAGTTTGTGTGACGCAACTGGCACAAATTTCTTCGATGCAACTGGCACAAGTTTGTTCGATGAACTGGCACAAGTTTGTTTGACGCAATTGGCACAAGTTTGTACTACTCAACTGGAACAAGTTTGTTCTATGCAACTAGCACTAGTTTGTTTTACGCAACTGGCATAAGTTTGTTTGACGCAACTGGCACAAGTTTGTTCTACAAACTAGCACAAGTTTGTTCGACGCAACTGGCACAAGGTTGTTCTACGCAACTGGCACAAGTTTGTTCTATGCAACAGGCACAAGTTTGTTTGACCCAACTGGCACAAGTTTGTTTGACTCAACTGGCACAAATTTGTTTGACGCAACTGGCAAAAGTTTGTTTGACGCAACTGGCACAAGTTCGTTTGATGCAACTGGCACAAGGTTCTTCTTTGCAACTGGCACAAGTTTGTTTGACGCAACTGGCACAAGTTTGTTTGACGCAACTGGCACAAGTTTGTTTGACGCAACTGGCACAAGTTTGTTTGACGCAACTAGCAAAAGTTTTTTTTGATGCAACTGGCACAAGTTTGTTAGACGCAACTGGCACAAGTTTGTTCGACGCAACTGGCGCAAGTTTTTCGACGCAACTGGCAAAAGTTTGTTCGACGCAACTGGCAAAAGTTTGTTCGATGCAACTGGCACAAGTTTGTTTGACGCAACTGGCAGAAGTTTGTTTGACGCAACTGGCACAAGGTTCTTCTACGCAACTGGCACAAGTTGTTTGTCCTACGCAACTGGCACAAGTTTGTTTGACGCAACTGGCACAAGTTTGTTCGACGCAAGTGGCAGAAGTTTGTTTTATGCAACTGGCACAAGGTTGTTCTACGCAACTGGCACAGGTTTGTTTTACGCAACTGGCAAAAGTTTGTTAGACGCAACTGGCACAAGTTTGTTCGACGCAACTGGCACAAGTTTTTTCGACTCAATTGGCACAAGTTTGTTTGACGCAACTGGAACAAGTTTGTTTGACGCAACTGGAACAAGTTTGTTTGACGCAACTGGCACAAGTTTGTTTGACGCAACTGGCACAAGTTTGTTTGACGCAATTGGCACAAGTTTATTTGACACAACTGGCACAAGTTTTTTTCGACGAAACTGGCACAAGTTTGTTTGACGCAAGTGGCACAAGTTTGTTTGACGCAACTGGCACAAGTTTATTTGACGCAACTGGCACAAGTTTTTTCAACGAAACTGGCACAAGTTTGTTCGCCGTAACTGGCACAAGTTTGTTCGACGCAACTGGCACAAGTTTGTTTGACACAAATGGCACAAGTTTTTTCTACATAACTGGCACAAGTTTGTTCTATGCAACTGGCACAAGTTTGTTCTACGCAACTGGCATAAGTTTGTTCTACGCATCCGGCACAAGTTTGTTCTATGCAACTGGCACTAGTTTGTTCTACGCAACTGGCACAAGTTTGTTTGACGCAACTGGCACAAATTTGTTCTACCCAACTGACACAAGTGTGTTCGACGCAACTGGCAAAAGTTTGTTCGATGCAACTGGCACAAGTTTGTTTAACGCAACTGGCACAAGTTTGTTTGACGCAAGAGGCACAAGTTTGTTTGACGCAACTGACACAAGTCTGTTCAACGCAACTGGCACAAGTTTTTTCGAATCAATTGGCACAAGTTTGTTTGACGCAACTGGCACAAGTTTGTTTGACGCAACTGGCACAAGTTTGTTTGATGCAACTGGCACAAGTTTGTTTGACGCAACTGGCACAAGTTTTTTTGACGCAACTGGCACAACTTTTCTCGACGCAACTGGCACAAGTTTGTTCGCCGTAACTGGCACAAGTTTGTTTGACGCAACTGTCACAAGTTTATTTGACGCAACTTTCACAAGTTTTCTCGACGCAAGTGGCACAAGTTGGTTCGCCGTAACTGGCACAAGTTTGTTCGACGCAACTGGCACAAGTTTGTTCGACGCAACTGGCACAAGTTTGTGTGACGCAACTGGCACAAATTTCTTCGATGCAACTGGCACAAGTTTGTTCGACGAACTGGCACAAGTTTGTTTGACGCAATTGGCACAAGTTTGTTCTACTCAACTGGAACAAGTTTGTTCTATGCAATTGGCACTAGTTTGTTTTACGCAACTGGCATAAGTTTGTTTGACGCAACTGGCACAAGTTTGTTCTACAAACTAGCAAAAGTTTGTTCGACGCAACTGGCACAAGGTTCTTCTACACAACTGGCACAAGGTTGTTCTACGCAACTGGCATAAGTTTGTTTGACGCAACTGGCACAAGATTGTTCTACGCATCTGGCACAAGTTTGTTGGATGCCACTGACACAAGTTTGTTCGACGAAACTGGCCCAAGTTTTTATGACGCAACTGGCACAAGTTTGTTCGACGCAACTGGCACAAGTTTTTTCGACTCAATTGGCACAAGTTTGTTTGACGCAACTGGAACAAGTTTGTTTGACGCAACTGGAACAAGTTTGTTTGACGCAACTGGCACAAGTTTCTTTGACGCAACTGGCACAAGTTTGTTTGACGCAACTGGCTCAAGTTTATTTGACGCAAATGGCACAAGTTTTCTCGACGAAACTGGCACAAGTTTGTTCGCTGTAACTGGCACAAGTTTGTTCGACGCTACTGGCACAAGTTTGTTTGACGCAAATGGCACAAGTTTTTTCTACATAACTGGCACAAGTTTGTTCTATGCAACTGGCACAAGTTTGTTCTACGCAACTGGCACAAGTTTGTTCTATGCATCTGGCACAAGTTTGTTCTATGCAACTGGCCCTAGTTTGTTCTACGCAACTGGCACAAGTTTGTTTGACGCAACTGGCAAAAATTTTTTCTACCCAACTGACTCAAGTTTGTTCGACGCAACTGGCACAAGTTTGTTCAATGCAACTGGCACAAGTTTGTTTGACGTAATTGGCGCAAGTTTGTTCGACGCAACTGGCACAAGTTTGTTCGACGCAACTGGCAAAAGTTTGTTCGATGCAACTGGCACAAGTTTGTTTAACGCAACTGGCACAAGTTTGTTCGACCCAACTGGCACAATTTTGTTTGACTCAACTGGCACAAGTTTGTTTGACGCAACTGGCAAAAGTTTGTTTGACGCAACTGGCACAAGTTCGTTTGATGCAACTGGCACAAGGTTCTTCTACGCAACTGGCACAAGTTTGTTTGACGCAACTGGCACAAGTTTGTTTGACGTAACTGGCACAAGTTTGTTTGACGCAACTGGCACAAGTTTGTTTGACGCAACTGGCAAAAGTTTTTTTTTATGCAACTGGCACAAGTTTGTTAGACGCAACTGGCACAAGTTTGTTCGACGCAACTGGCGCAAGTTGTTTCGACGCAACTGGCACAAGTTTGTTCGACGCAACTAGCAAAAGTTCGTTCGATGCAACTGGCACAAGTTTGTTTAACGCAACTGGCACAAGTTTGTTTGACGCAACTGGCAGAAGTTTGTTTGACGCAACTGGCACAAGGTTCTTCTACGCAACTGGCACAAGTTTGTCCTACGCAACTGGCACAAGTTTGTTTGACGCAACTGGCACAAGTTTGTTCGACGCAAGTGGCACAAGTTTGTTTGACGCAACTGGCACAAGGTTGTTCTACGCTACTGGCACAGGTTTGTTCTACGCAACTGGCAAAAGTTTGTTAGACGCAACTAGCACAAGTTTGTTCGACGCAACTGGCACAAGTTTTTTCGACTCAATTGGCACAAGTTTGTTTGACGCAACTGGAACAAGTTTGTTTGACGCAACTGGAACAAGTTTGTTTGATGCAACTGGCACAAGTTTGTTTGACGCAACTGGCACAAGTTTGTTTGACGCAACTGGCACAAGTTTATTTGACGCAACTGGCACAAGTTTTTTCGACGAAACTGGCACAAATTTGTTTGCCGTAACTGGCACAAGTTTGTTCGACGCAACTGGCACAAGTTTGTTTGACGCAAATGGCAGAAGTTTGTTCTACATAACTGGCACAAGTTTGTTCTATGCAACTGGCACAAGTTTGTTCTACGCAACTGGCACAAGTTTGTTCTACGCATCCGGCACAAGTTTGTTCTATGCAACTGGCACTAGTTTGTTCTACGCAACTGGCACAAGTTTGTTTGACACAACTGGCACAAATTTGTTCTACCCAACTGACACAAGTTTGTTCGACGCAACTGGCACAAGTTTGTTCTACGCAACTGACACAAGTTTGTTTGACACAATTGGCAGAAGTTTGTTCAACGCAACTGGCACAAGTTTGTTCGACGCAACTGGTGCAAGTTTTTTCGACGCAACTTGCACAAGTTTGTTCGACGCAACTGGCAAAAGTTTGTTCGATGCAACTGGCAAAAGTTTGTTTAACGCAACTGGCACAAGTTTGTTTGACGCAACTGGCAAAAGTTTGTTTGACGCAACTGGCACAAGTTCGTTTGATGCAACTGGCACAAGGTTCTTCTACGCAACTGGCACAAGTTTGTTTGACGCAGCTGGCACAAGTTTGTTCGACACAACTGGCACAAGTTTGTTAGACGCAACTGGCACAAGTTTGTTCGACGTAACAGGCACAGGTTTTTTCGACTCAATTGGTACAAGTTTGTTTGATGCAACTGGCACAAGTTTGTTTGACGCAAGAGGCACAAATTTGTTTGAGGCAACTGACACAAGTTTGTTTGACGCAACTGGCACAAGTTTTTTTTTACGCGACTGGCACAAGTTTTCTCGAAGCAACTGGCACAAGTTTGTTTGCCATATCTGGCACAAGTTTGTTCGACGCAACTGGCACAAGTTTGTTTGACGCAACTGGCACAAGTTTGTTAGACGCAACTGGCACAAGTTTATTCAACGCAACTGGCACAAGTTTATTCGAATCAATTGCCACAGGTTTGTTTGACGCAACTGGCACAAGTTTGTTTGACGCAACTGGCACAAGTTTGTTTGACACAACTGGCACAAGTTTATTTGATGCAACTGGCACAACTTTTCTCGACGCAACTGGCACAAGTTTGTTCGCCGTAACTGGCACAAGTTTGTTTGACGCAACTGGCACAAGTTTATTTGACGCAACTGGCACAAGTTTTCTCGACGCAAGTGGCACAAGTTGGTTCGCCGTAACTGGCACAAGTTTGTTCGACGCAACTGGCACAAGTTTGTTCGACGCAACTGGCACAAGTTTGTGTGACTCAACTGGCACAAATTTCTTCGATGCAACTGGCACAAGTTTGTTCGATGAACTGGCACAAGTTTGTTTGACGCAATTGGCACAAGTTTGTACTACTCAACTGGAACAAGTTTGTTCTATGCAACTAGCACTAGTTTGTTTTACGCAACTGGCATAAGTTTGTTTGACGCAACTGGCACAAGTTTGTTCTACAAACTAGCACAAGTTTGTTCGACGCAACTGGCACAAGGTTGTTCTACGCAACTGGCACAAGTTTGTTCTATGCAACTGGCACAAGTTTGTTTGACCCAACTGGCACAAGTTTGTTTGACTCAACTGGCACAAATTTGTTTGATGCAACTGGCAAAAGTTTGTTTGACGCAACTGGCACAAGTTCGTTTGATGCAACTGGCACAAGGTTCTTCTTTGCAACTGGCACAAGTTTGTTTGACGCAACTGGCACAAGTTTGTTTGACGCAACTGGCACAAGTTTGTTTGACGCAACTGGCACAAGTTTGTTTGACGCAACTAGCAAAAGTTTTTTTTGATGCAACTGGCACAAGTTTGTTAGACGCAACTGGCACAAGTTTGTTCGACGCAACTGGCGCAAGTTTTTCGACGCAACTGGCACAAGTTTGTTCGACGCAACTGGCAAAAGTTTGTTCGATGCAACTGGCACAAGTTTGTTTAACGCAACTGGCAGAAGTTTGTTTGACGCAACTGGCACAAGGTTCTTCTACGCAACTGGCACAAGTTGTTTGTCCTACGCAACTGGCACAAGTTTGTTTGACGCAACTGGCACAAGTTTGTTCGACGCAAGTGGCAGAAGTTTGTTTGATGCAACTGGCACAAGGTTGTTCTACGCAACTGGCACAGGTTTGTTTTACGCAACTGGCAAAAGTTTGTTAGACGCAACTGGCACAAGTTTGTTCGACGCAACTGGCACAAGTTTTTTCGACTCAATTGGCACAAGTTTGTTTGACGCAACTGGAACAAGTTTGTTTGACGCAACTGGAACAAGTTTGTTTGACGCAACTGGCACAAGTTTGTTTGACGCAACTGGCACAAGTTTGTTTGACGCAATTGGCACAAGTTTATTTGACGCAACTGGCACAAGTTTTTTTCGACGAAACTGGCACAAGTTTGTTTGCCGTAACTGGCACAAGTTTGTTCGACGCAACTAGCACAAGTTTGTTTGACGCAAATGGCACAAGTTTGTTCTACATAACTGGCACAAGTTTGTTCTATGCAACTGGCACAAGTTTGTTCTACGCAACTGGCACAAGTTTGTTCTACGCATCCGGCACAAGTTTGTTCTATGCAACTGGCACTAGTTTGTTCTACGCAACTGGCACAAGTTTGTTTGACACAACTGGCACAAATTTGTTCTACCCAACTGACACAAGTTTGTTCGACGCAACTGGCACAAGTTTGTTCTACGAAACTGACACAAGTTTGTTTGACACAATTGGCAGAAGTTTGTTCAACGCAACTGGCACAAGTTTGTTCGACGCAACTGGTGCAAGTTTTTTCGACGCAACTTGCACAAGTTTGTTCGACGCAACTGGCAAAAGTTTGTTCGATGCAACTGGCAAAAGTTTGTTTAACGCAACTGGCACAAGTTTGTTTGACGCAACTGGCAAAAGTTTGTTTGACGCAACTGGCACAAGTTCGTTTGATGCAATTGGCACAAGGTTCTTCTACGCAACTGGCACAAGTTTGTTTGACGCAACTGGCACAAGTTTGTTCGACACAACTGGCACAAGTTTGTTAGACGCAACTGGCACAAGTTTGTTCGACGTAACAGGCACAAGTTTTTTCGACTCAATTGGTACAAGTTGGTTTGATGCAACTGGCACAAGTTTGTTTGACGCAAGAGGCACAAGTTTGTTTGACGCAACTGACACAAGTTTGTTTGACGCAACTGGCACAAGTTTTTTTTTACGCGACTGGCACAAGTTTTCTCGAAGCAACTGGCACAAGTTTGTTTGCCATATCTATCACAAGTTTGTTCGATGCAACTGGCACAAGTTTGTTTGACGCAACTGGCACAAGTTTGTTAGACGCAACTGGCACAAGTTTATTCAACGCAACTGGCACAAGTTTATTCGAATCAATTGCCACAGGTTTGTTTGACGCAACTGGCACAAGTTTGTTTGACGCAACTGGCACAAGTTTGTTTGACACAACTGGCACAAGTTTATTTGATGCAACTGGCACAACTTTTCTCGACGCAACTGGCACAAGTTTGTTCGCCGTAACTGGCACAAGTTTGTTTGACGCAACTGGCACAAGTTTATTTGACGCAACTGGCACAAGTTTTCTCGACGCAAGTGGCACAAGTTGGTTCGCCGTAACTGGCACAAGTTTGTTCGACGCAACTGGCACAAGTTTGTTCGACGCAACTGGCACAAGTTTGTGTGACGCAACTGGCACAAATTTCTTCGATGCAACTGGCACAAGTTTGTTCGACGAACTGGCACAAGTTTGTTTGACGCAATTGGCACAAGTTTGTTCTACTCAACTGGAACAAGTTTGTTCTATGCAACTGGCACTAGTTTGTTTTACGCAACTGGCATAAGTTTGTTTGACGCAACTGGCACAAGTTTGTTCTACAAACTAGCACAAGTTTGTTCGACGCAACTGGCACAAGTTTGTTCTACGCAACTGGCACAAGTTTGTTTGACGCAACTGGCACAAGTTTGTTCTACGCAACTGGCACAAGTTTGTTGGATGCCACTGACACAAGTTTGTTCGACGAAACTGGCCCAAGTTTTTTTGACGCAACTGGCACAAGTTTGTTAGACGCAACTGGCACAAGTTTTTTTGACTCAATTGGCACAAGTTTGTTTGACGCAACTGGAACAAGTTTGTTTGACGCAACTGGAACAATTTTGTTTGACGCAACTGGCTCAAGTTTGTTTGACACAACTGGCACAAGTTTGTTTGACGCAACTGGCACAAGTTTATTTGATGCAACTGGCACAAGTTTTCTCGTCGAAACTGGCACAAGTTTGTTCGCCGTAACTGTCACAAGTTTGTTCGACACAACTGGCACAAGTTTGTTTGACGCAAATGGCACAAGTTTGTTCTACATAACTGGCACAAGTTTGTTCTATGCAACTGGCACAAGTTTGTTCTACGCAACTGGCACAAGTTTGTTCTACGCATCTGGCACAAGTTTGTTCTATGCAACTGGCACTAGTTTGTTCTACGCAACTGGGACATGTTTGTTTGATGCAACTGGCACAAGTTTGTTCTACCCAACTGACACAAGTTTGTTCGACGCAACTGGCACAAGTTTGTTCTACGCAACTGACAAAAGTTTGTTTGACACAACTGGCAGAAGTTTGTTCAACGCAACTGGCACAAGTTTGTTCGACGCAACTGGGAAAAGTTTGTTCGATGCAACTGGCACAAGTTTGTTTAACACAACTGGCACAAGTTTGTTAGACCCAACTGGCACAAGTTTGTTTGACTCAACTGGCACAAGTTTGTTCGACGCAACTGGCACAAGTTTGTTTGACGCAACTGGCACAAGGTTCTTGTACGCAAGTGGCACAAGTTTGTTTGACGCAACTGGCACAAGTTTGTTCTACGCAACTGGCACAAGTTTGTTTGACGCAACTGGCACAATTTTGGTTGACGCAACTGGCACAAGTTTGTTAGAAGCAACTGGCACAAGTTTGTTCGACGTAACAGACACAAGTTTTTTCGACTCAATTGGTACAAGTTTGTTTGACGCAACTGGCACAAGTTTGTTTGAGGCAAGAGGCACAAGTTTGTTTGACACAACTGGCACAAGTTTGTTTGACGCAACTGGCACTAGTTTTTTTTTTACGCAACTGGCACAAGTTTGTTTGACGCAAGAGGCACAAGTTTGTTTGACGCAACTGGCACAAGTTTGTTCGACACAACTGGCACAAGTTTGTTCAACACAAATGGCACAAGTTTGTTTGACGCAACTGTCACAAGTTTCTTCGACGCAACTGGCACAAGTTTCTTCGACGCAACTGGCAAAAGTTTGTTTGACGCAACTGGCACAAGTTTTTTCTACGCAACTGGGACAAGTTTGTTCTATGCAACTGGCACTAGTTTGTTCTATGCAACTGATATAAGTTTGTTTGACGCAACTGGTACAAGTTTGTTCTACGCAACTGGCACAAGTTTGTTCGACGCAACTGGCACAAGTTTGTTCTACGCAACTCTTACTAGTTTGTTGTACATAACTGGCACAGGTTTGTTTGACACAACTGGCACAAGTTTGTTCTACGCAACTCTTACTAGTTTGTTGTACACAACTGGCACAGGTTTGTTTGACACAACTGGCACAAGTTTGTTCTACGCAAATGGCAAATGTTTGTTCTACGCATGTGGCACAAGTTTGTTCTATGCAACTGGCACTAGTGTGTTCTACGCAACTGGCACAAATTTGTTTGACACAACTGGCACATGTTTGTTCTACCCAACTGGCACAAGTTTGTTTGATGCAACTGGCACAAGTTTGTTTGACACAACTGGCACAAGTTTGTTCTAAGCAACTGGCACAAGTTTGTTCGACGGAACTGGCGCAAGTTTGTTCGACGCAACTGGCACAAGTTTGTTTGACGCAACTGGCACAAGTTTCTTCAACGCAACTGGAACAAGTTTGTTTAACGTAACTGGCACAAGTTTGTTCGAACCAACTGGCACAAGTTTGTTTGACCCAATGGCACAAGTTTGTTCAACGCAACTGGAACAAGTTTCGTTAATGTAACTGGCACAAGTTTCTTCGAACCAACTGGCACAAGTTTGTTTGACACAACTGGCACAAGTTTGTTTGACGCAACTGGCACAAGGTTGTTCTACGCAACATGTACAAGTTTGGTCTACGCAACTGGCACAAGTTTGTTTGACGCAACTGGCACAAGTTTGTTCTATGCAACTGGCACTAGTGTGTTCGATGCAACTGGCACAAGTTTGTTCGACGCAACTGGCACAAGTTTGTTTGACACAACTGGCACAAGTTTCTTAGACGCAACTGGCACAAGTTTGTTCAACGCAACTGGCACAAGTTTTTTTTAATCAATTGGCACAAGTTTGTTTGACGCAACTGGCAAAAGTTTGTTTGACGCAACTGGCACAAGTTTGTCTGACGCAAGAGGCACAAGTTTATTTGACGCAACTGGCACAAGTTTTTTCAACGAAACTGGCACAAGTTTGTTCGCCGTAACTGGCACAAGTTTGTTCGACGCAACTGGCACAAGTTTGTTTGACGCAAATGGCACAAGTTTGTTCTACATAACTGGCACAAGTTTGTTCTATGCAACTGGCACAAGTTTGTTCTACGCAACTGGCACAAGTTTGTTCTACGCATCCAGCACAAGTTTGTTCTATGCAACTAGCACTAGTTTGTTCTACGCAACTGGCACAAGTTTGTTTGACGCAACTGGCACAAATTTGTTCTACACAACTGACACAAGTTTGTTTGACGCAACTGGCACAAATTTGTTCTACCCAACTGACACAAGTTTGTTCGACGCAACTGGCACAAGTTTGTTCTACGTAACTGACACAAGTTTGTTTGACACAATTGGCAGAAGTTTGTTCAACACAACTGGCACAAGTTTGTTCGACGCAACTGGCGCAAGTTTTTTCGACGCAACTGGCACAAGTTTGTTCGACGCAACTGGCAAAAGTTTGTTCGATGCAACTGGCACAAGTTTGTTTAACGCAACTGGCACAAGTTTGTTTGACGCAAGAGGCACAAGTTTGTTTGACGCAACTGACACAAGTTTGTTCAACGCAACTGGCACAAGTTTTTTCGAATCAATTGGCACAAGTTTGTTTGACGCAACTGGCACAAGTTTGTTTGACGCAACTGGCACAAGTTTGTTTGACGCAACTGGCACTAGTTTGTTTGACGCAACTGGCACAAGTTTATTTGACGAAACTGGCACAACTTTTCTCGACGCAACTGGCACAAGTTTGTTCGCCGTAACTGGCACAAGTTTGTTTGACGCAACTGTCACAAGTTTATTTGACGCAACTGGCACAAGTTTTCTCGACGCAAGTGGCACAAGTTGGTTCGCCGTAACTGGCACAAGTTTGTTCGACGCACCTGGCACAAGTTTGTTCGACGCAACTGGCACAAGTTTGTGTGACGCAACTGGCACAAATTTCTTCGATGCAACTGGCACAAGTTTGTTCGACGAACTGGCACAAGTTTGTTTGACGCAATTGGCACAAGTTTGTTCTACTCAACTGGAACAAGTTTGTTCTATGCAACTGGCACTAGTTTGTTTTACGCAACTGGCATAAGTTTGTTTGACGCAACTGGCACAAGTTTGTTCTACAAACTAGCACAAGTTTGTTCGACGCAACTGGCACAAGGTTCTTCTACGCAACTGGCACAAGTTTGTTCTACGCAACTGGCACAAGTTTGTTTGACGCAACTGGCAACTGGCACAAGTTTGTTCTACGCAACTGGCACAAGTTTGTTGGATGCCACTGACAAAAGTTTGTTCGACGAAACTGGCCCAAGTTTTTTTGACGCAACTGGCACAAGTTTGTTCTACCCAAATGACACAAGTTTGTTCGACGCAACTGGCACAAGTTTGTTCAACGCAACTGGCACAAGTTTGTTTGACGTAACTGGCGCAAGTTTGTTCGACGCAACTGGCAAAAGTTTGTTCGATGCAACTGGCACAAGTTTGTTTAACGCAACTGGCACAAGTTTGTTCGACCCAACTGGCACAAGTTTGTTTGACTCAACTGGCACAAGTTTGTTTGACGCAACTGGCAAAAGTTTGTTTGACGCAACTGGCACAAGTTCGTTTGATGCAACTGGCACAAGGTTCTTCTACGCAACTGGCACAAGTTTGTTTGATGCAACTGGCACAAATTTATTTGACGCAACTGGCACAAGTTTGTTTGACGCAACTGGCACAAGTTTGTTTGACGCAACTGGCAAAAGTTTTTTTTGATGCAACTGGCACAAGTTTGTTAGACGCAACTGGCACAAGTTTGTTCGACGCAACTGGCGCAAGTTTTTTCGACGCAAATGGCACAAGTTTGTTCGACGCAACTGGCAAAAGTTTGTTCGATGCAACTGGCACAAGTTTGTTTAACGCAACTGGCACAAGTTTGTTTGACACAACTGGCAGAAGTTTGTTTGACGCAACGGGCACAAGGTTCTTCTACGCAACTGGCACAAGTTTGTTCTACGCAACTGGCACAAGTTTGTTTGACGCAACTGGCAGAAGTTTGTTTGACTCAACTGGCACAAGTTTGTTTGACGCAACTGGCACAAGGTTGTTCTATGCAACTGGCACAAGTTTGTTCTATGCAACTGGCACAAGTTTGTTAGACGCAACTGGCACAAGCTTGTTCGACGCAACTGGCACAAGTTTTTTCGACTCAATTGGCACAAGTTTGTTTGACGCAACTGGAACAAGTTTGTTTGACGCAACTGGAACAAGTTTGTTTGACGCAACTGGCACAAGTTTGTTTGACGCAACTGGCACAAGTTTGTTTGACGCAACTGGCACAAGTTTATTTGACGCAACTGGCACAAGTTTTTTCGACGAAACTGGCACAAGTTTGTTCGCCGTAACTGGCACAAGTTTGTTCGACGCAACTGGCACAAGTTTGTTTGACGCAAATGGCACAAGTTTGTTCTACATAACTGGCACAAGTTTTTCTATGCAACTGGCACAAGTTTGTTCTACGCAACTGGCACAAGTTTGTTCTAGGCATCCGGCACAAGTTTGTTCTATGCAAATGGCACTAGTTTGTTCTTCGCAACTGGCACAAGTTTGTTTGACGCAACTGGCACAAATTTGTTCTACCCAACTGACACAAGTTTGTTCGACGCAACTGGCACAAGTTTGTTCTACGCAACTGACACAAGTTTGTTTGACACAATTGGCAGAAGTTTGTTCAACGCAACTGGCACAAGTTTGTTCGACGCAACTGGCGCAAGTTTTTTCGACGCAACTGGCACAAGTTTGTTCGACGCAACTGGCAAAAGTTTGTTTGACGCAACTGGCAGAAGTTTGTTTGACGCAACTGGCACAAGGTTCTTCTACGCAACTGGCACAAGTTTGTTCTACGCAACTGGCACAAGTTTGTTTGACGCAACTGGCACAAGTTTGTTCGACGCAACTGGCACAAGTTTGTTAGACGCAACTGGCACAAGTTTGTTCGACGTAACAGGCACAAGGTTTTTCGACTCAATTGGTACAAGTTTGTTTTGATGCAACTGGCACAAGTTTGTTTGACGCAAGAGGCACAAGTTTGTTTGACGCAACTGACAAAAGTTTGTTTGACGCAACTGGCACAAGTTTTTTTTTACGCGACTGGCACAAGTTTTCTCGAAGCAACTGGCACAAGTTTGTTTGCCATATCTGGCACAAGTTTGTTCGACGCAACTGGCAGAAGTTTGTTTAACGCAACTGGCACAAGTTTGTTAGACGCAACTGGCACAAGTTTGTTCAACGCAAATGGCACAAGTTTATTCGAATCAATTGGCACAAGTTTGTTTGACGCAACTGGCACAAGTTTGTTTGACGCAACTGGCACATGTTTGTTTGACGCAACTGGCACAAGTTTGTTTGACACAACTGGCACAAGTTTATTTGACGCAACTGGCACAACTTTTCTCAACGCAACTGGCACAAGTTTGTTCGACGCAACTGGCACAAGTTTGTTCGACGCAACTGGCACAAGTTTGTGTGACGCAACTGGCACAATTTTCTTCGATGCAACTGGCACAAGTTTGTTCGACGAACTGGCACAAGTTTGTTTGACGCAATTGGCACAAGTTTGTTCTACTCAACTGGAAAAAGTTTGTTCTATGCAACTGGCACTAGTTTGTTTTACGCAACTGGCATAAGTTTGTTTGACGCAACTGGCACAAGTTTGTTCTACAAACTAGCACAAGGTTGTTCGACGCAACTGGCACAAGGTTGTTCTACACAACTGGAACAAGTTTGTTCTACGCAACTGGCACAAGTTTGTTTGACGCAACTGGCACAAGTTTGTTCTACGCAACTGGCACAAGTTTGTTGGATGCCACTGACACAAGTTTGTTCGACGAAACTGGCCCAAGTTTTTTTGACGCAACTGGCACAAGTTTGTTATACGCAACTGGCACAAGTTTGTTCGACACAACTGGCACAAGTTTTTTCGACTCAATTGGCACAAGTTTGTTTGACGCAACTGGGACAAGTTTGTTTGATGCAACTGGAACAAGTTTGTTTGACGCAACTGGAACAAGTTTGTTTGACGCAACTGGCACAAGTTTGTTTGACGCAACTGGCACAAGTTTGTTTGACGCAACTGGCACAAGTTTATTTGACGCAACTGGCACAAGTTTTCTCGTCGAAACTGGCACAAGTTTGTTAGCCGTAACTGGCACAAGTTTGTTCGACGCAACTGGCACAAGTTTGTTTGACGCAAATGGCACAAGTTTGTTCTACATAACTGGCACAAGTTTGTTCTATACAACCTGCACAAGTTTGTTCTACGCAACTGGCACAAGTTTGTTCTACCCAACTGACACAAGTTTGTTCGACGCAACTGGCACAAGTTTGTTCTACGCAACTGACACAAGTTTTTTTGACACAATTGGCAGAAGTTTGTACGACGCAACTGGCACAAGTTTGTTCGACGCAAGTGGCGCAAGTTTTTTCGACGCAACTGGCACAAGTTTGTTCGACGCAAGTGGCAAAAGTTTGTTCGATGCAACTGGCACAAGTTTGTTTAACGCAACTGGCACAAGTTTGTTTGACGCAACTGGCAGAAATTTGTTTGACGCAACTGGCACAAGGTTCTTCTACGCAACTGGCAGAAGTTTGTTCTACGCAACTGGCACAAGTTTGTTTGACGCAAAAGGCACAAGTTTGTTCGACGCAACTGGCACAAGTTTGTTAGACGCAACTGGCACAAGTTTGTTAGACGTAACAGGCACAAGTTTTTTCGACTCAATTGGTACAAGTTTGTTTGATGCAACTGGCACAAGTTTGTTTGACGCAAGAGGCACAAGTTTGTTTGATGCAACTGACACAAGTTTGTTTGACGCAACTGGCACAAGTTTTTTTTTACGCGACTGGCACAAGTTTTCTCTAAGCAACTGGCACAAGTTTGTTTGCCATATCTGGCACAAGTTTGTTCGACGCAACTGGCACAAGTTTGTTTGATGCAACTGGCACAAGTTTGTTAGACGCAACTGGCACAAGTTTTTTCGAATCAATTGGCACAAGTTTGTTTGACGCAACTGGCACAAGTTTGTTTGACGCAACTGGCACAAGTTTGTTTGACGCAACTGGCACAAGTTTGTTTGACGCAACTGGCACAAGTTTATTTGACACAACTGGCACAACTTTTCTCGACGCAACTGGCACAAGTTTGTTCGCCGTAACTGGCACAAGTTTGTTTGACGCAACTGTCACAAGTTTATTTGACGCAACTGGCACAAGTTTTCTCGACGCAAGTGGCACAAGTTGGTTCGCCGTAACTGGCACAAGTTTGTTCGACGCAACTGGCACAAGTTTGTTCGACGCAACTGGCACAAGTTTGTGTGACACAACTGGCACAAATTTCTTCGATGCAACTGGCACAAGTTTGTTCGACGAACTGGCACAACTTTGTTTGACGCAATTGGCACAAGTTTGTTCTACTCAACTGGAACAAGTTTGTTCTATGCAACTGGCACTAGTTTGTTTTACGCAACTGGCATAAGTTTGTTTGACGCAACTGGCACAAGTTTGTTTGACGCAACTGGCACAAGTTTGTTCGACACAACTGGCACAAGTTTGTTCTACAAACTAGCACAAGTTTGTTCGACGCAACTGGCACAAGGTTGTTCTACGCAACTGGCACAAGTTTGTTCTACGCAACTGGCACAAGTTTGTTTGACGCAACTGGCACAAGTTTGTTCTACGCAACTGGCACAAGTTTGTTGGATGCCACTGACACAAGTTTGTTCGACGAAACTGCCCCAAGATTTTTTTACGCAACTGGCACAAGTTTGTTAGGCGCAACTGGCACAAGTTTGATCGATGCAACTGGCACAAGTTTTTTCGACTCAATTGGCACAAGTTTGTTTGATGCAACTGTAACAAGTTTGTTTGATGCAACTAGAACAAGTTTGTTTGACGCAACTGGCACAAGTTTGTTTGACGCAACTGGCACAAGTTTGTTTGACGCAACTGGCACAAGTTTATTTGACACAACTGGCACAAGTTTTCTCGACGAAACTGGCAGAAGTTTGTTCGCCGTAACTGGCAGAAGTTTGTTTGACGCAACTGGCACAAGTTTGTTTGGCGAAAATGGCACAAGTTTGTTCTACATAACTGGCACAAGTTTGTTCTATGGAACTGGCACAAGTTTGTTCTACGCAACTGGCACAAGTTTGTTCTACGCATCTGGCACAAGTTTGTTCTATGCAAAGGGCACTAGTTTGTTCTACGCAACTGGCACAAGTTTGTTTGACGCAACTGGCACAAATTTGTTCTACCCAACTGACACAAGTTTGTTCGACGCAACTGGCACAAGTTTGTTTGACGTAACTGGCGCAAGTTTGTTCTACGCAACTGGCACAAGTTTGTTCGACGCAATTGGCAAAAGTTTGTTCGATGCAACAGGCACAAGATTGTTTAACGCAACTGGCACAAGTTTGTTCAACCCAACTGGCACAAGTTTGTTTGACTCAACTGGCACAAGTTTGTTTGACGCAACTGGCAAAAGTTTGTTTGACACAACTGGCACAAGTTCGTTTGATGCAACTGGCACAAGGTTCTTCTACGCAACTGGCACAAGTTTCTTTGACGCAACTGGCACAAGTTTGTTTGACGCAACTGGCACAAGTTTGTTTGATGCAACTGGCACAAGTTTGTTTGACGCAACTGGCACAAGTTTTTTTTATGCAACTGGCACAAGTTTGTTAGACACAACTGACACAAGTTTGTTCGACGCAACTGGCGCAAGTTTTTTCGACGCAACTGGCACAAGTTTGTTCGACGCAACTGGCAAAAGTTTGTTCGATGCAACGGGCACAAGTTTGTTTAACGCAACTGGCACAAGTTTGTTTGACGCAACTGGCAGAAGTTTGTTTGACTCAACTGGCACAAGGTTCTTCTACGCAACTGGCACAAGTTTGTTCTACGCAACTGGCACAAGTTTGTTTGACGCAACTGGCACAAGTTTGCTCGACGCAACTGGCACAGTTTGTTCAACGTAACAGGCACAAGTTTTTTCGACTCAATTGGTACAAGTTTGTTTGATGCAACTGGCACAAGTTTGTTTGACTCATGAGGCTCAAGTTTGTTTGACGCAACTGACACAAGTTTGTTTGACGCAACTGGCACAAGTTTTTTTTTTACGCAACTAGCACAAGTTTGTTTGACGCAACTGGCACAAGTTTGTTCTACGCAACTGGCACAAGTTTGTTTGATGCAACTGGCACAAGTTTCTTCGACGCAACAGGCACAAGTTTGTTCGACGCAACTGGCACAAGTTTGTTTGACGCAACTGGCACAAGCTTGTTCTATGCAACTGGCACTAGTTTGTTGTATGCAACTGGCATAA
Source organism: Macrobrachium rosenbergii (assembly GCA_039081455.1). Classification (NCBI taxonomy): domain Eukaryota; kingdom Metazoa; phylum Arthropoda; class Malacostraca; order Decapoda; family Palaemonidae; genus Macrobrachium; species Macrobrachium rosenbergii. The sequence goes on from JANJGK010000464.1 coordinate 228,416, forward strand.
GTTTGTTCGAGGCAACTGGCACAAGTTTGTTGGATGCCACTGGCACAAGTTTCTTTGACGAAACTGGCACAAGTTTTTTTGATGCAACTGGCACAAGTTTGTTAGACGCAACTGGCACAAGTTTGTTCGACGCAACTGGCACAAGTTTTTTCGACTCAAGTGGCACAAGTTTGTTTGACGCAACTGGAACAAGTTTGTTTGACGCAACTGGCACAAGTTTGTTTGACGCAACTGGCACAATTTTGTTTGACGCAACTGGCACAAGTTTATTTGACCCAACTAGCATAAGTTTGTTCGCCGTAACTGGCACAAGTTTGTTTGACACAACTGGCACAAGTTTGTTCGACGCAACTGGCACAAGTTTGTTCTACATAACAGGCACAAGTTTGTTCTATGCAACTGGCACAAGTTTGTTCTAGGCAACTGGCACAAGTTTGTTCTACGCATCTGGCACAAGTTTGTTCTATGCAACTGGCACTAGTTTGTTCTACGCAACTGGGACATGTTAGTTTGACGCAACTGGCACAAGTTTGTTCTACCCAACTGACATAAGTTTGTTCGACGCAACTGGCACAAGTTTGTTCTACGCAACTGACACAAGTTTGTTTGACACAACTGGCAGAAGTTTGTTCAACTCAACTGGCACAAGTTTGTTTGACGTAACTGGCGCAAGTTTGTTCGACGCAACTATCACAAGTTTGTTCGACACAACTGGCAAAAGTTTGTTCGATGCAACTGGCACAAGTTTGTTTAACGCAACTGGCACAAGTTTGTTCGACCCAACTGGCACAAGTTTGTTTGACTCAACTGGCACAAGTGTGTTCGACGCAACTGGCACAAGTTCGTTTGACGCAACTGGCACAAGGTTCTTCTACGCAACTGGCACAAGTTTGTTTGACGCAACTGGCACAAGTTTGTTCGATGCAACTGGCACAAGTTTGTTTAACGCAACTGGCACAAGTTTGTTTGACGCAACTGGCACAAGGTTCTTCTACGCAACTGGCACAAGTTTGTTCTTCGCAACTGGCACAAGTTTGTTTGAAGCAACTGGCACAAGTTTGTTCGACGCAACTGGCACAAGTTTGTTAGACGCAACTGGCACAAGTTTATTCGACGTAACAGGCACAAGTTTTTTCAACTCAATTGATACAAGTTTGTTTGATGCAACTGGCACAAGTTAGTTTGACGCAAGAGGCACAAGTTTGTTTGACACAACGGGCACAAGTTTGTTTCACACAACTGGCACAAGTTTTTTTTTACGCGACTGGCACAAGTTTTCTCGAAGCAACTGGCACAAGTTTGTTTGCCATATCTGGCACAAGTTTGTTCGACGCAACTGGCAGAAGTTTGTTTGACGCAACTGGCACAAGTTTGTTAGACGCAACTGGCACAAGTTTGTTCAACGCAACTGGCACAAGTTTTTTCGAATCAATTGGCACAAGTTTGTTTGACGCAACTGGCACAAGTTTGTTTGACGCAACTGGCACAAGTTTGTTTGACGCAACTGGCACAAGTTTGTTTGACGCAACTGGCACAAGTTTATTTGACGCAAGTGGCACAAGTTTGTTTGACGCAACTTGCACAAGTTTGTTCTACGCAACTGGGACAAGTTTGTTTGACGCAACTGGCACAAGTTTGTTCGACGCAACTGGCAAAAGTTTGTTCGATGTAACTGGCACAAGTTTGTTTAACGCAACTGGCACAAGTTTGTTCGACCCAACTGGCAAAAGTTTTGTTGACTCAACAGGCACAAGTTTGTTTGACGCAACTGGCACAAGTTCGTTTGACGCAACTGGCACAAGGTTCTTCTACGCAACTTGCACAAGTTTGTTTGACGCTACTGGCACAAGTTTGTTTGACACAACTGGCACAAGTTTGTTTGACGCAACTGGCACATGTTTGTTTGACGCAACTGGCACAAGTTTTTTTTGACGCAACTGGCACAAGTTTGTTAGACGCAACTGGCACAAGTTTGTTCGACGTAACAGGCACAAGTTTTTTCGACTAAATTGGTACAAGTTTGTTTGACGCAAGAGGCACAAGTTTGTTTGACGCAAGAGGCACAAGTTTGTTTGACGCAACTGGTACAAGTTTGTTTGACGTAACTGGCACAAGTTTTTTTTTACGCAACTGGCACAAGTTTTCTCGAAGCAACTGGCACAAGTTTGTTCGCCATATTTGGCACAAGTTTGTTCGACGCAACTGGCACAAGTTTTTTGTGACGCAACTGGCACAAGTTTGTTAGACGCAACTGGCACAAGTTTGTTCAACGCAACTGGCACAAGTTTTTTCGAATCAATTGGCACAAGTTTGTTTGACGCAACTGGCACAAGTTTGTTTGACACAAGAGACACAATTTTGTTTGACGCAACTGGCACAAGTTTGTTTGATGCAACTGGCACAAGTTTTTTTTTACACAACTGGCACAAGTTTGTTTGACGCAAGAGGCAAAAGTTTTTTTGACGCAACTGGCACAAGTTTGTTCGACGCAACTGGCACAAGTTTGTTCAACGCAAATGGCACAAGTTTGTTTGACGCAACTGTGACAAGTTTCTTCGACGCAACTGGCACAAGTTTGTTCGACGCAACTGGCACAAGTTTGTTTGACGCAACTGGCACAAGTTTGTTCTACGCAACTGGGACAAGTTTGTTCTATGCAACTGGCATAAGTTTGTTTGACGCAACTGGCACAAGTTTGTTCTACGCAACTGGGACAAGTTTGTTCTATGCAACTGGCATAAGTTTGTTCGACGCAACTGGCACAAGTTTGTTTGACGCAACTGGCACAAGTTTGTTCTACGCAACTGGGACAAGTTTGTTCTATGCAACTGGCACAAGTTTGTTCGACGCAACTGGCACAAGTTTGTTCAACGCAACTGGCACAAGTTTGTTTGACGCAACTGGCACAAGTTTGTTCTACGCAACTGGGACAAGTTTGTTCTACGCAACTGGCACAAGTTTGTTCGACACAATTGGCACAAGTTTGTTCTACGCAACTCTTACTAGTTTGTTGTACAAACTGGCACAGGTTTGTTTGACACAACTGGCACAAGTTTGTTCTACGCAACTCTTACTAGTTTGTTGTACACAACTGGCACAGGTTTGCTTGACACAACTGGCACAAGTTTGTTCTACGCAAATGGCAAATGTTTGTTCTACGTATGTGGCACAAGTTTGTTCTATGCAACTGGCACTAGTGTGTTCTACGCAACTGGCACAAATTTGTTTGACACAACTGGCACATGTTTGTTCTACCCAACTGGCACAATTTTGTTCGACGCAACTGGCACAAGTATGTTTGATACAACTGGCACAAGTTTGTTTGACACAACTGGCACAAGTTTGTTCTAAGCAACTGGCACAAGTTTGTTCAGCGCAAGTGGCACAAGTTTGTTTGATGCAATTGGCACAAGTTTGTTCTACTCAACTGGCACAAGTTTGTTCTATGCAACTGGCACTAGTTTGTTTTACGCAACTGGCATATGTTTGTTTGACGCAACTGACTCAAGTTTGTTCTCCCAACTAGCACAAGTTTGTTCGACTCAACTGGCACAAGGTTGTTCTACGCAACTGGCACAAGTCTGTTCTACGCAACTGGCACAAGTTTGTTTGACGCAACTGGCACAAGTTTGTTCGACGCAACTGGCACAAGTTTGCTGGATGCCACTGGCACAAGTTTGTTTGACGAAACTGGCACAAGTTTCTTTGATGCAACTGGCACAAGTTTGTTAGACGCAACTGGCACAAGTTTGTTCGACGCAACTGGCACAAGTTTTTTCGACTCAAGTGGCACAAGTTTGTTTGACGCAACTGGAACAAGTTTGTTTGACGCAACTGGCACAGGTTTGTTTGACGCAATTGGCACAAGTTTGTTTGACGCAACTGGCACAAGTTTGTTCGACGCAACTGGCACAAGTATGTTTGTTCGCCGTAACTGGCACAAGTTTGTTTGACGCAACTGGCACAAGTTTGTTCGACGCAACTGGCACAAGTTTGTTCGACGCAAGTGGCACAAGTTTGTTTGATGCAATTGGCACAAGTTTGTTCTACTCAACTGGCACAAGTTTGTTCTACGCATTTGGCACAAGTTTGTTCTATGCAACTGGCACTAGTTTGTTCTACGCAACTGGGACATGTTAGTTTGACGCAACTGGCACAAGTTTGTTCTACCCAACTGACATAAGTTTGTTCGACGCAACTGGCACAGGTTTGTTCTACGCAACTGACACAAGTTTGTTTGACACAACTGGCAGAAGTTTGTTCAACGCAACTGGCACCAGTTTGTTTGACGTAACTGGCGCAAGTTTGTTCGACGCAACTGTCACAAGTTTGTTCGACGCAACTGGCAAAAGTTTGTTCGATGCAACTGGCACAAGTTTGTTTAACGCAACTGGCACAAGTTTGTTCGACCCAACTGGCACAAGTTTGTTTGACTCAACTGGCACAAGTGTGTTCGACGCAACTGGCACAAATTTGTTTGACGCAACTGGCACAAGGTTCTTCTACGCAACTGGCAGAAGTTTGTTTGACGCAACTGGCACAAGTTTGTTCGATGCAACTGGCACAAGTTTGTTTAACGCAACTGGCACAAGTTTGTTTGACGCAACTGGCACAAGTTTCTTCTACCCAACTGGCACAAGGTTGTTCTACGCAACTGGCACAAGTTTGTTCTACGCAACTGGCACAAGTTTGTTTGGCGCAACTGGCACAAGTTTGTTCGACGCAACTGGCACAAGTTTATTAGACGCAACTGGCACAAGTTTATTCGACGTAACAGGCACAAGTTTTTTCGACTCAATTGGTACAAGTTTGTTTGATGCAACTGGCACAAGTTTGTTTGACGCAAGAGGCACAAGTTTGTTTGACACAACGAGCACAAGTTTGTTTGACGCAACTTTCACAAGTTTTTTTTTACGCGACTGGCACAAGTTTTCTCGAAGCAACTGGCACAAGTTTGTTTGCCATATCTGGCACAAGTTTGTTCGACGCAACTGGCACAAGTTTGTTTGACGCAACTGGCACAAGTTTGTTAGACGCAACTGGCACAAGTTTGTTCAACGCAACTGGCACAAGTTTTTTCGAATCAATTGCCACAAGTTTGTTTGACGCAACTGGCACAAGTTTGTTTGACGCAACTGGCACAAGTTTGTTTGACGCAACTGGCACAAGTTTGTTTGACGCAACTGGCAAAAGTTTATTTGACGCAACTGGCACAACTTTTCTCGACGTAACTGGCACAAGTTGGTTTGCCGTAACTGGCACAAGTTTGTTTGACGCAACTGGCACAAGTTTATTTGACGCAACTGGCACAAGTTTTCACGACGCAAGTGGCACAAGTTTGTTCGCCGTAACTGGCACAAGTTTGTTCGGCGCAACTGGCACAAGTTTGTTCGACGCAACTGGCACAAGTTTGTTTGACGCAACTGGCACGAGTTTCTTCGACGCAACTGGCACAAGTTTCTTCGACGCAACTGGCACAAGTTTGTTAGATGCAACTGGCACAAGTTTGTTCTACGCAACTGGCACAAGTTTGTTTGATGCAACTGGCACAAGTTTGTTCTACGCAACTGGCACAAGTTTCTTCGACGCAACTGGCACAAGTTTGTTAGATGCAACTGGCACAAGTTTGTTCTACGCAACTGGCACAAGTTTGTTAGATGCAATTGGCACAAGTTTGTTCTACTCAACTGGCACAAGTTTGTTCTATGCAACTGGCACTAGTTTGTTTTACGCAACTGGCATAAGTTTGTTTGACGCAACTGGCACAAGTTTGTTCTACCAACTAGCACAAGTTTGTTCGACTCCACTGGCACAAGGTTGTTCTACGCAACTGGCACAAGTTTTCTCGAAACAACTGGCACAAGTTTGTTCGCCATATCTGGCACAAGTTTGTTCGACGCAACTGGCACAAGTTTGTTCAACGCAAATGGCACAAGTTTGTTTGTCGCAACTGGCACAAGTTTCTTCGACGCAACAGGCACAAGTTTGTTCGACGCAACTGGCACAAGTTTGTTTGATGCAACTGGCACAAGTTTGTTCTACGCAACTGGCACAAATTTGTTCTATGCAACTGGCACTAGTTTGTTTTATGCAACTGGCATAAGTTTGTTTGACGCAACTGGTACAAGTTTGTTCTACGCAACTGGCACAAGTTTGTTCGACACAACTGGCACAAGTTTGTTCTACGCAACTCTTACTAGTTTGTTGTACACAACTGGCACAGGTTTGTTTGACACAACTGACACAAGTTTGTTCTACGCAAATGGCAAATGTTTGTTCTACGCAACTGACACAAGTTTGTTTGACACAACTGGCAGAAATTTGTTCAACGCAACTGGCACAAGTTTGTTTAACGTAACTGGCGCAAGTTTGTTCGATGCAACTGGCACAAGTTTGTTCGACGCAACTGGCAAAAGTTTGTTCGATGCAACTGGCACAAGTTTGTTTAACGCAACTGGCACAAATTTGTTCGACCCAACTGGCAAAAGTTTGTTTGACTCAACTGGCACAAGTTTGTTTGACGCAACTGGCAAAAGTTTGTTTGACGCAACTGGCACAAGTTCGTTTGACGCAACTGGCACAAGGTTCTTCTACGCAACTGGCACAAGTTTGTTTGACACTACTGGCACAAGTTTGTTTGACGCAACTGGCACAAGTTTGTTTGACGCAACTGGCACAAGTTTGTTTGACGCAACTGGCACAAGTTTTTTTTGACGCAACTGGCACAAGTTTTTAGACGCAACTGGCACAAATTTGTTCGACGTAACAGGCGCAAGTTTTTTCGACTCAATTGGTACAAGTTTGTTTGACGCAACTGGCACAAGTTTGTTTGACGCAAGAGGCACAAGTTTGTTTGACGCAACTGGCACAAGTTTGTTTGACGCAACTGGCACAAGTTTTTTTTTACGCAACTGCCACAAGTTTTCTCGAAGCAACTGGCACAAGTTTGTTCGCCATATCTGGCACAAGTTTGTTCGACGCAACTGGCACAAGTTTTTTTTGACGCAACTGGCACAAGTTTGTTAGACGCAACTGGCACAAGTTTGTTCAACGCAACTGTCACAAGTTTTTTCGAATCAATTGGCACAAGTTTGTTTGATGCAACTGGCACAAGTTTGTTTGACGCAAGAGGCACAAGTTTGTTTGACGCAACTGGCACAAGTTTGTTTGACGCAACTGGCACAAGTTTTTTTTTACACAACTGGCACAATTTTGTTTGACGCAAGAGGCACAAGTTTGTTTGACGCACCTGGCACAAGTTTGTTCGACGCAACTGGCACAAGTTTGTTCAACGCAAATGGCACAAGTTTGTTTGACGCAACTGTCACAAGTTTGTTCGACGCAACTGGCACAAGTTTGTTCGACGCAACTGGCACAAGTTTGTTTGACGCAACTGGCACAAGTTTGTTCTACGCAACTGGGACAAGTTTGGTCTATGCAACTGGCACTAGTTTGTTCTATGCAACTGGCATAAGTTTGTTTGACGCAACTGGTACAAGTTTGTTCTACGCAACTGGCACAAGTTTGTTCGACACAACTGGCACAAGTTTCTTCTACGCAACTCTTACTACTTTGTTGTACAAACTGGCACAGGTTTGTTTGACACAACTGGCACAAGTTTGTTCTACGCAACTCTTACTAGTTTGTTGTACACAACTGGCACAGGTTTGTTTGACACAACTGCCACAAGTTTGTTCTACGCAAATGGCAAATGTTTGTTCTACGCATGTGGCAAAAGTTTGTTCTATGCAACTGGCACTAGTGTGTTCTACGCAACCGGCACAAATTTGTTTGACACAACTGGCACATGTTTGTTCTACCCAACTGGCACAAGTTTGTTCGACGCAACTGGCACAAGTATGTTTGATGCAACTGGCACAAGTTTGTTTGACACAACTGGCACAAGTTTGTTCTAAGCAACTGGCACAAGTTTGTTCGACGGAACTGGCGCAAGTTTGTTCGACGCAACTGGCACAAGTTTGTTTGACGCAACTGACACAATTTTGTTCAACGCAACTGGAACAAGTTTGTTTAACGTAACTGGCACAAGTTTGTTTGAACCAAATGGCACCAGTTTGTTTGACACAACTGGCACAAGTTTGTTTGACGCAAAGGGCACAAGGTTGTTCTACGCAACATGTACAAGTTTGTTCTACGCAACTGGCACAATTTTGTTTGACGCAACTGGCACAAGTTTGTTCTATGCAACTGGCACTAGTGTGTTCGATGCAACTAGCACAAGTTTGTTCGACGCAACTGGCACAAGTTTGTTTGACGCAACTGGCACAAGTTTCTTAGACGCAACTGGCACAAGTTTGTTCAACGCAACTGGCACAAGTTTTTTTTAATCAATTGGCACAAGTTTGTTTGACACAACTGGCAGAAGTTTGTTTGACACAACTGGCACAAGTTTGTTTGACGCAAGAGGCACAAGTTTGTTTGACGCAACTGGCACAAGTTTATTTGACGCAACTGGCACAACTTTTCTCGACGCAACTGGCACAAGTTTGTTCGCCGTAACTGGCACAAGTTTGTTTGATGCAACTGGCACAAGTTTATTTGACGCAACTGGCACAACTTTTCTCGACGCAAGTGGCACAAGTTGGTTCGCCGTAACTGGCACAAGTTTGTTCGACATAACTGGCACAAGTTTGTGTGACGCAACTGGCACAAATTTCTTCGACGCAACTTGCACAAGTTTGTTCGACGAACTGGCACAAGTTTGTTTGACGCAATTGGCACAAGTTTGTTCTACTCAACTGGAACAAGTTTGTTCTATGCAACTGGCACTAGTTTGTTTTACGCAACTGGCATAAGTTTGTTTGACGCAACTGGCACAAGTTTGTTCTACAAACTAGCACAAGTTTGTTCGACGCAACTGGCACAAGGTTTTTCTACGCAACTGGCACAAGTTTGTTTGACGCAACTGGCACAAGTTTGTTAGACGCAACTGGCACAAGTTTGTTCGACGTAACAGGCACAAGTTTTTTCGACTCAATTGGTACAAGTTTGTTTGACGCAACTGGCACAAGTTTGTTTGACGCAACTGGCACAAGTTTGTTTGACGCAACTGACACAAGTTTTTTTTTACGCAACTGCCACAAGTTTTCTCGAAGCAACTGGCACAAGTTTGTTCACCATATCTGGCACAAGTTTGTTCGACGCAACTGGCACAAGTTTTTTTTGACGCAACTGGCACAAGTTTGTTAAACGCAACTGGCACAAGTTTGTTCAACGCAACTGTCACAAGTTTTTTCGAATCAATTGGCACAAGTTTGTTTGACGCAACTGGCACAAGTTTGTTTGACGCAAGAGGCACAAGTTTGTTTGACGCAACTGGCACAAGTTTGTTTGACGCAACTGGCACAAGTTTTTTTTTACACAACTGGCACAAGTTTGTTTGACGCAAGAGGCACAAGTTTGTTTGACGCACCTGGCACAAGTTTGTTCGACGCAACTGGCACAAGTTTGTTCAATGCAAATGGCACAAGTTTGTTTGACGCAACTGTCACAAGTTTCTTCGACGCAACTGGCACAAGTTTGTTCGACGCAACTGGCACAAGTTTGTTTGACGCAACTGGCACAAGTTTGTTCTACGCAACTGGGACAAGTTTGTTCTATGCAACTGGCACTAGTTTGTTCTATGCAACTGGCATAAGTTTGTTTGACGCAACTGGTACAAGTTTGTTCTACGCAACTGGCACAAGTTTGTTCGACACAACTGGCACAAGTTTGTTCTACGCAACTCTTACTAGTTTGTTGTACAAACTGGCACAGGTTTGTTTGACACAACTGGCACAAGTTTGTTCTACGCAACTCTTACTAGTTTGTTGTACACAACTGGCACAGGTTTGTTTGACACAACTGGCACAAGTTTGTTCTACGCAAATGGCAAATGTTTGTTCTACGCATGTGGCAAAAGTTTGTTCTATGCAACTGGCACTAGTGTGTTCTACGCAACCGGCACAAATTTGTTTGACACAACTGGCACATGTTTGTTCTACCCAACTGGCACAAGTTTGTTCGACGCAACTGGCACAAGTATGTTTGATGCAACTGGCACAAGTTTGTTTAACACAACTGGCACAAGTTTGTTCTAAGCAACTGGCACAAGTTTGTTCGACGGAACTGGCGCAAGTTTGTTCGATGCAACTGGCACAAGTTTGTTTGACGCAAATGACACAATTTTGTTCAACGCAACTGGAACAAGTTTGTTTAACGTAACTGGCACAAGTTTGTTCGAACCAACTGGCACCAGTTTGTTTGACACAACTGGCACAAGTTTGTTTGACGCAAAGGGCACAAGGTTGTTCTACGCAACATGTACAAGTTTGTTCTACGCAACTGGCACAAGTTTGTTTGACGCAACTGGCACAAGTTTCTTAGACGCAACTGGCACAAGTTTGTTCAACGCAACTGGCACAAGTTTTTTTTAATCAATTGGCACAAGTTTGTTTGACGCAACTGGCACAAGTTTGTTTGACACAACTGGCACAAGTTTGTTTGACGCAAGAGGCACAAGTTTGTTTGACGCAACTGGCACAAGTTTATTTGACGCAACTGGCACAACTTTTCTCGACGCAACTGGCACAAGTTTGTTCGCTGTAACTGGCACAAGTTTGTTTGACGCAACTGGCACAAGTTTATTTGACGCAACTGGCAAAACTTTTCTCGACACAAGTTGGTTCGCCATAACTGGCACAAGTTTGTTCGACGCAACTGGCACAAGTTTGTTCGACATAACTGGCACAAGTTTGTGTGACGCAACTGGCACAAATTTCTTCGACGCAACTGGCACAAGTTTGTTCGACGAACTGGCACAAGTTTGTTTGACGCAATTGGCACAAGTTTGTTCTACTCAACTGGAACAAGTTTGTTCTATGCAACTGGCACTAGTTTGTTTTACGCAACTGGCATAAGTTTGTTTGACGCAACTGGCACAAGTTTGTTCTACAAACTAGCACAAGTTTGTTCGACGCAACTGGCACAAGGTTGTTCTACGCAACTGGCACAAGTTTGTTCCACGCAACTGGCACAAGTTTGTTTGACGCAACTGGCACAAGTTTGTTCTACGCAACTGGCACAAGTTTGTTCTACGCAACTGGCACAAGTTTGTTGGATGCCACTGACACAAGTTTGTTCGACGAAACTGGCCCAAGTTTTTTTGACGCAACTGGCACAAGTTTGTTCGACGCAACTGGCACAAGTTTTTTCGACTCAATTGGCACAAGTTTGTTTGATGCAACTGGAACAAGTTTGTTTGACGCAACTGGAACAAGTTTGTTTGACGCAACTGGCACAAGTTTGTTTGACGCAACTGGCACAAGTTTGTTTGACGCAACTAGCACAAGTTTATTTGACGCAACTGGCACAAGTTTTCTTGACGAAACTGGCACAAGTTTGTTCGCTGTAACTGGCACAAGTTTGTTCGACGCAACTGGCACAAGTTTGTTTGACGCAAATGGCACAAGTTTGTTCTACATAACTGGCACAAGTTTGTTCTATGCAACTGGCACAAGTTTGTTCTACGCAACTGGCACAAGTTTGTTCTACGCATCTGGCACAAGTTTGTTCTATGCAACTGGCACTAGTTTGTTCTACGCAACTGGCACAAGTTTGTTTCACGCAACTGGCACAAATTTGTTCTACCCAACTGACACAAGTTTGTTCGATGCAACTTGCACAAGTTTGTTCTACGCAACTGACACAAGTTTGTTTGACACAATTGGCAGAAGTTTGTTCAACGCAACTGGCACAAGTTTGTTTGACGCAACTGGCGCAAGTTTTTTCGACGCAACTGGCACAAGTTTGTTCGATGCAACTGGCACAAGTTTGTTTAACGCAACTGGCACAAGTTTGTTTGACGCAACTGGCAGAAGTTTGTTTGACGCAACTGGCACAAGGTTCTTCTACGCAACTGGCACAAGTTTGTTCTACGCAACTGGCACAAGTTTGTTTGACGCAACTGGCACAAGTTTGTTCAACGCAACTGGCACAAGTTTGTTAGAGGCAACTGGCACAAGTTTGTTCGACGTAACAGGCACAAGTTTTTTCGACTCAATTGGTACAAGTTTGTTTGATGCAACTGGCACAAGTTTGTTTGACGCAAGAGGCACAAGTTTGTTTGACACAACTGACACAAGTTTGTTTGACGCAACTGGCACAAGTTTTTTTTTACGCGACTGGCACAAGTTTTCTCGAAGCAACTGGCACAAGTTTGTTTGCCATATCTGGCACAAGTTTGTTCGACGCAACTGGCACAAGTTTGTTTGACGCAACTGGCACAAGTTTGTTAGACGCAACTGGCACAAGTTTGTTCAACGCAACTGGCAGAAGATTTTTCGAATCAATTGGCACAAGTATGTTTGACGCAACTGGCGCAAGTTTGTTTGACGCAACTGGCACAAGTTTGTTTGACGCAACTGGCACAAGTTTGTTTGACGCAACTGGCACAAGTTTATTTGACGCAACTGGCACAACTTTTCTCGATGCAACTGGCACAAGTTGGTTCGCCGTAACTGGCACAAGTTTGTTTGACACAACTGGCACAAGTTTATTTGACGCAACTGGCAGAAGTTTTCTCGACGCAAGTGGCACAAGTTTGTTCGCCGTAACTGGCACAAGTTTGTTCGACGCAACTGGCACAAGTTTGTTCGACGCAACTGGCACAAGTTTGTTTGACGCAACTGGCACAAGTTTCTTCGACGCAACTGGCACAAGTTTGTTCGACGCAACTGGCACAAGTTTGTTTGATGCAATTGGCACAAGTTTGTTCTACTCAACTGGCACAAGTTTGTTCTATGCAACTGGCACTAGTTTGTTTTACGCAACTGGCATAAGTTTGTTTGACGCAACTGGCACAAGTTTGTTCTACCAACTAGCACAAGTTTGTTCGACTCAACTGGCACAAGGTTGTTCTATGCAACTGGCACAAGTTTTCTTGAAGCAACTGGCACAAGTTTGTTCGCCATATCTGGCACAAGTTTGTTCGACGCAACTGGCTCAAGTTTGTTCTATGCAAATGGCAAAAGTTTCTTCGACGCAACTGGCACAAGTTTGTTCGACGCAACTGGCACAAGTTTGTTTGACGCAACTGGCACAAGTTTGTTCTACGCAACTGGGACAAGTTTGTTCTATGCAACTGGCACTAGTTTGTTCTATGCAACTGGCATAAGTTTGTTTGACGCAACTGGTACAAGTTTGTTCTACGCAACTGGCACAAGTTTGTTCGACACAACTGGCACAAGTTTGTTCTACGCAACTCTTACTAGTTTGTTGTACAAACTGGCACAGTTTTGTTTGACACAACTGGCACAAGTTTGTTCTACGCAACTCTTACTAGTTTGTTGTAAACAACTGGCACAGGTTTGTTTGACACAACTGGCACAAGTTTCTTCTACGCAAATGGCAAATGTTTGTTCTACGCATGTGGCACAAGTTTGTTCTATGCAACTGGCACTAGTGTGTTCTACGCAACTGGCACAAATTTGTTTGACACAACTGGCACATGTTTGTTCTACCCAACTGGCATAAGTTTGTTCGACGCAACTGGCACAAGTATGTTTGATGCAACTGGCACAAGTTTGTTTGACACAACTGGCACAAGTTTGTTCTAAGCAACTGGCACAAGTTTGTTCGACGGAACTGGCGCAAGTTTGTTCGACGCAACTGGCACAAGTTTGTTTGACGCAACTGACACAAGTTTGTTCAACGCAACTGGAACAAGTTTGTTTAACGTAACTGGCACAAGTTTGTTCGAACCAACTGGCACCAGTTTGTTTGACACAACTGGCACAAGTTTGTTTGACGCAACTGGCACAAGGTTGTTCTACGCAACATGTACAAGTTTGTTCTACGCAACTGGCACAAGTTTGTTTGACTCAACTGGCACAAGTTTGTTCTATGCAACTGGTACTAGTGTGTTCGATGCAACTGGCACAACTTTGTTCGACGCAACTGGCACAAGTTTGTTTGACGCAACTGGCACAAGTTTCTTAGAAGCAACTGGCACAAGTTTGTTCAACGCAACTGGCACAAGTTTTTTTTAATCAATTGGCACAAGTTTGTTTGACGCAACTGGCACAAGTTTGTTTGACGCAACTGGCACAAGTTTGTTTGACGCAAGAGGCACAAGTTTGTTTGACGCAACTGGCACAAGTTTATTTGACGCAACTGGCACAACTTTTCTCGACGCAAGTGGCACAAGTTGGTTCGCCGTAACTGGCACAAGTTTGTTCGGCGCAACTGGCACAAGTTTGTTCGACACAACTGGCACAAGTTTGTTTGACGCAACTGGCACAAATTTCTTCGACGCAACTGGCACAAGTTTGTTCGACGAACTGGCACAAGTTTGTTTGACGCAATTGGCACAAGTTTGTTCTACTCAACTGGAACAAGTTTGTTCTATGCAACTGGCACTAGTTTGTTTTACGCAACTGGCATAAGTTTGTTTGACGCAACTGGCACAAGTTTGTTCTACAAACTAGCACAAGTTTGTTCAACGCAACTGGCACAAGGTTGTTCTACGCAACTGGCACAAGTTTGTTCTACGCAACTGGCACAAGTTTGTTTGACGCAACTGGCACAAGTTTGTTCTACGCAACTGGCACAAGTTTGTTGGATGCCAATGACACAAGTTTGTTCGACGAAACTAGCCCAAGTTTTTTTGACGCAACTGGCACAAGTTTGTTCGATGCAACTGGCACAAGTTTTTTCGACTCAATTGGCACAAGTTTGTTTGACGCAACTGGAACAAGTTTGTTTGACGCAACTGGAACAAGTTTGTTTGACGCAACTGGCACAAGTTTGTTTGACGCAACTGGCACAAGTTTGTTTGACGCAACTGGCAAAAGTTTATTTAACGCAACTGGCACAAGTTTTCTCGACGAAACTGGCACAAGTTTGTTCGCCGTAACTGGCACAAGTGTGTTTGACGCAACTGGCACAAGTTTGTTTCACGCAAATGGCACAAGTTTGTTCTACATAACTGGCACAAGTTTGTTCTATGCAACTGGCACAAGTTTGTTCTACGCAACTGGCACAAGTTTGTTCTACGCATCTGGCACAAGTTTGTTCTATGCAACTGGCACTAGTTTGTTCTACGCAACTGGCACAAGTTTGTTTCACGCAACTGGCACAAATTTGTTCTACCCAACTGACACAAGTTTGTTCGACACAATTGGCAGAAGTTTGTTCTACGCAACTGACACAAGTTTGTTCGACACAATTGGCACAAGTTTGTTCTACGCAACTGACACAAGTTTGTTTGACACAATTGGCAGAAGTTTGTTCAACACAACTGGCACAAGTTTGTTCGATGCAACTGGCGCAAGTTTTTTCGACGCAACTGGCACAAGTTTGTTCGATGCAACTGGCACAAGTTTGTTTAACGCAACTGGCACAAGTTTGTTTGACGCAACTGGCAGAAGTTTGTTTGACGCAACTGGCAAAAGCTTCTTCTACGCAACAGGCACAAGTTTGTTCTACGCAACTGGCACAAGTTTGTTTGACGAAACTGGCAGAAGTTTGTTCGACGCAACTGGCACAAGTTTGTTAGACGCAACAGGCACAAGTTTGTTCGACGTAACAGGCACAAGTTTTTTCGACTCAATTGGTACAAGTTTGTTTGGCGCAACTGGCACAAGTTTGTTTGACGCAAGAGGCACAAGTTTGTTTGACACAACTGACACAAGTTTGTTTGACGCAACTGGCACAAGTTTTTTTTTATGCGACTGGCACAAGTTTTCTCGAAGCAACTGGCACAAGTTTGTTTGTCATATCTGGCACAAGTTTGTTCGACGCAACTGGCACAAGTTTGTTTGACGCAACTGGCACAAGTTTGTTAGACGCAACTGGCACAAGTTTGTTCAACGCAACTGGCACAAGTTTTTTCGAATCAATTGGCACAAGTTTGTTTGACGCAACTGGCACAAGTTTGTTTGACGCAACTGGCACAAGTTTGTTTGACGCAACTGGCAAAAGTTTGTTTGACGCAACTGGCACAAGTTTGTTTGACGCAACTGGCAAAAGTTTATTTGACGCAACTGGCACAACTTTTCTCGACGC
The DNA here is from genome assembly GCA_039081455.1 of Macrobrachium rosenbergii. Taxonomy (NCBI): domain Eukaryota; kingdom Metazoa; phylum Arthropoda; class Malacostraca; order Decapoda; family Palaemonidae; genus Macrobrachium; species Macrobrachium rosenbergii. The sequence goes on from JANJGK010000464.1 coordinate 244,481, forward strand.
AACTGGCACAAGTTGGTTCGCCGTAACTGGCAGAAGTTTGTTTGACACAACTGGCACAAGTTTATTTGACGCAACTGGCACAAGTTTTCTCGACGCAAGTGGCACAAGTTTGTTCGCCATAACTGGCACAAGTTTGTTCGACGCAACTGGCACAAGTTTGTTCGACGCAACTGGCACAAGTTTGTTTGACGCAACTGGCACAAGTTTTTTTTTACGCGACTGGCACAAGTTTTCTCGAAGCAACTGGCACAAGTTTGTTTGCCATATCTGGCACAAGTTTGTTCGACGCAACTGGCACAAGTTTGTTTGACGCAACTGGCACAAGTTTGTTAGACGCAACTGGCACAAGTTTGTTCAACGCAACTGGCAGAAGATTTTTCGAATCAATTGGCACAAGTATGTTTGACGCAACTGGCGCAAGTTTGTTTGACGCAACTGGCACAAGTTTGTTTGACGCAACTGGCACAAGTTTGTTTGACGCAACTGGCACAAGTTTATTTGACGCAACTGGCACAACTTTTCTCGATGCAACTGGCACAAGTTGGTTCGCCGTAACTGGCACAAGTTTGTTTGACACAACTGGCACAAGTTTATTTGACGCAACTGGCACAAGTTTTCTCGACGCAAGTGGCAGAAGTTTGTTCGCCGTAACTGGCACAAGTTTGTTCGACGCAACTGGCACAAGTTTGTTCGACGCAACTGGCACAAGTTTGTTTGACGCAACTGGCACAAGTTTCTTCGACGCAACTGGCACAAGTTTGTTCGACGCAACTGGCACAAGTTTGTTTGATGCAATTGGCACAAGTTTGTTCTACTCAACTGGCACAAGTTTGTTCTATGCAACTGGCACTAGTTTGTTTTACGCAACTGGCATAAGTTTGTTTGACGCAACTGGCACAAGTTTGTTCTACCAACTAGCACAAGTTTGTTCGACTCAACTGGCACAAGGTTGTTCTATGCAACTGGCACAAGTTTTCTTGAAGCAACTGGCACAAGTTTGTTCGCCATATCTGGCACAAGTTTGTTCGACGCAACTGGCTCAAGTTTGTTCTATGCAAATGGCACAAGTTTCTTCGACGCAACTGGCACAAGTTTGTTCGACGCAACTGGCACAAGTTTGTTTGACGCAACTGGCACAAGTTTGTTCTACGCAACTGGGACAAGTTTGTTCTATGCAACTGGCACTAGTTTGTTCTATGCAACTGGCATAAGTTTGTTTGACGCAACTGGTACAAGTTTGTTCTACGCAACTGGCACAAGTTTGTTCGACACAACTGGCACAAGTTTGTTCTACGCAACTCTTACTAGTTTGTTGTACAAACTGGCACAGTTTTGTTTGACACAACTGGCACAAGTTTGTTCTACGCAACTCTTACTAGTTTGTTGTAAACAACTGGCACAGGTTTGTTTGACACAACTGGCACAAGTTTCTTCTACGCAAATGGCAAATGTTTGTTCTACGCATGTGGCACAAGTTTGTTCTATGCAACTGGCACTAGTGTGTTCTACGCAACTGGCACAAATTTGTTTGACACAACTGGCACATGTTTGTTCTACCCAACTGGCATAAGTTTGTTCGACGCAACTGGCACAAGTATGTTTGATGCAACTGGCACAAGTTTGTTTGACACAACTGGCACAAGTTTGTTCTAAGCAACTGGCACAAGTTTGTTCGACGGAACTGGCGCAAGTTTGTTCGACGCAACTGGCACAAGTTTGTTTGACGCAACTGACACAAGTTTGTTCAACGCAACTGGAACAAGTTTGTTTAACGTAACTGGCACAAGTTTGTTCGAACCAACTGGCACCAGTTTGTTTGACACAACTGGCACAAGTTTGTTTGACGCAACTGGCACAAGGTTGTTCTACGCAACATGTACAAGTTTGTTCTACGCAACTGGCACAAGTTTGTTTGACTCAACTGGCACAAGTTTGTTCTATGCAACTGGTACTAGTGTGTTCGATGCAACTGGCACAACTTTGTTCGACGCAACTGGCACAAGTTTGTTTGACGCAACTGGCACAAGTTTCTTAGAAGCAACTGGCACAAGTTTGTTCAACGCAACTGGCACAAGTTTTTTTTAATCAATTGGCACAAGTTTGTTTGACGCAACTGGCACAAGTTTGTTTGACGCAACTGGCACAAGTTTGTTTGACGCAAGAGGCACAAGTTTGTTTGACGCAACTGGCACAAGTTTATTTGACGCAACTGGCACAACTTTTCTCGACGCAAGTGGCACAAGTTGGTTCGCCGTAACTGGCACAAGTTTGTTCGGCGCAACTGGCACAAGTTTGTTCGACACAACTGGCACAAGTTTGTTTGACGCAACTGGCACAAATTTCTTCGACGCAACTGGCACAAGTTTGTTCGACGAACTGGCACAAGTTTGTTTGACGCAATTGGCACAAGTTTGTTCTACTCAACTGGAACAAGTTTGTTCTATGCAACTGGCACTAGTTTGTTTTACGCAACTGGCATAAGTTTGTTTGACGCAACTGGCACAAGTTTGTTCTACAAACTAGCACAAGTTTGTTCAACGCAACTGGCACAAGGTTGTTCTACGCAACTGGCACAAGTTTGTTCTACGCAACTGGCACAAGTTTGTTTGACGCAACTGGCACAAGTTTGTTCTACGCAACTGGCACAAGTTTGTTGGATGCCAATGACACAAGTTTGTTCGACGAAACTAGCCCAAGTTTTTTTGACGCAACTGGCACAAGTTTGTTCGATGCAACTGGCACAAGTTTTTTCGACTCAATTGGCACAAGTTTGTTTGACGCAACTGGAACAAGTTTGTTTGACGCAACTGGAACAAGTTTGTTTGACGCAACTGGCACAAGTTTGTTTGACGCAACTGGCACAAGTTTGTTTGACGCAACTGGCAAAAGTTTATTTAACGCAACTGGCACAAGTTTTCTCGACGAAACTGGCACAAGTTTGTTCGCCGTAACTGGCACAAGTGTGTTTGACGCAACTGGCACAAGTTTGTTTGACGCAAATGGCACAAGTTTGTTCTACATAACTGGCACAAGTTTGTTCTATGCAACTGGCACAAGTTTGTTCTACGCAACTGGCACAAGTTTGTTCTACGCATCTGGCACAAGTTTGTTCTATGCAACTGGCACTAGTTTGTTCTACGCAACTGGCACAAGTTTGTTTCACGCAACTGGCACAAATTTGTTCTACCCAACTGACACAAGTTTGTTCGACACAATTGGCAGAAGTTTGTTCTACGCAACTGACACAAGTTTGTTCGACACAATTGGCACAAGTTTGTTCTACGCAACTGACACAAGTTTGTTTGACACAATTGGCAGAAGTTTGTTCAACACAACTGGCACAAGTTTGTTCGATGCAACTGGCGCAAGTTTTTTCGACGCAACTGGCACAAGTTTGTTCGATGCAACTGGCACAAGTTTGTTTAACGCAACTGGCACAAGTTTGTTTGACGCAACTGGCAGAAGTTTGTTTGACGCAACTGGCAAAAGCTTCTTCTACGCAACTGGCACAAGTTTGTTCTACGCAACTGGCACAAGTTTGTTTGACGAAACTGGCAGAAGTTTGTTCGACGCAACTGGCACAAGTTTGTTAGACGCAACAGGCACAAGTTTGTTCGACGTAACAGGCACAAGTTTTTTCGACTCAATTGGTACAAGTTTGTTTGACGCAACTGGCACAAGTTTGTTTGACGCAAGAGGCACAAGTTTGTTTGACACAACTGACACAAGTTTGTTTGACGCAACTGGCACAAGTTTTTTTTTTATGCGACTGGCACAAGTTTTCTCGAAGCAACTGGCACAAGTTTGTTTGTCATATCTGGCACAAGTTTGTTCGACGCAACTGGCACAAGTTTGTTTGACGCAACTGGCACAAGTTTGTTAGACGCAACTGGCACAAGTTTGTTCAACGCAACTGGCACAAGTTTTTTCGAATCAATTGGCACAAGTTTGTTTGACGCAACTGGCACAAGTTTGTTTGACGCAACTGGCACAAGTTTGTTTGACGCAACTGGCAAAAGTTTGTTTGACGCAACTGGCACAAGTTTGTTTGACGCAACTGGCACAACTTTTCTCGACGCAACTGGCACAAGTTGGTTCGCCGTAACTGGCAGAAGTTTGTTTGACACAACTGGCACAAGTTTATTTGACGCAACTGGCACAAGTTTTCTCGACGCAAGTGGCACAAGTTTGTTCGCCATAACTGGCACAAGTTTGTTCGACGCAACTGGCACAAGTTTGTTCGACGCAACTGGCACAAGTTTGTTTGACGCAACTGGCACAAGTTTCTTCGACGCAACTGGCACAAGTTTGTTCGACGCAACTGGCACAAGTTTGTTTGATGCAATTGGCACAAGTTTGTTCTACTCAACTGGCACAAGTTTGTTCTATGTAACTGGCACTAGTTTGTTTTACGCAACTGGCATAAGATTGTTTGACGCAACTGGCACAAGTTTGTTCTACCAACTATCACAAGTTTGTTCGACTCAACTAGCACAATGTTGTTCTATGCAACTGGCACAAGTTTTCTTGAAGCAACTGGCACAAGTTTGTTTGCCATATCTGGCACAAGTTTGTTCGACGCAACTGGCACAAGTTTGTTCAACGCAAATGGCACAAGTTTGTTTGACGCAACTGGCACAAGTTTTTTCTATGCAACTGGCACAAGTTTGTTCGACGCAACTGGCACAAGTTTGTTTGACGCAACTGGCACAAGTTTGTTCTACGCAACTGGCACAAGTTTGTTCTATGCAACTGGCACTAGTTTGTTCTATGCAACTGGCATAAGTTTGTTTGACGCAACTGGTACAAGTTTGTTCTACGCAACTATCACAAGTTTGTTCGACACAACTGGCACAAGTTTGTTCAACGCAAATGGCACAAGTTTGTTTGACGCTACTGGCACAAGTTTCTTCGACGCAACTGGCACAAGTTTCTTCGACGCAACTGGCACAAGTTTGTTTGACGCAACTGGCACAAGTTTGTTCTACGCAACTGGCACAAGTTTGTTCTATGCAACTGGCACTAGTTTGTTCTATGAAACTGGCATAAGTTTGTTTGATGCAACTGGTACAAGTTTGTTCTACACAACTGGCACAAGTTTGTTCGACACAACTGGCACAAGTTTGTTCTACGCAACTCTTACTGGTTTGTTGTACACAATTGGCACAGGTTTGTTTGACACAACTGGCACCAGTTTGTTCTACACAAATGGCAAATGTTTGTTCTACGCAACTGACACAAGTTTGTTTGACACAACTGGCAGAAGTTTGTTCAACGCAACTGGCACAAGTTTTGTTTGACGTAACTGGCGCAAGTTTGTTCGACGCAACTGGCACAAGTTTGTTCGACGCAACTGGCACAAGTTTGTACGATGCAACTGGCACAAGTTTGTTTAATGCAACTGGCACAAGTTTGTTCGACCCAACTGGCACAAGTTTGTTTGACTCAACTGGCACAAGTTTGTTTGACGCAACTGGCAAAAGTTTGTTTGACGCAACTGGCACAAGTTCGTTTGATGCAACTGGCACAAGGTTCTTCTACGCAACTGGCACAAGTTTGTTTGACGCAACTGGCACAAGTTTGTTTGACACAACTGGCACAAGTTTGTTTGCTGTAACTGGCACAAGTTTGTTCGACGCAACTGGCACAAGTTTGTTTGACGCAAATGGCACAAGTTTGTTCTACATAACTGGCACAAGTTTGTTCTATGCAACTGGCACAAGTTTGTTCTACGCAACTGGCACAAGTTTGTTCTACGCATCTGGCACAAGTTTGTTCTATGCAACTGGCACTAGTTTGTTCTACGCAACTGGCACAAGTTTGTTTCACGCAACTGGCACAAATTTGTTCTACCCAACTGACACAAGTTTGTTCGACGCAACTGGCACAAGTTTGTTCTACGCAACTGACACAAGTTTGTTTGACACAATTGGCAGAAGTTTGTTCAACGCAACTGGCACAAGTTTGTTCGACGCAACTGGCGCAAGTTTTTTCGATGCAACTGGCACAAGTTTGTTCGATGCAACTGGCACAAGTTTGTTTAACGCAACTGGTACAAGTTTGTTTGACGCAACTGGCACAAGTTTGTTTGACGCAACTGGCACAAGGTTCTTCTACGCAACTGGCACAAGTTTGTTCTACGCAACTGGCACAAGTTTGTTTGACGCAACTGGCACAAGTTTGTTCGACGCAACTGGCACAAGTTTGTTAGACGCAACTGGCACAAGTTTGTTCGACGTAACAGGCACAAGTTTTTTCGACTCAATTGGTACAAGTTTGTTTGATGCAACTGGCACAAGTTTGTTTGACGCAAGAGGCACAAGTTTGTTTGACACAACTGACACAAGTTTGTTTGACGCAACTGGCAAAAGTTTTTTTTTACGCGACTGGCACAAGTTTTCTCGAAGCAACTGGCACAAGTTTGTTTGCCATATCTGGCACAAGTTTGTTCGACGCAACTGGCACAAGTTTGTTTGACGCAACTGGCACAAGTTTGTTAGACGCGACTGGCACAAGTTTGTTCAACGCAACTGACAGAAGATTTTTCGAATCAATTGGCACAAGTATGTTTGACGCAACTGGCGCAAGGTTGTTTGACGCGACTGGCACAAGTTTGTTCAACGCAACTGGCAGAAGATTTTTCGAATCAATTGGCACAAGTATGTTTGACGCAACTGGCGCAAGTTTGTTTGACGCAACTGGCTCAAGTTTGTTTGACGCAACTGGCACAAGTTTGTTTGACGCAACTGGCACAAGTTTATTTGACGCAACTGGCACAACTTTTCTCGACGCAACTGGCACAAGTTGGTTCACCGTAACTGGCACAAGTTTGTTTGACACAACTGGCACAAGTTTATTTGACGCAACTGGCACAAGTTTTCTCGACGCAAGTGGCACAAGTTTGTTCGCCGTAACTGGCACAAGTTTGTTCGACGCAACTGGCACAAGTTTGTTCGACGCAACTGGCACAAGTTTGTTTGACGCAACTGGCACAAGTTTCTTCGACGCAACTGGCACAAGTTTGTTTGATGCAATTGGCACAAGTTTGTTCTACTCAACTGGCATAAGTTTGTTCTATGCAACTGGCACTAGTTTGTTTTACGCAACTGGCATAAGTTTGTTTGACGCAACTGGCACAAGTTTGTTCTACCAACTAGCACAAGTTTGTTCGACTCAACTGGCACAAGGTTGTTCTATGCAACTGGCACAAGTTTTCTTGAAGCAACTGGCACAAGTTTGTTCGCCATATCTGGCACAAGTTTGTTCGACGCAACTGGCACAAGTTTCTTCGACGCAACTGGCACAAGTTTGTTCGACGCAACTGGCACAAGTTTGTTTGACGCAACTGGCACAAGTTTGTTCTACGCAACTGGGACAAGTTTGTTCTATGCAACTGGCATAAGTTTGTTTGACGCAACTGGTACAAGTTTGTTCTACGCAACTGGCACAAGTTTGTTCGACACAACTGGCACAAGTTTGTTCTACGCAACTCTTACTAGTTTGTTGTACAAACTGGCACAGGTTTGTTTGACACAACTGGCACAAGTTTGTTCTACGCAACTCTTACTAGTTTGTTGTAAACAACTGGCACAGGTTTGTTTGACACAACTGGCACAAGTTTGTTCTACGCAAATGGCAAATGTTTGTTCTACGCATGTGGCACAAGTTTGTTCTATGCAACTGGCACTAGTGTGTTCTACGCAACTGGCACAAGTTTGTTTGACACAACTGGCACATGTTTGTTCTACCCAACTGGCATAAGTTTGTTCGACGCAACTGGCACAAGTATGTTTGATGCAACTGGCACAAGTTTGTTTGACACAACTGGCACAAGTTTGTTCTAAGCAACTGGCACAAGTTTGTTCGACGGAACTGGCGCAAGTTTGTTCGACACAACTGGCACAAGTTTGTTTGACGCAACTGACACAAGTTTGTTCAACGCAACTGGAACTAGTTTGTTTAACGTAACTGGCACAAGTTTGTTCGAACCAACTGGCACCAGTTTGTTTGACATAACTGGCACAAGTTTGTTTGACGCAACTGGCACAAGGTTGTTCTACGCAACATGTACAAGTTTGTTCTATGCAACTGGCACAAGTTTGTTTGACACAACTGGCACAAGTTTGTTCTATGCAACTGGTACTAGTGTGTTCGATGCAACTGGCACAACTTTGTTCGACGCAACTGGCACAAGTTTGTTTGACGCAACTGGCACAAGTTTCTTAGACGCAACTGGCACAAGTTTGTTCAACGCAACTGGCACAAGTTTTTTTTAATCAATTGGCACAAGTTTGTTTGACGCAACTGGCACAAGTTTTTTTGACGCAACTGGCACAAGTTTGTTTGACGCAAGAGGCACAAGTTTGTTTGACGCAACTGGCACAAGTTTATTTGACGCAACTGGCACAACTTTTCTCGACGCAAGTGGCACAAGTTTTTTCGCCGTAACTGGCACAAGTTTGTTCGGCGTAACTGGCACAAGTTTGTTCGACAGAACTGGCACAAGTTTGTTTGACGCAACTGGCACAAATTTCTTCGACGCAACTGGCACAAGTTTGTTCGACGAACTGGCACAAGTTTGTTTGACGCAATTGGCACAAGTTTGTTCTACTCAACTGGAACAAGTTTGTTCTATGCAACTGGCACTAGTTTGTTTTACGCAACTGGCATAAGTTTGTTTGACGCAACTGGCACAAGTTTGTTCTGCAAACTAGCACAAGTTTGTTCAACGCAACTGGCACAAGGTTGTTCTACGCAACTGGCACAAGTTTGTTCTACGCAACTGGCACAAGTTTGTTTGACGCAACTGGCACAAGTTTGTTCTACTCAACTGGCACAAGTTTGTTGGATGCCACTGACACAAGTTTGTTCGACGAAACTGGCCCAAGTTTTTTTGACGCAACTGGCACAAGTTTGTTCGATGCAACTGGCACAAGTTTTTTCGACTCAATTGGCACAAGTTTGTTTGACGCAACTGGAACAAGTTTGTTTGACGCAACTGGAACAAGTTTGTTTGACGCAACTGGCACAAGTTTGTTTGACGCAACTGGCACAAGTTTGTTTGACGCAACTGGCACAAGTTTATTTGACGCAACTGGCACAAGTTTTCTCGACGAAACTGGCACAAGTTTGTTCGCCGTAACTGGCACAAGTTTGTTTGACGCAACTGGCACAAGTTTGTTTGATGCAAATGGCACAAGTTTGTTCTACATAACTGGCACAAGTTTGTTCTATGCAACTGGCATAAGTTTGTTCTACGCAACTGGCACAAGTTTGTTCTACGCATCTGGCACAAGTTTGTTCTATGCAACTGGCACTAGTTTGTTCTACGCAACTGGCACAAGTTTGTTTCACGCAACTGGCACAAATTTGTTCTACCCAACTGACACAAGTTTGTTCGACGCAACTGGCACAAGTTTGTTCTACGCAACTGACACAAGTTTGTTTGACACAATTGGCAGAAGTTTGTTCACCACAACTGGCACAAGTTTGTTCGACGCAACTGGCTCAAGTTTTTTCGACGCAACTGGCAGAAGTTTGTTCGATGCAACTGGCACAAGTTTGTTCTACGCAACTGGCACAAGTTTGTTTGACGCAACTGGCAGAAGTTTGTTTGACGCAACTGGCACAAGTTTCTTCTACGCAACTGGCACAAGTTTGTTCTACGCAACTGGCACAAGTTTGTTTGACGCAACTGGCAGAAGTTTGTTCGACGCAACTGGCACAAGTTTGTTAGACGCAACAGGCACAAGTTTGTTCGACGTAACAGGCACAAGTTTTTTCGACTCAATTGGTACAAGTTTGTTTGATGCAACTGGCACAAGTTTGTTTGCCGCAAGAGGCACAAGTTTGTTTGACACAACTGACACAAGTTTGTTTGACGCAACTGGCACAAGTTTTTTTTTATGCGACTGGCACAAGTTTTCTCGAAGCAACTGGCACAAGTTTGTTTGCCATATCTGGCACAAGTTTGTTCGACGCAACTGGCAGAAGTTTGTTTGACGCAACTGGCACAAGTTTGTTAGACGCAACTGGCACAAGTTTGTTCAACGCAACTGGCACAAGTTTTTTTCGAATCAATTGGCACAAGTTTGTTTGACGCAATTGGCACAAGTTTGTTTGACGCAACTGGCACAAGTTTGTTTGACGCAACTGGCAAAAGTTTGTTTGACGCAACTGGCACAAGTTTGTTTGATGCAACTGGCACAAGTTTATTTGACGCAACTGGCACAACTTTTCTCGACGCAACTGGCACAAGTTGGTTCGCCGTAACTGGCACAAGTTTGTTTGACGCAACTGGCACAAGTTTATTTGACGCAACTGGCACAAGTTTTCTCGACGCAAGTGGCACAAGTTTGTTCGCCATAACTGGCACAAGTTTGTTCGACGCAACTGGCACAAGTTTGTTCGACGCAACTGGCACAAGTTTGTTTGACGCAACTGGCACAAGTTTCTTCGACGCAACTGGCACAAGTTTGTTCGACGCAACTGGCACAAGTTTGTTTGATGCAATTGGCACAAGTTTGTTCTACTCAACTGGCAGAAGTTTGTTCTATGTAACTGGCACTAGTTTGTTTTACGCAACTGGCATAAGATTGTTTGACGCAACTGGCACAAGTTTGTTCTACCAACTAGCACAAGTTTGTTCGACTCAACTGGCACAAGGTTGTTCTATGCAACTGGCACAAGTTTTCTTGAAGCAACTGGCACAAGTTTGTTTGCCATATCTGGCACAAGTTTGTTCGACGCAACTGGCACAAGTTTGTTCAACGCAAATGGCACAAGTTTGTTTGACGCAACTGGCACAAGTTTTTTCTATGCAACTGGCACAAGTTTGTTCGACGCAACTGGCACAAGTTTGTTTGACGCAACTGGCACAAGTTTGTTCTACGCAACTGGCACAAGTTTGTTCTATGCAACTGGCACTAGTTTGCTCTATGCAACTGGCATAAGTTTGTTTGACGCAACTGGTACAAGTTTGTTCTACGCAACTATCACAAGTTTGTTCGACACAACTGGCACAAGTTTGTTCAACGCAAATGGCACAAGTTTGTTTGACGCTACTGGCACAAGTTTCTTCGACGCAACTGGCACAAGTTTGTTCGACGCAACTGGCACAAGTTTGTTTGACGCAACTGGCACAAGTTTGTTCGAACCAACTGGCACCAGTTTGTTCTATGCAACTGGCACTAGTTTGTTCTATGCAACTGGCATAAGTTTGTTTGATGTAACTGGTACAAGTTTGTTCTACACAACTGGCACAAGTTTGTTCGACACAACTGGCACAAGTTTGTTCTACGCAACTCTTACTAGTTTGTTGTACACAACTGGCACAGGTTTGTTTGACACAACTGGCACAAGTTTGTTCTACACAAATGGCAAAAGTTTGTTCTACGCAACTGACACAAGTTTGTTTGACACAACTGGCAGAAGTTTGTTCAACGCAACTGGCACAAGTTTTGTTTGACGTAACTGGCGCAAGTTTGTTCGACGCAACTGGCACAAGTTTGTTCGACGCAACTGGCACAAGTTTGTTCGATGCAACTGGCACAAGTTTGTTTAACGCAACTGGCACAAGTTTGTTCGACCCAACTGGCACAAGTTTGTTTGACTCAACTGGCACAAGTTTGTTTGGCGCAACTGGCAAAAGTTTGTTTGACGCAACTGGCACAAGTTCGTTTGATGCAACTGGCACAAGGTTCTCTTACGCAACTGGCACAAGTTTGCTTGACGCAACTGGCACAAGTTTGTTTGACGCAACTGGCACAAGTTTGTTTGACGCAACTGGCACAAGTTTTTTTTTATGCAACTGGCACAAGTTTTTTAGACGCAACTGGCACAACTTTGTTCGACGTAACAGGCACAAGTTTTTTCGACTTAATTGGTACAAGTTTGTTTGACGCAACTGGCACAAGTTTGTTTGACGCAAGAGGCACAAGTTTGTTTGACGCAACTGGCACAAGTTTGTTTGACGCAACTGGCACAAGTTTTTTTTTACGCAACTGGCACAAGTTTGTTCGCCATATCTGGCACAAGTTTGTTCGACGCAACTGGCACAAGTTTGTTTGACGCAACTGACACAAGTTTGTTAGACGCAACTGGCACAAGTTTGTTCGACGCAACTGGCACAAGTTTTTTCGAATCAATTGGCACAAGTTTGTTTGACGCAACTGGCACAAGTTTGTTTGACACAACTGGCACAAGTTTGTTTGACGCAACTGGCACAAGTTTGTTTGACGCAACTGGCACAAGTTTATTTGACGCAACTGGCACAACTTTTCTCGACGCAGCTGGCACAAATTTGTTCGACGCAATTGGCACAAGTTTGTTTGATGCAATTGGCACAAGTTTGTTCTACTCAACTGGCACAAGTTTGTTCTATGCAACTGGCACTAGTTTGTTTTACGCAACTGGCACAAGTTTGTTCGACGCAACTGGCACAAGTTTGATCGACACAACTGGCACAAGTTTGTTCTATGCAACTCTTACTAGTTTGTTGTACACAACTGGCACAGGTTTGTTTGACACAACTGGCACAAGTTTGTTCTACGCAAATGGCAAATGTTTGTTCTACGCAACTGACACAAGTTTGTTTGACTCAACTGGCAGAAGTTTGTTCAACGCAACTGGCATAAGTTTTGTTTGACGTAACTGGCGCAAGTTTGTTCGACGCAACTGGCACAAGTTTGTTCGACGCAACTGGCACAAGTTTGTTCGATGCAACTGGCACAAGTTTGTTTAATGCAACTGGCACAAGTTTGTTCGACCCAACTGGCACAAGTTTGTTTGACTCAACTGGCACTTTTTTGTTTGACGCAACTGGCAAAAGTTTGTTTGACGCAACTGGCACAAGTTCGTTTGATGCAACTGGCACAAGGTTCTTCTACACAACTGGCACAAGTTTGTTTGACGCAAGAGGCACAAGTTTGTTTGACGCAACTGGCACAAGTTTGTTTGACGCAACTGGCACAAGTTTTTTTTTATGCAACTGGCACAAGTTTGTTAGACGCAACTGGCACAAGTTTGTTAGACGCAACTGGCACAAGTTTTTTCGACTCAATTGGTACAAGTTTTTTTGACGCAACTGGCACAAGTTTGTTTGACGCAAGAGGCACAAGTTTGTTTGACGCAACTGGCACAAGTTTGTTTGACGCAACTGGCACAAGTTTTTTTTTACGCAACTGGCACAAGTTTTCTCGAAGCAACTGGCACAAATTTGTTCGCCATATCTGGCACAAGTTTGTTCGACGCAACTGGCACAAGTTTGTTTGATGCAACTGGCACAAGTTTGTTAGACGCAACTGGCACAAGTTTGTTCAACGCAACTGGCACAAGTTTTTTCGAATCAATTGGCACAAGTTTGTTTGACGCAACTGGCACAAGTTTATTTGACGCAACTGGCACAACTTTTCTCGACGCAGCTGGCACAAGTTTGTTCGCCGTAACTGGCACAAGTTTGTTTGACGCAACTGGCACAAGTTTATTTGACGCAACTGGCACAAGTTTTCTCGACGCAAGTGGCACAAGTTTGTTCGCCGTAACTGGCACAAGTTTGTTCGACGCAACTGGCACAAGTTTGTTCGACACAACTGGCACAAGTTTGTTTGACGCAACTGGCACAAGTTTCTTCGACGCAACTGGCACAAGTTTGTTCGACGCAATTGGAACAAGTTTGTTTGATGCAATTGGCACAAGTTTGTTCTACTCAACTGGCACAAGTTTGTTCTGTGCAACTGGCACTAGTTTGTTTTACGCAACTGGCATATGTTTGTTTGACGCAACTGGCACAAATTTGTTCTACCAACTAGCACAAGTTTGTTCGACTCAACTGGCACAAGTTTGTTTGACGCAACTGGCACAAGTTTGTTCGACGCAACTGGCACAAGTTTGTTTGACGCAACTGGCACAAGTTTGTTCGACGCAACTGGCACAAGTTTGTTCTACACAACTGGCACAAGTTTGTTAGACGCAACTGGCACAAGTTTGTTTGACGCAACTGGCACAAGTTTGTTCGACGCAACTGGCACAAGTTTGTTGGATGCCACTGACACAAGTTTGTTTGACGAAACTGGCACAAGTTTTTTTGACGCAACTGGCACAAGTTTGTTAGACGCAACTGGCACAAGTTTGTTTGACGCAACTGGCACAAGTTTGTTCGACTCAAGTGGCACAAGTTTGTTTGACGCAACTAGAACAAGTTTGTTTGACGCAACTGGCACAAGTTTGTTTGACGCAACTGGCACAAGTTTGTTTGACGCAACTGGCACAAGTTTATTTGACGCAACTGGCATAAGTTTGTTCGCCGTAACTGGCACAAGTTTGTTTGACGCAACTGGCACAAGTTTGTTCGATGCAACTGGCACAAGTTTGTTCTACATAACTGGCACAAGTTTGTTCTATGCAACTGGCACAAGTTTGTTCTACGCAACTGGCACAAGTTTGTTCTACGCATCTGGCACAAGTTTGTTCTATGCAACTGGCAATAGTTTGTTCTACGCAACTGGGACATGTTTGTTTGACGCAACTGGCACAAGTTTGTTCTACCCAACTGACATAAGTTTGTTCGACGCAACTGGCACAAGTTTGTTCTACGCAACTGACACAAGTTCGTTCGACACAACTGGCAGAAGTTTGTTCAACGCAACTGGCACAAGTTTGTTTGACGTAACTGGCGCAAGTTTTTTCAACGCAACTGTCACAAGTTTGTTCGACGCAACTGGCAAAAGTTTGTTCGATGCAACTGGCACAAGTTTGTTTAACGCAACTGGCACAAGTTTGTTCGACCCAACTGGCACAAGTTTGTTTGACTCAACTGCCACAAGTGTGTTCGACGCAACTGGCACAAGTTTGTTTGACGCAACTGGCACAAGTTCGTTTGACGCAACTGGCACAAGGATCTTCTACGCAACTGGCACAAGTTTGTTTGACGCAACTGGCACAAGTTTGTTCGATGCAACTGGCACAAGTTTGTTCAACGCAACTGGCACAAGTTTGTTTGACGCAACTGGCAAAAGTTTGTTTGACGCAACTGGCACAAGGTTCTTCTACGCAACTGGCACAAGTTTGTTCTATGCAACTGGCACAAGTTTGTTTCACGCAACTGGCACAAGTTTGTTCGTCGCAACAGGCACAAGTTTGTTAGACGCAACTGGCACAAGTTTATTCGACAGAACAGACACAAGTTTTTTCGACTCAATTGGTACAAGTTTGTTTGATGCAACTGGCAAAAGTTTGTTTGACGCAACTGGCAAAAGTTTGTTTGACGCAACTGGCACAAGTTCGTTTGACGCAACTGGCACAAGTTTTTTTTTATGCAACTGGCACAAGTTTGTTAGACGCAACTGGCACAAGTTTGTTCGACGTAACAGGCACAAGTTTTTTCGACTCAATTGGTACAAGTTTGTTTCACGCAACTGGCACAAGTTTGTTTGACGCAAGAGGCACAAGTTTGTTTGACGCAACTGGCACAAGTTTGTTTGACGCAATTGGCACAAGTTTTTTTTTACGCAACTGGCACAAGTTTTCTCGAAGCAACTGGCACAAGTTTGTTCGCCATATCTGGCACAAGTTTGTTCGACGCAACTAGCACAAGTTTGTTTGACGCAACTGGCACAAGTTTGTTAGACGCAACTGGCAAAAGTTTGTTCAACGCAACTGGCACAAGTTTTTTCGAATCAAATGGCACAAGTTTGTTTGACGAAACTGGCACAAGTTTGTTTGACGCAACTGGCACAAGTTTGTTTGACGCAACTGGCACAAGTTTGTTTGACGCAACTGGCACAAGTTTATTTGACGCAACTGGCACAACTGTTCTCGACGCAGCTGGCACAAGTTTGTTCGCCGTAACTGGCACAAGTTTGTTTGACGCAACTGGCACAAGTTTATTTCACGCAACTGGCACAAGTTTTCTCGACGCAAGTGGCACAAGTTTGTTCGCCGTAACTGGCACAAGTTTGTTCGACGCAACTGGCACAAGTTTGTTCGACGCAACTGGCACAAGTTTGTTTGACGCAACTAGCACAAGTTTCTTCGACGCAACTGGCACAAGTTTTTTCGACGCAACTGTCACAAGTTTGTTTGATGCAATTGGCACAAGTTTGTTCTACTCAACTGGTACAAGTTTGTTCTATGCAACTGGCACTAGTTTGTTTTACGCAACTGGCATATGTTTGTTTGACGCAACTGGCACAAGTTTGTTCTACCAACTAGCACAAGTTTGTTCGACTCAACTGGCACAAGGTTGTTCTATGCAACTGGCACAAGTTTGTTCTACGCAACTGGCACAAGTTTGTTTGACGCAACTGGCACAAGTTTGTTCGATGCAACTGGCACAAGTTTGTTGGATGCCAGTGGCACAAGTTTGTTTGATGAAACTGGCACAAGTTTTTTTCACGAAGTTTGTTTGACGCAAGTGGCACAAGTTTGTTTGATGCAACTGGCACAAGTTTGTTTGACGCAACTGGCACAAGTTTATTTGACGCAACTGGCATAAGTTTGTTCGCCGTAACTGGCACAAGTTTGTTTGACGCAACTGGCACAAGTTTGTTCAACGCAACTGGCACAAGTTTGTTCTACATATCTGGCACAAGTTTGTTCTATGCAACTGGCACAAGTTTGTTCTACGCAACTGGCAGAAGTTTGTTCTACGCATCTGGCACAAGTTTGTTCTATGCAACTGGCACTAGTTTGTTCTACACAACTGGAACATGTTTGTTTGATGCAACTGGCACAAGTTTGTTTTACCCAACTGACATAAGTTTGTTCGACGCAACTGGCACAAGTTTGTTCTACGCAACTGACACAAGTTTGTTTGACACAACTGGCAGAAGTTTGTTCAACGCAACTGTCACAAGTTTGTTCGACGCAACTGGCAAAAGTTTGTTCGATGCAACTGGCACAAGTTTGTTTAACGCAACTGGCACAAGTTTGTTCGAACCAACTGGTACAAGTTTGTTTGACTCAACTGGCACAAGTGTGTTCGACGCATCTGGCACAAGTTTGTTTGACACAACTGGCACAAGGTTCTTCTACGCAACTGGCACAAGTTTGTTTGACGCAACTGGCACAAGTTTGTTTGACGCAACTGGCACAAGGTTCTTCTACGCAACTGGCACAAGTTTGTTTGACGCAACTGGCACAAGTTTGTTCGATGCAACTGGCACAAGTTTGTTTAACGCAACTGGCACAAGTTTGTTTGACGCAACTGGCAAAAGTTTGTTTGACGCAACTGGCACAAGGTTCTTCTACGCAACTGGCACAAGTTTGTTCTACGCAACTGGCACAAGTTTGTTTGACGCAACTGGCACAAGTTTGTTCGACGTAACTGGCACAAGTTTGTTAGACGCAACTGGCACAAGTTTATTCGACGTAACAGGCACAAGTTTTTTCGACTCAATTGGTACAAGTTTGTTTGATGCAACTGGCACAAGTTTGTTTGACGCAAGAGGCACAAGTTTGTTTGACACAACTGGCACAAGTTTTTTTGACGCAACTGGCACAAGTTTTTTTTTACGTGACTGGCACAAGTTTTCTCGAAGCAACTGGCACAAGTTTGTTTGCCATATCTGGCACAAGTTTGTTCGACGCAACTGGCACAAGTTTGTTTGACGCAACTGGCACAAGTTTGTTAGACGCAACTGGCACAAGTTTTTTCGAATCAATTGGCACAAGTTTGTTTGACGCAACTGGCACAAGTTTGTTTGACGCAACTGGCACAAGTTTGTTTGACGCAACTGGCACAAGTTAATTTGACGCAACTGGCACCACTTTTTTCGACGCAACTGGCACAAGTTGGTTTGCCGTAACTGGCACAAGTTTGTTTGACGCAACTGGCACAAGTTTATTTGACGCAACTGGCACAAGTTTTCTCGACGCAAGTGGCACAAGTTTGTTCGCCGTAACAGGCACAAGTTTGTTCGACGCAACTGGCACAAGTTTGTTCGACGCAACTGGCACAAGTTTGTTTGACGTAACTGGCACAACTTTCTTCGACGCAACTGGCACAAGTTTGTTCGACGCAACTGGCACAAGTTTGTTTGATGCAATTGGCACAAGTTTGTTTTACTCAACTGGCACAAGTTTGTTCTATGAAACTTGCACTAGTTTGTTTAACGCAACTGGCATAAGTTTGTTTGAAGCAACTGGCACAAGTTGGTTCTACCAACTACCACAAGTTTGTTCGACTCAACTGGCACAAGGTTGTTCAACGCAACTGGCACAAGTTTTCTCGAAGCAACTGGCACAATTTGTTCGCCATATCTGGCACAAGTTTGTTCGACGCAACTGGCTCAAGTTTGTTCAACGCAAATGGCACAAGTTTGTTTGTCGCAACTGGCACAAGTTTCTTCGACGCAACTGGCACAAGTTTGTTCGACGCAACTGGCACAAGTTTGTTTGACGCAACTGGCACAAGTTTGTTCTACGCAACTGGCACAAGTTTGTTCTATGCAACTGGCACTAGTTTGTTCTATGCAACTGGCATAAGTTTGTTTGACGCAACTGGTACAAGTTTGTTCTACGCAACTGGCACAAGTTTGTTCGACACAACTGGCACAAGTTTGTTCTACGCAACTCTTACTAGTTTGTTGTACACAACTGGCACAGGTTTGTTTGACACAACTTGAACAAGTTTGTTCTACGCAAATGGCAAATGTTTGTTCTACACAACTGACACAAGTTTGTTTGACACAACTGGCAGAAATTTGTTCAACGCAACTGGCACAAGTTTGTTTGACGTAACTGGCGCAAGTTTGTTCGACGCAACTGGCACAAGTTTGTTCGACGCAACTGTCAAAAGTTTGTTCGATGCAACTGGCACAAGTTTGTTTAACGCAACTGGCACAAGTGTGTTCTACCCAACTGGCACAAGTTGGTTTGACTCAACTGGCACAAGTTTGTTTGACGCAACTGGCAAAAGTTTGTTTGACGCAACTGGCACAAGTTCGTTTGACGCAACTGGCACAAGGTTCTTCTACGCAACTGGCACAAGTTTGTTTGACGCAACTGGCACAAGTTTGTTTGACGCAACTGGCACAAGTTTGTTTGACGCAACTGGCACAAGTTTGTTTGACGCAACTGGCACAAGTTTTTTTTTGACGCAACTGGCACAAGTTTGTTAGACGCAACTGGCACAATTTTGTTCGACGTAACAGGCTCAAGTTTTTTCAACTCAATTGGTACAAGTTTGTTTGACGCAACTGGCACAAGTTTGTTTGACGCAAGAGGCACAAGTTTGTTTGACGCAACTGGCACAAGTTTGTTTGACGCAACTGGCACAAGTTTTTTTTTACGCAACTGGCACAAGCTTTCTCGAAGCAACTGGCACAAGTTTGTTCGTCATATCTGGCACAAGTTTGTTCGACGCAACTGGCACAGCTTTTTTTTGACGCAACTGGCACAAGTTTGTTAGACGCAACTGGCACAAGTTTGTTCAACGCAACTGGCACAAGTTTTTTCGAATCAATTGGCACAAGTTTGTTTGACACAACTGGCACAAGTTTGTTTGGCGCAACTGGCACAAGTTTTTTCGAATCAATTGGCACAAGTTTGTTTGACACAACTGGCACAAGTTTGTTCAACGCAACTGGCACAAGTTTTTTCGAATCAATTGGCACAAGTTTGTTTGACACAACTGGCACAAGTTTGTTTGACGCAACTGGCACAAGTTTATTTGACGCAACTGGCACAACTTTTCTCGACGCAGCTGGCACAAGTTTTGTTCGCCGTAACTGGCACAAGTTTGTTTGACGCAACTGGCACAAGTTTATTTGACGCAACTGGCACAAGTTTTTTCGACGCAAGTGGCACAAGTTTGTTCGCCGTAACTGGCACAAGTTTGTTCGACGCAACTGGCACAAGTTTGTTCGACGCAACTGGCACAAGTTTGTTTGACGCAACTGGCACAAGTTTCTTCGACGCAACTGGCACAAGTTTGTTCGACGCAACTGGCACAAGTTTGTTTGATGCAATTGGCACAAGTTTGTTCTACTCAACTGGCACAAGTTTGTTCTATGCAACTGGCACTAGTTTGTTTTACGCAACTGGCACAAGTTTCTTCTACCAACTAGCACAAGTTTGTTCGACTCAACTGGCACAAGGTTGTTCTACGCAACTGGCACAAGTTTGTTCGACGCAACTGGCACAAGTTTGTTTGACGCAACTGGCACAAGTTTCTTCGACGCAACTGGCACAAGTTTTTTCGACGCAACTGGCATAAGTTTGTTTGATGCAATTGGCACAAGTTTGTTCTACTCAACTGGCACAAGTTTGTTCTATGCAACTGGCTCTAGTTTGTTTTACGCAACTGGCACAAGTTTGTTCTACCAACTAGCACAAGTTTGTTCGACTCAACTGGCACAAGGTTGTTCTACACAACTGGCACAAGTTTGCTCTACGCAACTGGCATAAGTTTGTTTGACGCAACTGGCACAAGTTTGTTCGACGCAACTGGCACAAGTTTGTTGGATGCCACTGGCACAAGTTTGTTTGACGAAACTGGCACAAGTTTTTTTGACACAACTGACACAAGTTTGTTAGACGCAACTGGCACAAGTTTGTTCGACGCAACTGGAACAAGTTTTTTCGACTCAAATGGCACAAGTTTGTTTGACGCAACTAGAACAAGTTTGTTTGATGCAACTGGCACAAGTTTGTTTGACGCAACTGGCACAAGTTTGTTTGACGCAACTGGCACAAGCTTATTTGACGCAACTGGCACAAGTTTGTTGGCCGTAACTGGCACAAGTTTGTTTGACGCAACTGGCACAAGTTTGTTCTACATAACTGGCACAAGTTTGTTCTATGCAACTGGCACAAGATTGTTCTACGCAACTGGCACAAGTTTGTTCCACGCATCTGGCACAAGTTTGTTCTATGCAACTGGCACTAGTTTGTTTTACGCAACTGGCATAAGTTTGTTTGACGCAACTGGCACAAGTTTGTTCTACCCAACTGACATAAGTTTGTTCGACGCAACTGGCACAAGTTTGTTTGACACAACTGGCGAAGTTTGTTCAACGCAACTGGCACAAGTTTGTTTGACGTAACTGGCGCAAGTTTGTTCGACGCAACTGTCACAAGTTTGTTCGACGCAACTGGCAAAAGTTTGTTCGATGCAACTGGCACAAGTTTGTTTAACGCAACTAGCACAAGTTTGTTCGACCCAACTGGTACAAGTTTGTTTGACTCAACTGGCACAAGTTTGTTCGACGCAACTGGCACAAGTTTGTTTGACGCAACTGGCACAAGTTCGTTTCACGCAACTGGCACAAGGTTCTTCTACGCAACTGGCACAAGTTTGTTCTATGCAACTGGCACAAGTTTGTTTGACGCAACTGGCACAAGTTTGTTTGTCGCAACTGGCACAACTTTGTTTGACGAGCCTGGCACAAGTTTGTTCTACGCAACTGGCACAAGTTTGTTCGACGTAACTGGCATAAGTTTTTTCGACTCAATTGGTACAAGTTTGTTTAACGCAACTGGCACAAGTTTGTTTCACGCAAGAGGCACAAGTTTGTTTGACGCAACTGGCACATGTTTGTTTGACGCAACTGGCACATGTTTGTTTGACGCATGTGGCACAAGTTTTTTTTTACGCAACTGGCACAAGTTTTCTCGAAGCAACTGGCACAAGTTTGTTCGCCATATCTGGCACAAGTTTGTTCGACACAACTGGCACAAGTTTGTTCGACGCAAATGGCACAAGTTTGATTGACGCAACTGGCACTAGTTTGTTCTATGCAACTGGCATAAGTTTGTTTGACACAACTGGTACAAGTTTGTTCTACGCAACTGGCACAAGTTTGTTCGACGCAACTGGCACAAGTTTGGTCTACGCAACTCTTACTAGTTTGTTGTACATAACAGGCACAGGTTTGTTTGACACAACTGGCACAAGTTTGTTCTACGCAAATGGCAAATGTTTGTTCTACGCAACTGACACAAGTTTGTTTGACACAACTGGCAGAAGTTTGTTCAACGCAACTGGCACAAGTTTGTTTGACGTAACTGGCGCAAGTTTGTTCGACGCAACTGGCACAAGTTTGTTCGACTCAACTGGGAAATGTTTGTTTGATGCAACTGGCACAAGTTTGTTTAATGCAACTGGCACAAGTTTGTTCGACCCAACTGGCACAAGTTTGTTTGACTCAACTGGCACAAGTTTGTTTGACGCAACTGGCAAAAGTTTGTTTGACGCAACTGGCACAAGTTCGTTTGACGCAACTGGCACAAGGTTCTTCTACGCAACTGGCACAAGTTTGTTTGACGCAACTGGCACAAGTTTGTTCTACGCAACTGGCACAAGTTTGTTTGACGCAACTGGCACAAGTTTGTTTAACGCAACTGGCACAAGTTTTTTTTGACGCAACTGGCACAAGTTTGTTAGACGCAACTGGCACAAGTTTGTTCGACGTAACAGGCACAAGTTTTTTCGACTCAATTGGTACAAGTTTGTTTGATGCAACTGGCACAAGTTTGTTTGACGCAAGAGGCACAAGTTTGTTTGACGCAACTGGCACAAGTTTGTTTGACGCAACTGGCACAAGTTTTTTTTTTACGCAACTGGCACAATTTTCTCGAAGCAAATGGCACAAGTTTGTTCGCCATATCTGGCACAAGTTTGTTCGACGCAACTGGCACAAGTTTGTTTGACGCAACTGGCACAAGTTTGTTAGACGCAACTGGCACAAGTTTCTTCAACTCAACTGGCACAAGTTTTTTCGAATCAATTGGCACAAGTTTGTTTGATGCAACTGGCACAAGTTTGTTTGATGCAACTGGCACAAGTTTGTTTGACGCAACTGGCACAAGTTTGTTTGACGCAACTGGCACAAGTTTATTTGACGCAACTGGCACGACTTTTCTCGACGCAGCTGGCACAAGTTTGTTCGCTGTAACTGGCACAAGTTTGTTTGACGCAACTGGCACAAGTTTATTTGGTGCAACTGGCACAAGTTTTCTCGCCGCATGTGGCACAAGTTTGTTCGCCGTAACTGGCACAAGTTTGTTCGACGCAACTAGCACAAGTTTGTTCGATGCAACTGGCACAAGTTTGTTTAACGCAACTGGCACAAGTTTCTTCGACGCAACTGGCACAAGTTTGTTCGACGCAACTGGCACAAGTTTGTTTGATGCAATTGGCACAAGTTTGTTCTACTCAACTGGCACAAGTTTGTTCTATGCAACTGGCACTAGTTTGTTTTACGCAACTGGCACAAGTTTCTTCTACCAACTAGCACAAGTTTGTTCGACTCAACTGGCACAAGGTTGTTCTACGCAACTGGCACAAGTTTGTTCGACGCAACTGGCACAAGTTTGTTTGACGCAACTGGCACAAGTTTCTTCGACGCAACTGGCACAAGTTTGTTCGACGCAACTGGCATAAGTTTGTTTGATGCAATTGGCACAAGTTTGTTCTACTCAACTGGCACAAGTTTGTTCTATGCAACTGGCACTAGTTTGTTTAACGCAACTGGCACAAGTTTGTTCTACCAACTAGCACAAGTTTGTTCGACTCAACTGGCACAAGGTTGTTCTACGCAACTGGCACAAGTTTGTTCTACGCAACTGGCATAAGTTTGTTTGACGCAACTGGCACAAGTTTGTTCGACGCAACTGGCACAAGTTTGTTGGATGCCACTGGCACAAGTTTGTTTGACGAAACTGGCACAAGTTTTTTTGACACAACTGGCACAAGTTTGTTAGACGCAACTGGCACAAGTTTGTTCGACGCAACTGGAACAAGTTTTTTCGACTCAAGTGGCACAAGTTTGTTTGACGCAACTGGAACAAGTTTGTTTGACGCAACTGGCACAAGTTTGTTTGACGCAACTGGCACAAGTTTGTTTGACGCAACTGGCACAAGTTTATTTGACGCAACTGGCACAAGTTTGTTGGCCGTAACTGGCACAAGTTTGTTCGACGCAACTGGCACAAGTTTGTTCTACATAACTGGCACAAGTTTGTTCTATGCAACTGGCACAAGTGTGTTCTACGCAACTGGCACAAGTTTGTTCTACGCATCTGGCACAAGTTTGTTCTATGCAACTGGCACTAGTTTGTTTTACGCAACTGGCATAAGTTTGTTTGACGCAACTGGCACAAGTTTGTTCTACCCAACTGACATAAGTTTGTTCGACGCAACTGGCACAAGTTTGTTTGACACAACTGGCAGAAGTTTGTTTAACGCAACTGGCACAAGTTTGTTTGACGTAATTGGCGCAAGTTTGTTCGACGCAACTGTCACAAGTTTGTTCGACGCAACTGGCAAAAGTTTGTTCGATGCAACTGGCACAAGTTTGTTTAACGCAACTGGCACAAGTTTGTTCGACCCAACTGGCACAAGTTTGTTTGACTCAACTGGCACAAGTTTGTTCGACGCAACTGGCACAAGTTTGTTTGATGCAACTGGCACAAGTTCGTTTCACGCAACTGGCACAAGGTTCTTCTACGCAACTGGCACAAGGTTGTTCTACGCAACTGGCACAAGTTTGTTCGACGCAACTGGCACAAGTTTGTTTGACGCAACTGGCACAAGTTTCTTCGACGCAACTGGCACAAGTTTGTTCGACGCAACTGGCATAAGTTTGTTTGATGCAATTGGCACAAGTTTGTTCTACTCAACTGGCACAAGTTTGTTCTATGCAACTGGCACTAGTTTGTTTTACGCAACTGGCACAAGTTTGTTCTACCAACTAGCACAAGTTTGTTCGACTCAACTGGCACAAGATTGTTCTACACAACTGGCACAAGTTTGTTCTACGCAACTGGCATAAGTTTGTTTGATGCAACTGGCACAAGTTTGTTTCACGCAACTGGCACAAGTTTGTTTGACGCAACTGGCACAAGTTTGTTTGTCGCAACTGGCACAACTTTGTTTGACGAGACTGGCACAAGTTTGTTCTACGCAACTGGCACAAGTTTGTTCGACGTAACTGGCACAAGTTTTTTCGACTCAATTGGTACAAGTTTGTTTGACGCAACTGGCACAAGTTTCTTTGATGCAAGAGGCACAAGTTTGTTTGACGCAACTGGCACATGTTTGTTTGACGCATGTGGCACAAGTTTTTTTTTACGCAACTGGCACAAGTTTTTTTTTACGCAACTGGCACAAGTTTTCTCGAAGCAACTGGCACAAGTTTGTTCGCCATATCTGGCACAAGTTTGATCTACACAACTGGCACAAGTTTGTTCGACGCAAATGGCACAAGTTTGTTTGACGTAACTGGCACAAGTTTCTTCGACGCAACTGGCACAAGTTTGTTCGACGCAACTGGCACAATTTTGTTTGGCGCAACTGGCACAAGTTTGTTCTACGCAACTGGGACGAGTTTGTTCAATGCAACTGGCACTAGTTTGTTCTATGCAACTGGCATAAGTTTGTTTGACACAACTGGTACAAGTTTGTTCTACGCAACTGGCACAAGTTTGTTTGACACAACTGGCACAAGTTTGGTCTACGCAACTCTTACTAGTTTGTTGTACACAACTGGCACAGGTTTGTTTGACACAACTGGCACAAGTTTGTTCTACTCAAATGGCAAATGTTTGTTCTACGCAACTGACACAAGTTTGTTTGACACAACTGGCAGAAGTTTGTTCAACGCAACTGGCACAAGTTTGTTTGACGTAACTGGCGCAAGTTTGTTCGATGCAACTGGCACAAATTTGTTCGACGCAACTGGCACAAGTTTGTTCAACGCAAATGGCACAAGTTTGTTTAACGCAACTGGCACAAGTTTGTTCGACCCAACTGGCACAAGTTTGTTTGACTCAACTGGCACAAGTTTGTTTGACGCAACTGGCAAAAGTTTGTTTGACGCAACTGGCACAAGTTCGTTTGACGCAACTGGCACAAGTTTGTTTGACGCAACTGGCACAAGTTTGTTTAAGGCAACTGGCACAAGTTTTTTTTGACGCAACTGGCACAAGTTTGTTAGACGCAACTGGCACAAGTTTGTTTGACGCAACTGGCACAAGTTTGTTTGACGCAACTGGCACAAGTTTGTTTAAGGCAACTGGCACAAGTTTTTTTTGACGCAACTGGCACAAGTTTGTTAGACGCAACTGGCACAAGTTTGTTCGACGTAACAGGCACAAGTTTTTTCGACTCAATTGGTACAAGTTTGTTTGATGCAACTGGCACAAGTTTGTTTGACGCAAGAGGCACAAGTTTGTTTGACGCAACTGGCACAAGTTTGTTTGACGCAACTGGCACAAGTTTTTTTTTACGCAACTGGCACAAGTTTTCTCGAAGCAACTGGCACAAGTTTGTTTGTCGCAACTGGCACAACTTTGTTTGACGAGACTGGCACAAGTTTGTTCTACGCAACTGGCACAAGTTTGTTCGACGTAACTGGCACAAGTTTTTTCGACTCAATTGGTACAAGTTTGTTTGACGCAACTGGCACAAGTTTCTTTGATGCAAGAGGCACAAGTTTGTTTGACGCAACTGGCACATGTTTGTTTGACGCATGTGGCACAAGTTTTTTTTTACGCAACTGGCACAAGTTTTCTCGAAGCAACTGGCACAAGTTTGTTCGCCATATCTGGCACAAGTTTGTTCGACGCAACTGGCACAAGTTTGTTTGACGCAACTGGCACAAGTTTGTTAGACACAACTGGCACAAGTTTCTTCAACGCAACTGGCACAAGTTTTTTCGAAGCAACTGGCACAAGTTTGTTCGCCATATCTGGCACAAGTTTGTTTGAGGCAACTGGCACAAGTTTGTTTGACGCAACTGGCATAAGTTTGTTTGACGCAACTGGCACAAGTTTGTTTGACGCAACTGGCACAAGTTTATTTGACGCAGCTGGCACGACTTTTCTCGACGCAGCTGGCACAAGTTTGTTCGCCGTAACTGGCACAAGTTTGTTTGACGCAACTGGCACAAGTTTATTTGGTGCAACTGGCACAAGTTTTCTCGCCGCAAGTGGCACAAGTTTGTTCGCCGTAACTGGCACAAGTTTGTTCGACGCAACTGGCACAAGTTTGTTCGACGCAACTGGCACAAGTTTGTTTGATGCAACTGGCATAAGTTTCTTCGACGCAACTGGCACAAGTTTGTACGACGCAACTGGCACAAGTTTGTTTGATGCAATTGGCACAAGTTTGTTCTACTCAACTGGCACAAGTTTGTTCTATGCAACTGGCACTAGTTTGTTTTACACAACTGGCATAAGTTTGTTTGACGCAAGTGGCACAAGTTTGAACTACCAACTAGCACAAGTTTGTTCGACTCAACTGGCACAAGGTTGTTCTACACAACTGGCACAAGTTTGTTCTACGCAACTGGCACAAGTTTGTTTGACGCAACTGGCACAAGTTTGTTCTACGCAACTGGCACAAGTTTGTTTGACAAAACTGGCAAAAGTTTGTTCGACGCAACTGGCACAAGTTTGTTTGACGCAACTGGCACAAGTTTGTTTGACGCAACTGGCACAAGTTTGTTCTACGCAACTGGCACAAGTTTGTTCTACGCAACTGGCACTAGTTTGTTCTATGCAACTGGCATAAGTTTGTTTGACGCAACTGGTACAAGTTTGTTCTACGCAACTGGCACAAGTTTGTTCGACACAACTGGCACAAGTTTGTTCTACGCAACTCTTACTAGTTTGTTGTACACAACTGGCACAGGTTAGTTTGACACAACTGGCACAAGTTTGTTCTACGCAACTGGCACAAGTTTTTTCGACTCAAGTGGCACAAGTTTGTTTGACGCAACTAGAACAAGTTTGTTTGACGCAACTGGCACAAGTTTGTTTGACGCAACTGGCACAAGTTTGTTTGACGCAACTGGCACAAGTTTATTTGACGCAACTGGCACAAGTTTTCTCGACAAAACTGGCACAAGTTTGTTCGCCGTAACTGGTACAAGTTTGTTCGACGCAACTGGCACAAGTTTGTTCTACATAACTGGCACAAGTTTGTTCTATGCAACTTGCACAAGTTTGTTCTACGCAACTGGGACATGTTTGTTTGACGCAACTGGCACAAGTTTGTTCTACCCAACTGACACAAGTTTGTTCGACGCAACTGGCACAAGTTTTTTCTACGCAACTGACAAAAGTTTGTTTGACACAACTGGCAGAAGTTTGTTCAACGCAACTGGCACAAGTTTGTTCGACGCAACTGGCAAAAGTTTGTTCGATGCAACTGGCACAAGTTTGTTTAACGCAACTGACACAAGTTTGTTAGACCCAACTGGCACAAGTTTGTTTGACTCAACTGGCACAAGTTTGTTCGATGCAACTGGCACAAGTTTGTTTGACGCAAATGGCACAAGTTCGTTTGAGGCAACTGGCACAAGGTTCTTCTGCGCAAGTGGCACAAGTTTGTTTGACGCAACGGGCACAAGTTTGTTCTACGCAACTGGCACAAGTTTGTTTGACGCAACTGGCTCAAGTTTGGTTGACGCACCTGTCACATTTTTGTTAGACGCAACTGGCTCAAGTTTGTTCGACGTAAGAGGCACAAGTTTTTTCGACTCAATTGGTACAAGTTTGTTTGATGCAACTGGCACAAGTTTGTTTGACGCAAGAGGCACAAGTTTGTTTGACCCAACTGGCACAAGTTTGTTTGACGCAACTGGCACAAGTTTTTTTTTTACGCAACTGGCACAAGTTTTCTCGAAGCAACTGGCACAAGTTTGTTCGCTATATCTGGCACAAGTTTGTTCGAAGCAACTGGCACAAGTTTGTTCAACGCAAATGGCACAAGTTTGTTTGACGCAACTGTCACAAGTTTCTTCGACGCAACTGGCACAAGTTTGTTCGACGCAACTGGCACAAGTTTGTTTGACGCAACTGGCACAAGTTTGTTCTACGCAACTGGCACAAGTTTGTTCTATGCAACTGGCACTAGTTTGTTCTATGCAACTGGCATAAGTTTCTTTGACGCAACTGGTACAAGTTTGTTCTACGCAACTGGCACAAGTTTGTTCGACACAACTGGCACAAGTTTGTTCTACGCAACTTTTACTAGTTTGTTGTACACAACTGGCACAGGTTAGTTTGACACAACTGGCACAAGTTTGTTCTACGCAAATGGCAAATGTTTGTTCTACGCATGTGGCACAAGTTTGTTCTATGCAACTGGCACTAGTGTGTTCTACGCAACTGGCACAAATTTGTTTGACACAACTGGCACATGTTTGTTCTACCCAACTGGCAAAAGTTTGTTCGACGTATCTGGCACAAGTTTGTTTGATGTAACTGGCACAAGTTTGTTTGTCACAACTAGCACAAGTTTATTTGACGCAACTGGCACAAGTTTGTTCGACACAACCGGAACAAGTTTGTTTAACGTAACTGGCACAAGTTTGTTCGACCCAACTGGCACATGTTTGTTTGACACAACTGGCCCAAGTTTGTTTGACGCAACTGGCACAAGGTTGTTCTATGCAACATGTACAAGTTTGTTCTACGCAACTGGCACAAGTTTGTTTGACGCAACTGGCACAAGTTTGTTCTATGCAACTGGCACTAGTGTGTTCGATGCAACTGGCACAAGTTTGTTCGACGCAACTGGCACAAGTTTGTTTGACGCAACTGGCACAAGTTTGCTAGACGCAACTGGCACAAGTTTGTTCAACGCAACTGGCACAAGTTTTTTTTAATCAATTGGCACAAGTTTGTTTGACGCAACTGGCACAAGTTTGTTTGACGCAACTGGCACAAGTTTGTTTGACGCAACTTGCACAAGTTTGTTTGACGCAACTGGCACAAGTTTATTTGACGCAACTAGCACAAGTTTGCTAGACGCAACTGGCACAAGTTTGTTCAACGCAACTGGCACAAGTTTTTTTTAATCAATTGGCACAAGTTTGTTCGCCGTAACTGGCACAAGTTTGTTCGACGCAACTGGCACAAGTTTGTTCGACGCAACTGGCACAAGTTTGTTCTACATAACTGGCACAAGTTTGTTCGACGCAACTGGCACAAGTTTGTTCTACGCAACTGGCACAAGTTTGTTCTACGCATCTGGCACAAGTTTGTTCTATGCAACTGGCACTAGTTTGTTCTACGCAACTGGGACATGTTTGTTTGATGCAACTGGCACAAGTTTGTTCTACAGAACTGACACAAGTTTGTTCGACGCAACTGGCACAAGTTTGTTCTACGTAACTGACACAAGTTTGTTTGACACAACTGGCAGGAGTTTGTTCAACGCAACTGGCACAAGTTTGTTTGACACAACTGGCACTAGTTTGTTCAACGCAACTGGCACAAGTTTGTTTGACGTAACTGGCGCAAGTTTGTTCGACGCAACTGGCAAAAGTTTGTTCGATGCAACTGGCACAAGTTTGTTCGATGCAACTGGCACAAGTTTGTTCGATGCAACTGGCAAAAGTTTGTTCGATGCAACTGGCACAAGTTTGTTTAACGCAACTGGCACAAGTTTGTTCGACCCAACTGGAACAAGTTCGTTTGACGCAACTGGCACAAGGTTCTTCTACGCAACTGGCACAAGTTTGTTTGACGCAACTAGCACATGTTTGTTCTACGCAACTGGCACAAGTTTGTTTGACGCAACTGGCACAAGTTTGTTTGACGTAACTGGCACAAGTCTGTTTGACGCAACTGGCACAAGTTTGTTTGACGCAACTGGCACAAGTTTGTTTGACGTAACTGGCACAAGTCTGTTTGACGCAACTGGCACAAGTTTGTTAGACGCAACTGGTACAAGTTTGTTCGACGTAACAGGCACAAGTTTTTTTGACTCAATTGGTATAAGTTTGTTTGACGCAACTGGCACAAGTTTGTTTGACGCAACTGGCACAAGTTTTTTTTTTATGCAACTGGCACAAGTTTGTTAGGCGCAACTGGCACAAGTTTGTTCGACGTAACAGGCACAAGTTTTTTCGACTCATTTGGTACAAGTTTGTTTGACGCAACTGGCACAAGTTTGTTTGACGCAAGAGGCACAAGTTTGTTTGACGCAACTGGCACAAGTTTTTTTGACGCAACTGGCACAAGTTTTTTTTACGCAACTGACACAAGTTTTCTCGAAGCAACTGGCACAAGTTTGTTCGCCCTATCTGGCACAAGTTTGTTCGACGCAACGGGCACAATATGTTTGACGCAACTGGCACATGTTTTTTAGACGCAACTGTCACAAGTTTGTTCAACGCAACTGGCACAAGTTTTTTCGAATCAATTGGCACAAGTTTGTTTGACGCAACTGGCACATGTTTGTTTGACGCAACTGGCACAAGTTTGTTTGACGCAACTGGCACAAGTTTGTTTGACGCAACTGGCACAAGTTTATTTGACGCAACTGGCACAAGTTTTCTCGACGCAACTGGCACAAGTTTGTTCGCCGTAACTGGCACAAGTTTGTTCGACGCAACTGGCACAAGTTTGTTCGACGCAACTGGCACAAGTTTGTTTGACGCAACTGGCACAAGTTTGTTCAACGCAACTGGCACAAGTTTGTTCGACACAACTGGCACAAGTTTGTTTGATGCAATTGGCACAAGTTTGTTCTACTCAACTGGCACAAGTTTGTTCTATGCAACTGGCACTAGTTTGTTTTACGCAACTGGCATAAGTTTGTTTGAAGCAATTGGCACAAGTTAGTTCTACCAACTAGCACAAGTTTGTTCGACTCAACTGGCACAAGGTTGTTCTACGCAACTGGCACAAGTTTGTTTGACGCAACTGGCACAAGTTTGTGTGATGCAACTGGCACAAGTTTGTTTGACGCAACTTGCACAAGTTTGTTTGACGCAACTGGCACAAGTTTATTTGACGCAACTGGCACAACTTTTCTCGATGGAACTGGCACAAGTTTGTTCGCCGTAACTGGCACAAGTTTGTTTGACGCAACTAGCACAAGTTTATTTGACGCAACTGGCACAAGTTTTCTCGACGCAAGTGGCACAAGTTGGTTCGCCGTATCTGGCACAAGTTTGTTCGACGCAACTGGCACAAGTTTGTTCTACGCAACTGGCACAAGTTTGTTTCACGCAACTGGCACAAGTTTCTTCGACGCAACTGGCACAAGTTTCTTCGACGAACTGGCACAAGTTTGTTTGACGCAATTGGCACAAGTTTGTTCTACTCAACTGGAACAAGTTTGTTCTATGCAACTGGCACTAGTTTGTTTTACGCAACTGGCATAAGTTTGTTTGACGAAACTGGCACAAATTTGTTCTACAAACTAGCACAAGTTTGTTCGACGCAACTGGCACAAGGTTGTTCTGAGCAATTGGCACAAGTTTGTTCTACGGAACTGGCACAAGTTTGTTTGACGCAACTGGCACAAGTTTGTTCTACGCAACTGCCACAAGTTTGTTGGATGCCACTGACACAAGTTTGTTCGACGAAACTGGCCCAAGTTTTTTTGACGCAACTGGCACAAGTTTGTTAGACACAACTGGCACAAGTTTGTTCGATGCAACTGGCACAAGTTTTTTCGACTCAATTGGCACAAGTTTGTTTGACGCAACTGGAACAAGTTTGTTTGACGCAACTGGCACAAGTTCGTTTGACGCAACTGGCACAACTTTGTTTAACGCAACTGGCACAAGTTTATTTGACTCAACTGGCACAAGTTTTCTCGACGAAACTGGCACAAGTTTGTTTGCCGTAACTGGCACAAGTTTGTTCGACGCAACTGGCACAAGTTTGTTTGACGCAAATGGCACAAGTTTGTTCTACATAACTGGCACAAGTTTGTTCTACGGAAATGGCACAAGTTTGTTCTACGCAACTGGCACAAGTTTGTTCTACGCATCTGGCACAATTTTGTTCTATGCAACTGGCACTAGTTTGTTCTACGCAACTGGCACAAGTTTGTTTGATGCAACTGGCACAAATTTGTTCTACCCAACTGACACAAGTTTGTTCGACGCAACTGGCACAAGTTTGTTCTATGCAACTGACACAAGTTTGTTTGACACAATTGGCAGAAGTTTGTTCAACGCAACTGGAACAAGTTTGTTCGACGCAACTGGCGCAAGTTTTTTCGATGCAACTGGCACAAGTTTGTTCGACGAAACTGGCGAAAGTTAGTTCGATGCAACTGGCACAAGTTTGTTTAACGCAACTGGCACAAGTTTGTTTGACGCAACTGGCACAAGTTTGTTTGACGCAACTGGCACAAGGTTCTTCTTCGCAACTGGCACAAGTTTGTTCTACACAACTGGCACAAGTTTGTTTGATGCAACTGGCACAAGTTTGTTCTACGCAACTGGCACAAGTTTGTTTTACGCAACTGGCACAAGTTTGTTCGACGCAACTGGCACAATTCTGTTAGACGCAACTGGCACAAGTTTGTTCGACGTAACAGGCACAAGTTTTTTTGACTCAATTGGTACAAGTTTGTTTGATGCAACTGGCACAAGTTTGTTTGACGCAAGAGGCACAAGTTTGTTTGACGCAACTGGCACAAGTTTGTTTGACGCAACTGGCACAAGTTTTTTTTTACGCGACTGGCACAAGTTTTCTCAAAGCAAATGGCACAAGTTTGTTTGCCATATCTGGCACAAGTTTGTTAGACGCAACTGGCACAAGTTTGTTTGACGCAACTGGCACAAGTTTGTTCAACGCAACTGGCACAAGTTTTTTCGGATCAATTGGCACAAGTTTGTGCGACGCAACTGGCACAAGTTTGTTTGACGCAACTGGCACAAGTTTGTTTGACGCAACATGCACAAGTTTATTTGACGCAACTGGCACAACTTTTCTCGACGCAACAGGCACAAGTTGGTTCGCCGTAACTGGCACAAGTTTGTTTGACGCAACTGGCACAAGTTTATTTGACGCAACTGGCACAACTTTTCTCAACGCAAGTGGCACAAGTTTGTTCGCCGTAACTGGCACAAGTTTGTTCGACGCAACTGGCACAAGTTTGTTCAACGCAACTGGCACAAGTTTGTTCGCCGCAACTGGCACAAGTTTTTTCGGATCAATTGGCACAAGTTTGTGTGACGCAACTGGCACAAGTTTATTTGACGCAACTGGCACAAGTTTTCTCAACGCAAGTGGCCCAAGTTTGTTCGCCGTGACTGGCACAAGTTTGTTCGACGCAACTGGCACAAGTTTGTTCGACGCAACTGGCACAAGTTTGTTTGACGCAACTGGCACAAGTTTCTTCGACGCAACTGGCACAAGTTTGTTCGACGCAACTGGCACAAGTTTGTTTGACGCAACTGGCATAAGTTTTTTTTTACGCGACTGGCACAAGTTTTCTCGAAGCAACTGGCACAAGTTTGTTTGCCATATCTGGCACAAGTTTGTTCGACGCAACTGGCACAAGTTTGTTTGACGCAACTGGCACAAGTTTGTTTGACGCAACTGGCACAAGTTTGTTCAATGCAACTGGCACAAGTTTTTTCGAATCAATTGGCACAAGTTTGTTTGACACAACTGGCACAAGTTTGTTTGACGCAACTGGCACAAGTTTGTTTGACGCAACTGGCACAAGTTTGTTTGACGCAACTGGCACAAGTTTATTTGACGCAACTGGCACAACTTTTCTTGACGCAACTGGCACAAGTTGGTTCGCCGTAACTGGCACAAGTTTGTTTGACGCAACTGGCACAAGTTTATTTGACGCAACTGGCACAAGTTTTCTTGACGCAAGTGGCACAAGTTTGTTTGCCGTAACTGGCACAAGTTTGTTCGACGCAACTGGCACAAGTTTGTTCGACGCAACTGGCACAAGTTTGTTTGAAGCACCTGGCACAAGTTTGTTCGACGCAACTGGCACAAGTTTGTTTGACGCAACTGGCACAAGTTTCTTCGACGCAACTGGCACAAGTTTGTTCGACGCAACTGGCACAAGTTTGTTTGATGCAATTGGCACAAGTTTGTTCTACTCAACTGGCACAAGTTTGTTCTGTGCAACTGGCACTAGTTTGTTTTACGCAACTGGCATAAGTTTGTTTGATGCAACTGGCACAAGTTTGTTCTACCAACTAGCACAAGTTTGTTCGACTCAACTGGCACAAGGTTGTTCTACGCAACTGGCACAAGTTTTCTCGAAGCAACTGGCACAAGTTTGTACGCCATATCTGGCACAAGTTTGTTCGACGCAACTGGCACAAGTTTGTTCAACGCAAATGGCACAAGTTTGTTTGACGTAACTGGCACAAGTTTCTTCGACGCAACTGGCACAAGTTTGTTCGATGCAACTGGCACAAGTTTGTTTGACGCAACTGGCACAAGTTTGTTCTACGCAACTGGCACAAGTTTGTTCGACGCAACTGGCAAAAGTTTGTTCGATGCAACTGGCACAAGTTTGTTTAACGCAACTGACACAAGTTTGTTAGACCCAACTGGCACAAGTTTGTTTGACTCAACTGGCACAAGTTTGTTCGATGCAACTGGCACAAGGTTGTTTGACGCAAATGGCACAAGTTCGTTTGAGGCAACTGGCACAAGGTTCTTCTGCGCAAGTGGCATAAGTTTGTTTGACGCAACGGGCACAAGTTTGTTCTACGCAACTGGCACAAGTTTGTTTGACGTAACTGGCTCAAGTTTGGTTGACGCACCTGTCACATTTTTGTTAGACGCAACTGGCTCAAGTTTGTTCGACGTAAGAGGCACAAGTTTTTTCGACTCAATTGGTACAAGTTTGTTTGATGCAACTGGCACAAGTTTGTTTGACGCAAGAGGCACAAGTTTGTTTGACCCAACTGGCACAAGTTTGTTTGACGCAACTGGCACAAGTTTTTTTTTTTACGCAACTGGCACAAGTTTTCTCGAAGCAACTGGCACAAGTTTGTTCGCTATATCTGGCACAAGTTTGTTCGAAGCAACTGGCACAAGTTTGTTCAACGCAAATGGCACAAGTTTGTTTGACGCAACTGTCACAAGTTTCTTCGACGCAACTGGCACAAGTTTGTTCGACGCAACTGGCACAAGTTTGTTTGACGCAACTGGCACAAGTTTGTTCTACGCAACTGGCACAAGTTTGTTCTATGCAACTGGCACTAGTTTGTTCTATGCAACTGGCATAAGTTTGTTTGACGCAACTGGTACAAGTTTGTTCTACGCAACTGGCACAAGTTTGTTCGACACAACTGGCACAAGTTTGTTCTACGCAACTCTTACTAGTTTGTTGTACACAACTGGCACAGGTTAGTTTGACACAACTGGCACAAGTTTGTTCTACGCAAATGGCAAATGTTTGTTCTACACATGTGGCACAAGTTTGTTCTATGCAACTGGCACTAGTGTGTTCTACGCAACTGGCACAAATTTGTTTGACACAACTGGCACATGTTTGTTCTACCCAACTGGCAAAAGTTTGTTAGACGTATCTGGCACAAGTTTGTTTGATGTAACTGGCACAAGTTTGTTTGTCACAACTAGCACAAGTTTATTTGACGCAACTGGCACAAGTTTGTTCGACACAACCGGAACAAGTTTGTTTAACGTAACTGGCACAAGTTTGTTCGACCCAACTGGCACATGTTTGTTTGACACAACTGGCCCAAGTTTTTTTGACGCAACTGGCACAAGGTTGTTCTACGCAACATGTACAAGTTTGTTCTACGCAACTGGCACAAGTTTGTTTGACGCAACTGGCACAAGTTTGTTCTATGCAACTGGCACTAGTGTGTTCGATGCAACTGGCACAAGTTTGTTCGACGCAACTGGCACAAGTTTGTTTGACGCAACTGGCACAAGTTTGCTAGACGCAACTGGCACAAGTTTGTTCAACGCAACTGGC
This sequence comes from Macrobrachium rosenbergii, assembly GCA_039081455.1. NCBI lineage: Eukaryota > Metazoa > Arthropoda > Malacostraca > Decapoda > Palaemonidae > Macrobrachium > Macrobrachium rosenbergii. The sequence continues at coordinate 281,163 of JANJGK010000464.1, forward strand.
ACAAGTTTTTTTTAATCAATTGGCACAAGTTTGTTTGACGCAACTGGCACAAGTTTGTTTGACGCAACTTGCACAAGTTTGTTTGACGCAACTGGCACAAGTTTATTTGACGCAACTGGCACAAGTTTGCTAGACGCAACTGGCACAAGTTTGTTCAACGCAACTGGCACAAGTTTTTTTTAATCAATTGGCACAAGTTTGTTCGCCGTAACTGGCACAAGTTTGTTCGACGCAACTGGCACAAGTTTGTTCGACGCAACTGGCACAAGTTTGTTCTACATAACTGGCACAAGTTTGTTCGACGCAACTGGCACAAGTTTGTTCTACGCAACTGGCACAAGTTTGTTCTACGCATCTGGCACAAGTTTGTTCTATGCAACTGGCACTAGTTTGTTCTACGCAACTGGGACATGTTTGTTTGATGCAACTGGCACAAGTTTGTTCTACAGAACTGACACAAGTTTGTTCGACGCAACTGGCACAAGTTTGTTTGACGCAACTGGCACAAGTTTGTTTGACGCAACTGGCACAAGTTTGTTTGACGCAACTGGCACAAGTTTGTTTGACGCAACTGGCACAAGTTTGTTTGACGCAACTTGCACAAGTTTGTTCTACGTAACTGACACAAGTTTGTTTGACACAACTGGCAGGAGTTTGTTCAACGCAACTGGCACAAGTTTGTTTGACACAACTGGCAGGAGTTTGTTCAACGCAACTGGCACAAGTTTGTTTGACACAACTGGCAGGAGTTTGTTCAACGCAACTGGCACAAGTTTGTTTGACACAACTGGCAGGAGTTTGTTCAACGCAACTGGCACAAGTTTGTTTGACGTAACTGGCGCAAGTTTGTTCGACGCAACTGGCACAAGTTTGTTCGATGCAACTGGCAAAAGTTTGTTCGATGCAACTGGCACAAGTTTGTTTAACGCAATTGGCACAAGTTTGTTCGACCCAACTGGAACAAGTTTGTTTGACTCAACTGGCATAAGTTTGTTCGATGCAACTGGCACAAGTTTGTTTGACGCAACTTGCTCAAGTTCGTTTGACGCAACTGGCACAAGGTTCTTCTACGCAACTGGCACAAGTTTGTTTGACGCAACTAGCACATGTTTGTTCTACGCAACTGGCACAAGTTTGTTTGACGCAACTGGCACAAGTTTGTTTGACGTAACTGGCACAAGTCTGTTTGACGCAACTGGCACAAGTTTGTTAGACGCAACTGGTACAAGTTTGTTCGACGTAACAGGCACAAGTTTTTTTGACTCAATTAGTATAAGTTTGTTTGACGCAACTGGCACAAGTTTGTTTGACGCAACTGGCACAAGTTTTTTTTTATGCAACTGGCACAAGTTTGTTAGACGCAACTGGCACAAGTTTGTTCGACGTAACAGGCACAAGTTTTTTCAACTCATTTGGTACAAGTTTGTTTGACGCAACTGGCACAAGTTTGTTTGACGCAAGAGGCACAAGTTTGTTTGACGCAACTGGCACAAGTTTTTTTGACGCAACTGGCACAAGTTTTTTTTACGCAACTGAGACAAGTTTTCTCGAAGCAACTGGCACAAGTTTGTTCGCCCTATCTGGCACAAGTTTGTTCGACGCAACGGGCACAATATGTTTGACGCAACTGGCACATGTTTGTTAGACGCAACTGTCACAAGTTTGTTCAACGCAACTGGCACAAGTTTTTTCGAATCAATTGGCACAAGTTTGTTTGACGCAACTGGCACATGTTTGTTTGACACAACTGGCACAAGTTTGTTTGACGCAACTGGCACAAGTTTGTTTGACGCAACTGGCACAAGTTTATTTGACGCAACTGGCACAAGTTTTCTCGACGCAACTGGCACAAGTTTGTTCGCCGTAACTGGCACAAGTTTGTTCGACGCAACTGGCACAAGTTTGTTCGACGCAACTGGCACAAGTTTGTTTGACGCAACTGGCACAAGTTTGTTCAACGCAACTGGCACAAGTTTGTTCGACACAACTGGCACAAGTTTGTTTGATGCAATTGGCACAAGTTTGTTCTACTCAACTGGCACAAGTTTGTTCTATGCAACTGGCACTAGTTTGTTTTACGCAACTGGCATAAGTTTGTTTGAAGCAATTGGCACAAGTTAGTTCTACCAACTAGCACAAGTTTGTTCGACTCAACTGGCACAAGGTTGTTCTACGCAACTGGCACAAGTTCGTTCTACGCAACTGGCACAAGTTTGTGTGATGCAACTGGCACAAGTTTGTTTGGCGCAACTTGCACAAGTTTGTTTGACGCAACTGGCACAAGTTTATTTGACGCAACTGGCACAACTTTTCTCGATGCAACTGGCACAAGTTTGTTCGCCGTAACTGGCACAAGTTTGTTTGACGCAACTAGCACAAGTTTATTTGACGCAACTGGCACAAGTTTTCTCGACGCAAGTGGCACAAGTTGGTTCGCCGTATCTGGCACAAGTTTGTTCGACGCAACTGGCACAAGTTTGTTCTACGCAACTGGCACAAGTTTGTTTGACGCAACTGGCACAAGTTTCTTCGACGCAACTGGCACAAGTTTCTTCGACGAACTGGCACAAGTTTGTTTGACGCAATTGGCACAAGTTTGTTCTACTCAACTGGAACAAGTTTGTTCTATGCAACTGGCACTAGTTTGTTTTACGCAACTGGCATAAGTTTGTTTGACGAAACTGGCACAAATTTGTTCTACAAACTAGCACAAGTTTGTTCGACGCAACTGGCACAAGGTTGTTCTAAGCAATTGGCACAAGTTTGTTCTACGGAACTGGCACAAGTTTGTTTGACGCAACTGGCACAAGTTTGTTCTACGCAACTGCCACAAGTTTGTTGGATGCCACTGACACAAGTTTGTTCGACGAAACTGGCCCAAGTTTTTTTGACGCAACTGGCACAAGTTTGTTAGACGCAACTGGCACAAGTTTGTTCGACGCAACTGGCACAAGTTTTTTCGACTCAATTGGCACAAGTTTGTTTGACGCAACTGGAACAAGTTTGTTTGACGCAACTGGCACAAGTTCGTTTGACGCAACTGGCACAACTTTGTTTAACGCAACTGGCACAAGTTTATTTGACTCAACTGGCACAAGTTTTCTCGACGAAACTGGCACAAGTTTGTTTGCCGTAACTGGCACAAGTTTGTTCGACGCAACTGGCACAAGTTTGTTTGACGCAAATGGCACAAGTTTGTTCTACATAACTGGCACAAGTTCGTTCTACGGAAATGGCACAAGTTTGTTCTACGCAACTGGCACAAGTTTGTTCTACGCATCTGGCACAATTTTGTTCTATGCAACTGGCACTAGTTTGTTCTACGCAACTGGCACAAGTTTGTTTGATGCAACTGGCACAAATTTGTTCTACCCAACTGACACAAGTTTGTTCGACGCAACTGGCACAAGTTTGTTCTATGCAACTGACACAAGTTTGTTTGACACAATTGGCAGAAGTTTGTTCAACGCAACTGGCACAAGTTTGTTCGACGCAACTGGCGCAAGTTTTTTCGATGCAACTGGCACAAGTTTGTTCGACGAAACTGGCGAAAGTTTGTTCGATGCAACTGGCACAAGTTTGTTTAACGCAACTGGCACAAGTTTGTTTGACGCAACTGGCACAAGTTTGTTTGACGCAACTGGCACAAGGTTCTTCTTCGCAACTGGCACAAGTTTGTTCTACACAACTGGCACAAGTTTGTTTGACGCAGCTAGCACAAGTTTGTTCGACGCAACTGGCACAAGTTTGTTGGATGCCACTGGCACAAGTTTGTTTGACGAAACTGGCCCAAGTTTTTTTGACGCAACTGGCACAAGTTTGTTAGACGCAACTGGCACAACTTTGTTCGACGCAACTGGCACAAGTTTTTTCGACTCAATTGGCACAAGTTTGTTTGACGCAACAGGAACAAGTTTGTTTGACGCAACTGACAAAAGTTTGTTTGACGCAACTGGCACAAGTTTGTTTGACGCAACAGGCACAAGTTTATTTGGCGCAACTGGCACAAGTTTTCTCGACGAAACTAGCACAAGTTTGTTCGCCGTAACTGGCACAAGTTTGTTCGACGCAACTGGCACAAGTTTGTTCGACGCAACTGGCACAAGTTTGTTCTACATAACTGGCACAAGTTTGTTCGACGCAACTGGCACAAGTTTGTTCTACGCAACTGGCACAAGTTTGTTCTACGCATCTGGCACAAGTTTGTTCTATGCAACTGGCACTAGTTTGTTCTACGCAACTGGGACATGTTTGTTTGATGCAACTGGCACAAGTTTGTTCTACAGAACTGACACAAGTTTGTTCGACGCAACTGGCACAAGTTTGTTCTACGTAACTGACACAAGTTTGTTTGACACAACTGGCAGGAGTTTGTTCAACGCAACTGGCACAAGTTTGTTTGACGTAACTGGCGCAAGTATTTTCGACGCAACTGGCACAAGTTTGTTCGATGCAACTGGCAAAAGTTTGTTCGATGCAACTGGCACAAGTTTGTTTAATGCAACTGGCACAAGTTTGTTCGACCCAACTGGAACAAGTTTTTTTGACTCAACTGGCATAAGTTTGTTCGATGCAACTGGCACAAGTTTGTTTGACGCAACTGGCTCAAGTTCGTTTGACGCAACTGGCACAAGGTTCTTCTACGCAACTGGCACAAGTTTGTTTGACGCAACTAGCACATGTTTGTTCTACGCAACTGGCACAAGTTTGTTTGACGCAACTGGCACAAGTTTGTTTGACGTAACTGGCACAAGTCTGTTTGACGCAACTGGCACAAGTTTGTTAGACGCAACTGGTACAAGTTTGTTCGACGTAACAGGCAGAAGTTTTTTCGACTCAATTGGTACAAGTTTGACGCAACTGGCACAAGTTTGTTTGACGCAACTGGCACAAGTTTTTTTTTATGCAACTGGCACAAGTTTGTTAGACGCAACTGGCACAAGTTTGTTCGAAGTAACAGGCACAAGTTTTTTCGACTCATTTGGTACAAGTTTGTTTGACGCAACTGGCACAAGTTTGTTTGACGCAAGAGGCACAAGTTTGTTTGACGCAACTGGCACAAGTTTTTTTTACGCAACTGGCGCAAGTTTTTTTACGCAACTGACACAAGTTTTCTCGAAGCAACTGGCACAAGTTTGTTCGCCATATCTGGCACAAGTTTGTTCGACGCAACGGGCACAATATGTTTGACGCAACTGGCACATGTTTGTTAGACGCAACTGTCACAACTTTGTTCAACGCAACTGGCACAAGTTTTTTCGAATCAATTGGCACAAGTTTGTTTGACGCAACTGGCACATGTTTGTTTGACGCAACTGGCACAAGTTTGTTTGACGCACCTGGCACAAGTTTGTTTGACGCAACTGGCACAAGTTTATTTGACGCAACTGGCACAAGTTTTCTCGACGCAATTGGCACAACTTTGTTCGCCGTAACTGGCACAAGTTTGTTCGACGCAACTGGCACAAGTTTGTTCGACGCAACTGGCACAAGTTTGTTTGACGCAACTGGCACAAGTTTGTTCAACGCAACTGGCACAAGTTTGTTCGACGCAACTGGCACAAGTTTGTTTGATGCAATTGGCACAAGTTTGTTCTACTCAACTGGCACAAGTTTGTTCTATGCAACTGGCACTAGTTTGTTTTACGCAACTGGCATAAGTTTGTTTGAAGCAATTGGCACAAGTTAGTTCTACCAACTAGCACAAGTTTGTTCGACTCAACTGGCACAAGGTTGTTCTACGCAACTGGCACAAGTTTGTTCTACGCAACTGGCACAAGTTTGTGTGATGCAACTGGCACAAGTTTGTTCGACGCAACTGGCACAAGTTTGTTGGATGCCACTGGCACAAGTTTGTTTGACGAAACTGGCACAAGTTTTTTTGACGCAACTGGCACAAGTTTGTTAGACGCAACTGGCATAAGTTTGTTCGACGCAACTGACACAAGTTTTTTCGACTCAATTTGCACAAGTTTGTTTGACGCAACTGGAACAAGTTTGTTTGACGCAACTGGCACAAGTTTGTTTGACGCAACTGGCACAAGTTTGTTTGACGCAACTGGCACAAGTTTATTTGACGCAACTGGCACAAGTTTTCTCGACGAATCTGGCACAAGTTTGTTCGCCGTAACTGGCACAAGTTTGTTCGACGCAACTGACAAAAGTTTGTTCTACATAACTGGCACAAGTTTGTTCTATGCAACTGGCACAAGTTTGTTCTATGCAACTGGCACAAGTTTGTTCTACGCATCTGGCACAAGTTTGTTCTATGCAACTGGCACTAGTTTGTTCTACGCAACTGGGACATGTTTGTTCTATGCAACTGGCACAAGTTTGTTCTACACAACTGACACAAGTTTGTTTGACGCAACTGGCACAAGTTTGTTCTACGCAACTGACACAAGTTTGTTTGACATAACTGGCAGAAGTTTGTTCAACGCAACTGGCACAAGTTTGTTTGACGTAACTGGTGCAAGTTTGTTCGACGCAACTGGCACAAGTTTGTTCGACGCAACTGGCAAAAGTTTGTTCGATGCAACTGGCACAAGTTTGTTTAACGCAACTGGCACAAGTTTGTTCGATGGAACTGGCACAAGTTTGTTTGACTTAACTGGCACAAGTTTGTTCGACGCAACTGGCACAAGTTTGTTTGAGGCAACTGGCACAAGTTCGTTTGACGCAACTGGTACAAGGTTCTTCTACGCAACTGGCACAAGTTTGTTTGACGCAACGAGCACAAGTTTGTTCTACGCAACTGGCACAAGTTTGTTTGACGCAACTGGCACAAGTTTGTTTGACGCAACTGGCACAAGTTTGTTTGACGCAACTGGCACAAGTTTGTTAGACGCAACTGGCACAAGTTTGTTCGACGTAACAGGCACAAGTTTTTTCGACTCAATTGGTACAAGTTTGTTTGACACAACTGGCACAAGTTTGTTTGACGCAAGAGGCACAAGTTTGTTTGACGCAACTGGCACAAGTTTGTTTGACGCAACTGGCACAAGTTTTTTTTTACGCAACTGGCACAAGTTTTCTCGAAGCAACTGGCACAAGTTTGTTCGCCATATCTGGCACAAGTTTGTTCGACGCAACTGGCACAAGTTTGTTCGACGTATATGGCACAAGTTTGTTTGACGCAACTGGCACAATTTCTTCGACGCAACTGGCACAAGTTTCTTCGACGCAACTGGCAGAAGTTTGTTTGACGCAACTAGCAGAAGTTTGTTCTACGCAACTGGGACAAGTTTGTTCTATGGAACTGGCACTAGTTTGTTCTATGCAACTGGCATAAGTTTGTTTGACGCAACTGGTACAAGTTTGTTCTACGCAACTGGCACAAGTTTGTTCGACACAACTGGCACAAGTTTGTTCTACGCAACTCTTACTAGTTTGTTGTACACAACTGGCACAGGTTTGTTTGACACAACTGGAATAAGTTTGTTCTACGCAAATGGAAAATGTTTGTTCTATGCATGTGGCACAAGTTTGTTCTATGCAACTGGCACTAGTGTGTTCTACGCAACTGGCACAAATTTGTTTGACACAACTGGCACATGTTTGTTCTACCCAACTGGCATAAGTTTGTTCGATGCAACTGGCACAAGTTTGTTTGATGCAAATGGCACAAGTATGTTTGACACAACTAGCACAAGTTTGTTCTAAGCAACTGGCACAAGTTTGTTCGACGGAACCGGCGCAAGTTTGTTCGACGCAACTGGCACAAGTTTGTTTGACGCAACTGGCACAAGTTTGTTCGACGCAACTGGAACAAATTTGTTTCACGTAACTGGCACAAGTTTGTTCGACCCAACTGGCACAAGTTTGTTTGACACAACTGGCACAAGTTTGTTTGACGCAACTGGCACAAGGTTGTTCTACGCAACATGTACAAGTTTGTTCTACGCAACTGGCACAAGTTTGTTTGACGCAACTGGCACAAGTTTGTTCTATGCAACTGGCATAAGTGTGTTCGATGCAACTGGCACAACTTTGTTTGACGCAACTGGCACAAGTTTGTTTGACGCAACTGGCACAAATTTGTTAGACGCAACTGGCACAAGTTTGTTCAACGCAACTGGCACAAGTTTTTTTTAATCAATTGGCACAAGTTTTTTTGATGCAACTGGCACAAGTTTGTTTGACGCAACTGGCACAAGTTTGTTTGACGCAACTGGCACAAGTTTGTTTGACGCAACTGGCACAAGTTTGTTTGACGCAACTGGCACAAGTTTATTTGACGCAACTGGCACAACTTTTCTCGACGCAACTGGCACAAGTTTGTTCGCCGTAACTGGCACAAGTTTGTTTGACGCAACTGGCACAAGTTTATTTGACGCAACTGGCACAAGTTTTCTCGACGCAAGTGGCACAAGTTGGTTCGCCGTAACTGGCACAAGTTTGTTCGACGTAACTGGCACAAGTTTGTTCGACGCAACTGGCACAAGTTTGTGTGACGCAACTGGCACAAATTTCTTCGATGCAACTGGCACAAGTTTGTTCGACGAACTGGCACAAGTTTGTTTGACGCAATTGGCACAAGTTTGTTCTACTCAACTGGAACAAGTTTGTTCTATGCAACTGGCACTAGTTTTTTTTACGCAACTGGCATAAGTTTGTTTGACGCAACTGGCACAAGTTTGTTCTACGCAACTGGCACAAGGTTGTTCTACGCAACTGGCACAAGTTTGTTCTACGCAACTGGCACAAGTTTGTTTGACGCAACTGGCACAAGTTTGTTCTACGCAACTGGCACAAGTTTGTTGGATGCCACTGACACAAGATTGTTCGACGAAACTGGCCCAAGTTTGTTTGACGCAACTGGCACAAGTTTGTTCGACGCAACTGGCACAAGTTTTTTCGACTCAATTGGCACAAGTTTGTTTGACGCAACTGGCACAAGTTTGTTCGACGCAACTGGCGCAAGTTTTTTCGACGCAACTGGCACAAGTTTGTTCGACGCAACTGGCAAAAGTTTGTTCGATGCAACTGTCACAAGTTTGTTTAACGCAACTGGCACAAGTTCGTTTGACGCAACTTGCACAAGTTTGTTTGACGCAACTGGCACAAGGTTCTTCTACGCAACTGGCACAAATTTGTTCTACGCAACTGGCACAAGTTTATTTGGCGCAAGTGGCACAAGTTTGTTCTACGCAACTGGCACAAGTTTGTTTGACGCAACTGGCACAAGTTTGTTCGACGCAATTGGCACAAGTTTGTTAGACGCAACTGGCACAAGTTTGTTCGACGTAACAGGCACAAGTTTTTTCGATTCAATTGGTACAAGTTTGTTTGATGCAACTGGCACAAGTTTGTTTGACGCAAGAGGCACAAGTTTGTTTGACGAAACTGGCACAAGTTTGTTTGATCCAACTGGCACAAGTTTATTCGACATAACTTGCACAAGTTTGTTCGCAATATCTGGAACAAGTTTGTTCGACGCAACTGGCACAAGTTTGTTCGACGCAACTGGCACATGTTTGTTTGACGCAACTGGCACAAGTTTCTTCGACGCAACTGGCACAAGTTTGTTCGACGCAACTGGCACAAGTTTGTTTGACGCAACTGGCACAAGTTTGTTCTACGCAACTGTCACAGGTTTGTTTTATGCAACTGGCACTAGTTTGTTCTATGCAACTGGCATAAGTTTGTTTGACGCAACTGGCACAAGTTTGTTCTACGCAACTGGCACAAGTTTGTTCAGCGCAACTGGCACAAGTTTGTTTGACGCAACTGGTACAAGTTTGTTGGACGCAACTGGCACAAGTTTGTTCGAACCAACTGGCACAAGTTTGTTTGACACAACTGGCACAAGTTTGTTCGACGCAACTGGCACAAGTTTGTTTGACGCAACTGGCACAAGTTTGTTTGACGCAACTGGCACAAGGTTGTTCTACGTAACTGGCACAAGTTTGTTCTACGCAACTGGCACAAGTTTGTTTGACGCAACTGGCACAAGTTTGTTCTACGCAACTGGCACAAGTTTGTTCGATGTAACTGGCACAAGTTTGTTCCACGCAACTGGCACAAGTTTGTTTGACGCAACTGGCACAAGTTTGTTAGACGCAACCGGCACAAGTTTGTTCGACGCAACTGGCACAAGTTTTTTCGACTCAATTGGCACAAGTTTGTTTGACGCAACTGGCACAAGTTTGTTTGACGCAACTGACACAAGTTTGTTCGACGCAACTGGCCCAAGTTTGTTCAATGCAACTGGCACAAGTTTGTTCGACGCAACTGGCACAAGTTTGTTCGACGCTACTGTCACAAGTTTTTTCGACGCAACTGGCACAATGTTGTTCTACGCAACTGGCACAAATTTGTTCTATGCAACTGGCACTAGTTTGTTCTATGTAACTGGCATAAGTTTGATTGACGCAACTGGCACAAGTTTGTTCTACGCAACTGGCACAAGTTAGTTCGACGCAACTGTCACAAGTTTGTTTGACGCAACTGGTACAAGTTTGTTGGGCGCAACTGGCACAAGTTTGTTTGAACCAACTGGCACGAGTTTGTGTGACGCAACTGGCACAAGTTTGTTTGACGCAACTGGCACAAGGTTGTTCTACGCAACTGGCACAAGTTTGTTCTACACAACTGGCACAAGTTTGTTCAATGCAACTGGCACAAGTTTGTTCGACGCAACTGGCACAAGTTTGTTCGATGGAACTGGCACAAGTTTGTTTGACGCAACCGGCACAAGTTTGTTTGACACAACTGGCACAAGTTTGTTCTACGCAACTGGCACAAATTTGTTCTATGCAACTGGCACAAGTTTGTTTGACGCAACTGGCACAAGTTTATTCTACGCAACTGGCACAAGTTTGTTCTACGCAACTGGCACAAGTTTGTTCTACGCAACTCTTACAAGTTTGTTGTACACAACTGGCACAAGTTTGTTTGACACAACGGGCACAAGTTTGTTCTACGCAAATGGCAAAAGTTTGTTCTATGCATCTGGCACAAGTTTGTTCTATGCAACTAGCACTAGTTTCTTCTACGCAACTGGCACAAGTTTGTTTGATGCAACTGGCACAAGTTTGTTTGACTCAACTGGCACAAGTTTGTTCTAAGCAACTGGCACAAGTTTGTTCGACGGAACTGGCGCAAGTTTGTTCGACGCAACTGGCACAAGTTTGTTTGACGCAACTGGCACAAGTTTGTTCGACGCAACTGGAACAAGTTTGTTTAACGTAACTGGCACAAGTTTGTTCATCCCAACTGGCACAAGTTTGTTTGACACAACTGGCACAAATTTGTTTGACGCAACTGGCACAAGGTTGTTCTACGCAACATGTACAAGTTTGTTCTACGCAACTGGCACAAGTTTGTTTGACGCAACTGGCACAAGTTTGTTCTATGCAACTGGCATAAGTGTCTTCGATGCAACTGGCACAAGTTTGTTCAACGCAACTGGCACAAGTTTGTTTGATGCAACTGGCACAAGTTTGTTAGATGCAACTGGCACAAGTTTGTTCAACGCAACTGGCACAAGTTTTTTTTAATCAATTGGCACAAGTTTGTTTGACTCAACTGGCACAAGTTTCTTTGACGCAACTGGCACAAGTTTGTTTGACGCAACTGGCACAAGTTTGTTTGACGCAACTGGCACAAGTTTATTTGACGCAACTGGCACAACTTTTCTCGACGCAACTGGCACAAGTTTGTTCGCCGTAACTGGCACAAGTTTGTTTGACGCAACTGGCACAAGTTTATTTGACGCAACTGGCACAAGTTTTCTCGACGCAAGTGGCACAAGTTGGTTCGCCGTATCTGGCACAAGTTTGTTCGACGCAACTGGCACAAGTTTGTTCGACGCAACTGGCACAAGTTTGTTTGACGCAACTGGCACAAGTTTGTTTGACGCAACTGGCACAAGTTTCTTCGACGCAACTGGCACAAGTTTGTTCGACGAACTGGCACAAGTTTGTTTGACGCAATTGGCACAAGTTTGTTCTACTCAACTGGAACAAGTTTGTTCGATGCAACTGGCACTAGTTTGTTTTACGTAACTGGCATAAGTTTGTTTGACGCACCTGGCACAAGTTTGTTCTACAAACTAGCACAAGTTTGTTCGATACAACTGGCACAAGGTTGTTCTACGCAACTGGCACAAGTTTGTTCTACGCAACTGGCACAAGTTTGTTTGACGCAACTGGCACAAGTTTGTTCTACGCAACTGGCACAAGTTTGTTGGATGCCACTGACACAAGTTTGTTCGACGAAACTGGCACAAGTTTTTTTGACGCAACTGGCACAAGTTTGTTCGACGCAACTGGCACAAGTTTGTTCGAGCAACTGGCACAAGTTTTTTCGACTCATTTGGCACAAGTTTGTTTGACGCAACTTGAACAAGTTTGTTTGACGCAACTGGCAAAAGTTTGTTTGACGCAACTGGCACAAGTTTATTTGACGCAGCTGGCACAAGTTTATTTGATGCAACTGGCACAAGTTTTCTCGACGAAACTGGCACAAGTTTGTTCGCCGTAACGGGCACAACTTTGTTCGACGCAACTGGCACAAGTTTGTTTCACGCAAATGACACAAGTTTGTTCTACATAACTGGCACAAGTTTGTTCTACGCAACTGGCACAAGTTTGTTCTACGCATCTGTCACAAGTTTGTTCTATGCAACGGGCACTAGTTTGTTCTACGCAACTGGCACAAGTTTGTTTGACGCAACTGGCACAAATTTGTTCTACCCAACTGACACAAGTTTGTTCGACGCAACTGGCACAAGTTTGTTCTATGTAACTGACACAAGTTTGTTTGACACAACTGGCAGAAGTTTGTTCAACGCAACTGGCACAAGTTTGTTCGACGCAACTGGCCCAAGTTTTTTCGACGCAACTGGCACAAGTTTGATCGACGCAACTGGCAAAAGTTTGTTCGATGCAACTGTCACAAGTTTGTTTAACACAACTGGCAAAAGTTTGTTTGACGCAACTGGCACAAGTTTGTTTGACGCAACTGGCACAAGGTTCTTCTACGCAACTGGCACAAATTTGTTCTACACAACTGGCACAAGTTTGTTTGACGCAACTGGCACAAGTTTGTTCTACGCAACTGGCACAAGTTTGTTTCACGCAACTGGCACAAGTTTGTTCGACGCAACTGGCACAAGTTTGTTAGACGCAACTGGCACAAGTTTGTTCGACGTAACAGGCACAAGTTTTTTCGATTCAATTGGTACAAGTTTGTTTGATGCAAATGGCACAAGTTTGTTTGACGCAAGAGGCACAAGTTCGTTTGACGCAACTGGCACAAGTTTGTTTGACGCAACTGGCACAAGTTTTTTTTGACGCAACTGGCACAAGTTTATTCGACGCAACTTGCACAAGTTTGTTCGCAATATCTGGCACAAGTTTGTTCGACGCAACTGGCACAAGTTTGTTCGACGCAACTGGCACAAGTTTCTTTGACGCAACTGGCACAAAGTTGTTCGACCCAACTGGCACAAGTTTGTTTGACGCAACTGGCACAAGTTTGTTCTATGCAACTGGCACAAGTTTGTTCTATGCAACTGGCACTAGTTTGTTCTATGCAACTGGCATAAGTTTGTTTGACGCAACTGGCACAAGTTTGTTCTACGCAACTGGCACAAGTTTGTTCAACGCAACTGGCACAAGTTTGTTTGACGCAACTGATACAAGTTTGTTGGACGCAAATGGCACAAGTTTGTTCGAACCAACTGGCACAAGTTTGTTTGACACAACTGGCACAAGTTTGTTCGACGCAACTGGCACAAGTTTGTTTGACGCAACTGGCACAAGTTTGTTTAACGCAACTGGCACAAGGTTGTTCTACGTAACTGGCACAAGTTTGTTCTACGCAACTGGCACAAGTTTGTTTGACGCAACTGGCACAAGTTTGTTCTACGCAATTGGCACAAGTTTGTTTGATGTAACTGGCACAAGTTTGTTCCACGCAACTGGCACAAGTTTGTTTGGCGCAACTGGCACAAGTTTGTTAGACGCAACCGGCACATGTTTGTACGACGCAACTGGCACAAGTTTTTTCGACTCAATTGGCAAAAGTTTGTTTGACGCAACTGGCACAAGTTTGTTTGACGCAACTGACACAAGTTTGTTCGACGCAACTGGCACAAGTTTGTTCAACGCAACTGGCACAAGTTTGTTCGACGCAACTGGCACAAGTTTGTTCGACGCTACTGTCACAAGTTTTTCGACGCAACTGGCACAATGTTGTTCTACGCAACTGGCACAAATTTGTTCTATGCAACTGGCTCTAGTTTGTTCTATGTAACTGGCATAAGTTTGTTTGACGCAACTGGCATAAGTTTGTTCTACGCAACTCGCACAAGTAAGTTCGACGCAACTGTCACAAGTTTGTTTGACGCAACTGGTACAAGTTTGTTGGCCGCAACTGGCACAAGTTTGTTCGAACCAACTGGCACAAGTTTGTGTGACGCAACTGGCACAAGGTTGTTCTACGCAACTGGCAAAAGTTTGTTCTACGCAACTGGCACAAGTTTGTTCAACGCAACTGGCACAAGTTTGTTCTACGCAATTGGCACAAGTTTGTTCGATGTAACTGGCACAAGTTTGTTCCACGCAACTGGCACAAGTTTGTTTGGCGCAACTGGCACAAGTTTGTTAGACGCAACCGGCACATGTTTGTACGACGCAACTGGCACAAGTTTTTTCGACTCAATTGGCAAAAGTTTGTTTGACGCAACTGGCACAAGTTTGTTTGACGCAACTGACACAAGTTTGTTCGACGCAACTGGCACAAGTTTGTTCAACGCAACTGGCACAAGTTTGTTCGACGCAACTGGCACAAGTTTGTTCGACGCTACTGTCACAAGTTTTTCGACGCAACTGGCACAATGTTGTTCTACGCAACTGGCACAAATTTGTTCTATGCAACTGGCTCTAGTTTGTTCTATGTAACTGGCATAAGTTTGTTTGACGCAACTGGCATAAGTTTGTTCTACGCAACTCGCACAAGTAAGTTCGACGCAACTGTCACAAGTTTGTTTGACGCAACTGGTACAAGTTTGTTGGCCGCAACTGGCACAAGTTTGTTCGAACCAACTGGCACAAGTTTGTGTGACGCAACTGGCACAAGGTTGTTCTACGCAACTGGCAAAAGTTTGTTCTACGCAACTGGCACAAGTTTGTTCAACGCAACTGGCACAAGTTTGTTCGACGCAACTGGCACGAGTTTGTTCGATGGAACTGGCACAAGTTTGTTTGACGCAACTGGCACAAGTTTGTTCTACGCAACTGGCACAAATTTGTTCTATGCAACTGGCACAAGTTTGTTTGACGCAACTGGCACAAGTTTGTTGTACGCAACTGGCACAAGTTTGTTCTACGCAACTCTTACAAGTTTGTTGTACACAACTGGCACAAGTTTGTTTGACGCAACTGGCACAAGTTTGTTCTACGCAACTGGCACAAGTTTGTTTCACGCAACTGGCACAAGTTTGTTCGACGCAACTGGCACAAGTTTGTTAGACGCAACTGGCACAAGTTTGTTCGACGTAACAGGCACAAGTTTTTTCGATTCAATTGGTACAAGTTTGTTTGATGCAAATGGCACAAGTTTGTTTGACGCAAGAGGCACAAGTTCGTTTGACGCAACTGGCACAAGTTTGTTTGACGCAACTGGCACAAGTTTTTTTTGACGCAACTGGCACAAGTTTATTCGACGCAACTTGCACAAGTTTGTTCGCAATATCTGGCACAAGTTTGTTCGACGCAACTGGCAAAAGTTTGTTTGACGCAACTGGCACAAGTTTGTTTGACACAACGGGCACAAGTTTGTTCTACGCAAATGGCAAAAGTTTGTTCTATGCAACTGGCACACTTTTGTTCGACGCAACTGGCACAAGTTTGTTCTGCGCATCTGTAACCAGTTTGTTTAACACAACTGGCACAAGTTTGTTCGACGCAACTGGCACAAGTTTGTTCGACGGAACTGGCGCAAGCTTGTTCGACGCAACTGGCACAAGTTTGTTCAACGCAACTGGCATAAGTTTGTTCGACGCAACTGGTACAAGTTTGTTTAACGTAACTGGCATAAGTTTGTTCGACCCATCTGGCACAAGTTTGTTTGACACAACTGGCACAAGTTTGTTCGACGCAACTGGCACAAGTTTGTTTGACGCAACTGGCAAAAGTTTGTTTGACGCAACTGGCACAAGGTTGTTCTACTCAACATGCACAAGTTTGTTCTACGCAACTGGCACAAGTTTGTTTGACGCAACTGGCACAAGTTTGTTCTATGCAACTGGCTCTAGTTTGTTCGATGCAACTGGCACAAGTTTATTCGACGCAACTGGCCCAAGTTTGTTTGAGGCAACTGGCACAAGTTTGTTCTAAGCAACTGGCACAAGTTTGTTCGACGCAACTGGCACAAGTTTTTTCGACTCAATTGCCACAAGTTTGTTTGACGCAACTGGCACAAGTTTGTTTGACGCAACTGGCACAAGTTTGTTTGACGCAACTGGCACAAGTTTGTTTGACGCAACTGGCACAAGTTTGTTTGATGCAACTGGCAAAAGTTTATAGCAACTGGCACAAGTTTAATTGACGCAACTGGCACAAGTTTGTTCAACGCAACTGGCACAAGTTTGTTTGACGCAACTGGCACAAGTTTGTTTGACGCAACTGGCACAAGTTTCTTCGACGCAACTGACACAAGTTTGTTTGACGCAACTGGCACAAGTTTGTTTGACGCAATTGGCACAAGTTTGTTCTACGCAACTGGCACAAGTTTGTTAGACGCAACTGGCACTAGATTGTTCTACTCAACTGGCATAAGTTTGTTTGACGCAACTGCCATAAGTTTGTTCTATGCAACTGGCAAAAGTTTGTTCGACGCAACTGGCACAAGGTTGTTCTACGCAACTGGCACAAGTTTGTTCTACGCAACTGGCACAAGTTTGCTTGACACAACAGGCACAAGTTTGTTCTACGCAACTGGCACTTGTTTGTTCGATGCCACTGGCACAAGTTTGTTTGGCGCAACTGGCCCAAGTTTTTTTGACGCAACTGGCACAAGTTTGTGTGACGCAACTGGCACAAGTTTGTTAGACGCAACCGGCACATGTTTGTTCGACGCAACTGGCACAAGTTTTTCGAATCAATTGGCACAAGTTTGTTTGACGCAACTGGCACAAGTTTGTTTGACGCAACTGGCACAAGTTTGATTGACGCAACTGGCACAAGTTTGTTTGACGCAACTGGCACAACTTTTCTCGACGCAACTAGCACAAGTTTGTTCGCTGTAACTGGCACAAGTTTGTTTGACGTAACTGGCACAAGTTTATTTGACGCAACAGGCACAAGTTTCCTCGACGCAAGTGGCAAAAGTTTGTTCGCCGTAACTGGCACAAGTATGTTCGACGCAACTGGCACAAGTTTGTTCGACGCAACTGGCACAAGTTTGTTTGACGCAACTGGCACAAGTTTCTTCGACGCAACTGGCACAAGTTTCTTCGAAGCAACTGGCACAAGTTTGTTCGACGCAACTGGCACAAGTTTGTTTGAGGCAACTGGCACAAGTTTGTTCTACTCAACTGGCACAAGTTTGTTCTATGCAACTGGCACTAGTTTGTTTTACACAACTGGCATAAGTTTGTTTGACGCAACTGGCATAAGTTTGTTGAATGCCACTGGCACAAGTTTGTTCTACCAACTAGCAAAAGTTTGGTCGACTCAACTGGCACAAGGTTGTTCTACGCAACTGGCACAAGTTTGTTCTACGCAACTGGCACAAGTTTGTTTGACGCAACTGGCACAACTTTGTTCGACGCAACTGTCACAAGTTTGTTGGATGCAACTGGCAAAAGTTTGTTTGACGAAACTGGCCCAAGTTTTTTTGACGCAACTGGCACAAGTTTTGTTTGACGCAACTGGAACAAGTTTGTTTGACGCAACTGGCACAAGTTTGTTTGACGCAACTGGCACAAGTTTATTTGACGCAACTGGCACAAGGTTTCTCGACGAAACTGGCACAAGTTTGTTCGCCGTAACTGGCACAAGTTTGTTCGACGCAACTGGCACAAGTTTATTCTATGCAACTGGCACAAGTTTGTTCTACGCAACTGGCACAAGTTTGTTCTACGCATCTGGCAAAGTTTGTTCTATGCAACTGGCACTAGTTTGTTCTACGCAACTGGGACATGTTTGTTTGACGCAACTGGCACAAGTTTGTTCTACGCAACTGACACAAGTTTGTTTGACACAACTGGCAGAAGTTTGTTCAACGCAACTGGCCCAAGTTTTTTTGACGCAACTGGCACAAGTTTGTTCGACGCAACTGGCACAAGTTTGTTCTACGCAACTGGCACAAGTTTGTTCTACACATCTGGCACAAGTATGTTCAATGCAACTGGCACTAGTTTGTTCTACGCAACTGACACAAGTTTGTTTGACACAACTGGCATAAGTTTATTCAACGCAATTGGCACAAGTTTGTTTGACGTAACTGGCGCAAGTGTGTTCAACGCAACTGGCACAAGTTTGTTCGACGCAACTGGCAAAAGTTTGTTTGACGCAAGTGGCACAAGTTTGTTTGACGTAACTGGCACAAGTTTGTTCTACGCAACTGGCACAAATTTATTCTATGCAACTGGCACAAGTTTATTTGACGCAACTGGCACAAGTTTGTTCTACGCAACTGGCACAAGTTTGTTCTACGCAACTGGCACAAGTTTGTTCTACGCAACTCTTAAGAGTTTGTTCTACACAACTGGCACAAGTTTGTTTGACACAACTGGCACAAGTTTGTTTGACACAACTGGCACAAGTTTGTTCTACTCAAATGGCAAAAGTTTGTTCTATGCATCTGGCACAAGTTTGTTCTACCCAACTGACACAAGTTTGTTCGACGCAACTGGCACAAGTTTGTTTGACACAACTGGGAGAAGTTTTTTCAACGCAACTGGCACAAGTTTGTTTGACACAACTGGGAGAAGTTTTTTCAACGCAACTGGCACAAGTTTGCTTGACGTAACTGGCGCAAGTTTGTTCGACGCAACTGGCACAAGTTTGTTCGACCCAACTGGCAGAAGTTTGTTTGACTCAACTGGCACAAGTTTGTTTGACACAACTGGCACATGTTTGTTCTACCCAACTGGCACAAGTTTGTTCGACGCAACTGGCACAAGTTTGTTTGATGCAACTGGCACAAGTTTGTTTGACTCAACTGGCACAAGTTTCTTCTAAGCAACTGGCACAAGTTTGTTCGACGGAACTGGCGCAAGTTTGTTCGACGCAACTGGCACAAGTTTGTTTGAGGCAACTGGCACAAGTTTGTTCGACGCAACTGGAACAAGTTTGTTTAACGTAACTGGCACAAGTTTGTTCGACCCAACTGGCACAAGTTTGTTTGACACAACTGGCACAAGTTTGTTTGCCGCAACTGGCACAAGGTTGTTCTACGCAACATGTACAAGTTTGTTCTACGCAACTGGCACAAGTTTTCTTTGACGCAACTGGCACAAGTTTGTTCTATGCAACTGGCATAAGTGTGTTCGATGCAACTGGCACAAGTTTGTTCGACGCAACTGGCACAACTTTGTTTGACGCAACTGGTATAAGTTTGTTAGATGCAACTGGCACAAGTTTGTTCAACGCAACTGGCACAAGTTTTTTTTAATCAATTGGCAAAAGTTTGTTTGACGCAACTGGCACAAGTTTGTTTGACGCAACTGGCACAAGTTTGTTTGACGCAACTGGCACAAGTTTGTTTGACGCAACTGGCACAAGTTTATTTGACGCAACTGGCACAAGTTTGTTCGACGCAACTGGCACAAGTTTGTTCTATGCAACTGGCATTAGTTTGTTCTACGCAACTGGGACATGTTTGTTTGACGCAACTGATACAAGTTTGTTCGCAATATCTGGCACAAGTTTGTTCTACGCAACTGGCACTAGTTTGTTCTATGCAACTGGCATAAGTTTGTTTGACGCAACTGGCACAAGTTTGTTCTACGCAACTGGCACAAGTTTTGTTCAACGCAACTGGCACAAGTTTGTTTGACGCAACTGATACAAGTTTGTTGGACGCAAATGGCACAAGTTTTTTCGAACCAACTGGCACAAGTTTGTTTGACACAACTGGCACAAGTTTTTTCGACGCAACTGGCACAAGTTTGTTTGACGCAACTGGCACAAGTTTGTTTAACGCAACGGGCACAAGGTTGTTCTACGTAACTGGCACAAGTTTGTTCTACGCAACTGGCACAAGTTTGTTTGACGCAACTGGCACAAGTTTGTTCTACGCAACTGGCACAAGTTTGTTCGATGTAACTGGCACAAGTTTGTTCCACGCAACTGGCACAAGTTTGTTTGGCGCAACTGGCACAAGTTTGTTAGACGCAACCGGCACATGTTTGTTCGACGCAACTGGCATAAGTTTTTTCGACTCAATTGGCAAAAGTTTGTTTGACGCAACTGGCACAAGTTTGTTTGACGCAACTGACACAAGTTTGTTCGACGCAACTGGCACAAGTTTGTTCAACGCAACTGGCACAAGTTTGTTCGACGCAACTGGCACAAGTTTTCTCGCCGTAACTGGCACAAGTTTGTTCGCCGTAACTGGCACAAGTTTGTTTGACGCAACTGGCACAAGTTTATTTGACGCAACTGGCACAAGTTTTCTCGATGCAAGTGGCACAAGTTGGTTCGCCATATCTGGCACAAGTTTGTTCGACGCAACTGGCACAAGTTTGTTCGACGCAACTGGCACAAGTTTGTTTGACGCAACTGGCACAAGTTTCTTCGACTCAACTGGCACAAGTTTGTTCGACGAACTGGCACAAGTTTGTTTGACGCAATTGGCACAAGTTTGTTCTACTCAACTTTAACAAGTTTGTTCGATGCAACTGGCACTAGTTTGTTTTACGCAACTGGCATAAGTCTGTTTGACGCAACTGGCACAAGTTTGTTCTACAAACTAGCATAAGTTTGTTCGATGCAACTGGCACAAGGTTGTTCTACGCAACTGGCACAAGTTTGTTCTACGCAACTGGCACAAGTTTGTTTGACGGAACTGGCACAAGTTTGTTCTACGCAACTGGCACAAGTTTGTTGGATGCCACTGACACAAGTTTGTTCGACGAAACTGGCCCAAGTTTTTTTGATGCAACTGGCACAAGTTTGTTCGACGCAACTGGCACAAGTTTGTTCGAGCAACTGGCACAAGTTTTTTCGACTCATTTGGCACAAGTTTGTTTGACGCAACTGGAACAAGTTTGTTTGACGCAACTGGCACAAGTTTATTTGACGCAACTGGCACAAGTTTTCTCGACGAAACTGGCACAAGTTTGTTCGCCGTAACGGGCACAACTTTGTTCGACGCAACTGGCACAAGTTTGTTTCATGCAAATGGCACAAGTTTGTTCTACATAACTGGCACAAGTTTGTTCTATGCAACTGGCACAAGTTTGTTCTACGCAACTGGCACAAGTTTGTTCTACGCATCTGTCACAAGTTTGTTCTATGCAACGGGCACTAGTTTGTTCTACGCAACTGGCACAAGTTTGTTTGACGCAACTGGCACAAATTTGTTCTACCCAACTGACACAAGTTTGTTCGACGCAACTGGCACAAGTTTGTTCTACGTAACTGACACAAGTTTGTTTGACACAACTGAAAGAAGTTTGTTCAACGCAACTGGCACAAGTTTGTTCGACGTAACTGGCGCAAGTTTTTTCGACGCAACTGGCACAAGTTTGTTCGACGCAACTGGCAAAAGTTTGTTCGATGCAACTGTCACAAGTTTGTTTAACGCAACTGGCACAAGTTTGTTTGACGCAACTGGCACAAGTTTGTTTGACGCAACTGGCACAAGGTTTTTCTACGCAACTGGCACAAATTTGTTCTACGCAACTGGCACAAGTTTGTTTGACGCAACTGGCACAAGTTTGTTCTACGCAACTGGCACAAGTTTGTTTGACGCAACTGGCACAAGTTTGTTCGACGCAACTGGCACAAGTTTGTTAGACGCAACTGGCACAAGTTTGTTCGACGTAACAGGCACAAGTTTTTTCGATTCAATTGGTACAAGTTTGTTTGATGCAACTGGCACAAGTTTGTTTGACGCAAGAGGCAAAAGTTCGTTTGACGCAACTGGCACAAGTTTGTTTGACGCAACTGGCACAAGTTTTTTTTGACGCAACTGCCACAAGTTTATTCGACGCAACTTGCACAAGTTTGTTCGCAAAATCTGGCACAAGTTTGTTCGACGCAACTGGCACAAGTTTGTTCGACGCAACTGGCACAAGTTTCTTTGACGCAACTGGCACAAGTTTGTTCGACCCAACTGGCACAAGTTTGTTTGACGCAACTGGCACAAGTTTGTTCTACGCAACTGGCACAAGTTTGTTCTATGCAACTGGCATTAGTTTGTTCTACGCAACTGGGACATGTTTGTTTGACGCAACTGATACAAGTTTGTTCGCAATATCTGGCACAAGTTTGTTCTACGCAACTGGCACTAGTTTGTTCTATGCAACTGGCATAAGTTTGTTTGACGCAACTGGCACAAGTTTGTTCTACGCAACTGGCACAAGTTTTGTTCAACGCAACTGGCACAAGTTTGTTTGACGCAACTGATACAAGTTTGTTGGACGCAAATGGCACAAGTTTTTTCGAACCAACTGGCACAAGTTTGTTTGACACAACTGGCACAAGTTTTTTCGACGCAACTGGCACAAGTTTGTTTGACGCAACTGGCACAAGTTTGTTTAACGCAACGGGCACAAGGTTGTTCTACGTAACTGGCACAAGTTTGTTCTACGCAACTGGCACAAGTTTGTTTGACGCAACTGGCACAAGTTTGTTCTACGCAACTGGCACAAGTTTGTTCGATGTAACTGGCACAAGTTTGTTCCACGCAACTGGCACAAGTTTGTTTGGCGCAACTGGCACAAGTTTGTTAGACGCAACCGGCACATGTTTGTTCGACGCAACTGGCATAAGTTTTTTCGACTCAATTGGCAAAAGTTTGTTTGACGCAACTGGCACAAGTTTGTTTGACGCAACTGACACAAGTTTGTTCGACGCAACTGGCACAAGTTTGTTCAACGCAACTGGCACAAGTTTGTTCGACGCAACTGGCACAAGTTTGTTCGACGCAACTGGCACAAGTTTTTCGACGCAACTGCCACAATGTTGTTCTACGCAACTGGCACAAATTTGTTCTATGCAACTGGCTCTAGTTTGTTCTATGTAACTGGCATAAGTTTGTTTGACGCAACTGGCATAAGTTTGTTCTACGCAACTGGCACAAGTAAGTTCGACGCAACTGTCACAAGTTTGTTTGACGCAACTGGTACAAGTTTGTTGGCCGCAACTGGCACAAGTTTGTTCGAATCAACTGGCACAAGTTTGTGTGACGCAACTGGCACAAGTTTGTTTGACGCAACTGGCACAAGGTTGTTCTACGCAACTGGCAAAAGTTTGTTCTACGCAACTGGCACAAGTTTGTTCAACCCAACTGGCACAAGTTTGTTCGACGCAACTGGCACGAGTTTGTTCGATGGAACTGGCACAAGTTTGTTTGACGCAACTGGCACAAGTTTGTTCTACGCAACTGGCTCAAATTTGTTCTATGCAACTGGCACAAGTTTGTTTGACGCAACTGGCACAAGTTTATTCTACGCAACTGGCACAAGTTTGTTCTACGTAACTGGCACAAGTTTGTTCTACGCAACTCTTACAAGTTTGTTGTACACAACTGGCATAAGTTTGTTTGACACAACGGGCACAAGTTTGTTCTACGCAAATGGCAAAAGTTTGTTCTATGCATCTGGCACAAGTTTGTTCTATGCAACTGGCACATATTTGTTTGGCGCAACTGGCACCTGTTTGTTCTACCCAACTGGCACACTTTTGTTCGACGCAACTGGCACAAGTTTGTTCTGCGCAACTGTAACCAGTTTGTTTAACTCAACTGGCACAAGTTTGTTCGACGCAACTGGCACAAGTTTGTTCGACGGAACTGGCGCAAGCTTGTTCGACGCAACTGGCACAAGTTTGTTCAACGCAACTGGCATAAGTTTGTTCGACGCAACTGGTACAAGTTTGTTTAACGTAACTGGCATAAGTTTGTTCGACCCAACTGGCACAAGTTTGTTTGACACAACTGGCACAAGTTTGTTCGACGCAACTGGCACAAGTTTGTTTGACGCAACTGGCAAAAGTTTGTTTGACGCAACTGGCACAAGGTTGTTCTACTCAACATGCACAAGTTTGTTCTACGCAACTGGCACAAGTTTGTTTGACGCAACTGGCACAAGTTTGTTCTATGCAACTGGCTCTAGTTTGTTCGATGCAACTGGCACAAGTTTATTCGACGCAACTGGCCCAAGTTTGTTTGAGGCAACTGGCACAAGTTTGTTCTAAGCAACTGGCACAAGTTTGTTCGACGCAACTGGCACAAGTTTTTTCGACTCAATTGCCACAAGTTTGTTTGACGCAACTGGCACAAGTTTGTTTGACGCAACTGGCACAAGTTTGTTTGACGCAACTGGCACAAGTTTGTTTGACGCAACTAGCACAAGTTTGTTTGATGCAACTGGCAAAAGTTTATAGCAACTGGCACAAGTTTATTTGACGCAACTGGCACAAGTTTGTTCAACGCAACTGGCACAAGTTTGTTTGACGCAACTGGCACAAGTTTGTTTGACGCAACTGGCACAAGTTTCTTCGACGCAACTGGCACAAGTTTGTTCGACGCAACTGGCACAAGTTTGTTTGACGCAATTTGCACAAGTTTGTTCTACGCAACTGGCACAAGTTTGTTAGACGCAACTGGCACTAGATTGTTCTACTCAACTGGCATAAGTTTGTTTGACGCAACTGGCATAAGTTTGTTCTATGCAACTGGCAAAAGTTTGTTCGACGCAACTGGCACAAGGTTGTTCTACGCAACTGGCACAAGTTTTATTCTACGCAACTGGCACAAGTTTGCTTGACACAACAGGCACAAGTTTGTTCTACGCAACTGGCACTTGTTTGTTCGATGCCACTGGCACAAGTTTGTTTGGCGCAACTGGCCCAAGTTTTTTTGACGCAACTGGCACAAGTTTGTGTGACGCAACTGGCACAAGTTTGTTAGACGCAACCGGCACATGTTTGTTCGACGCAACTGGCACAAGTTTTTCCGAATCAATTGGCACAAGTTTGTTTGACGCAACTGGCACAAGTTCGTTTGACGCAACTGGCACAAGTTTGATTGACGCAACTGGCACAAGTTTGTTTGACGTAACTGGCACAACTTTTCTCGACGCAACTAGCACAAGTTTGTTCGCCGTAACTGGCACAAGTTTGTTTGACGCAACTGGCACAAGTTTATTTGACGCAACAGGCACAAGTTTTCTCGATGCAAGTGGCAAAAGTTTGTTCGCCGTAACTGGCACAAGTTTGTTCGACGCAACTGGCACAAGTTTGTTCGACGCAACTGGCACAAGTTTGTTTGACGCAACTGGCACAAGGTTCTTCGACGCAACTGGCACAAGTTTCTTCGAAGCAACTGGCACAAGTTTGTTCGACGCAACTGTCACAAGTTTGTTTGATGCAATTGGCACAAGTTTGTTCTACTCAACTGGCACAAGTTTGTTCTATGCAACTGGCACTAGTTTGTTTTACGCAACTGGCATAAGTTTGTTTGACGCAACTGGCACAAGTTTGTTGAATGCCACTGGCACAAGCTTGTTCTACCAACTAGCAAAAGTTTGGTCGACTCAACTGGCACAAGGTTGTTCTACGCAACTGGCACAAGTTTGTTCTACGCAACTGGCACAAGTTTGTTTGACGCAACTGGCACAAGTTTGTTCTACGCAACTGGCACAAGTTTGTTCTATGCAACTGGCATTAGTTTGTTCTACGCAACTGGGACATGTTTGTTTGACGCAACTGATACAAGTTTGTTCGCAATATCTGGCACAAGTTTGTTCTACGCAACTGGCACTAGTTTGTTCTATGCAACTGGCATAAGTTTGTTTGACGCAACTGGCACACGTTTGTTCAACGCAACTGGCACAAGTTTGTTTGACGCAACTGATACAAGTTTGTTGGACGCAAATGGCACAAGTTTGTTCGAACCAACTGGCACAAGTTTGTTTGACACAACTGGCACAAGTTTGTTCGACGCAACTGGCACAAGTTTGTTTGACGCAACTGGCACAAGTTTGTTTAAGGCAACTGGCACAAGGTTGTTCTACGTAACTGGCACAAGTTTGTTCTACGCAACTGGCACAAGTTTGTTTGACGCAACTGGCACAAGTTTGTTCTACGCAACTGGCACAAGTTTGTTCGATGTAACTGGCACAAGTTTGTTCCACGCAACTGGCACAAGTTTGTTTGGCGCAACTGGCACAAGTTTGTTAGACGCAACCGGCACATGTTTGTTCGATGCAACTGGCACAAGTTTTTTCGACTCAATTGGCAAAAGTTTGTTTGACGCAACTGGCACAAGTTTGTTTGACGCAACTGACACAAGTTTGTTCGACGCAACTGGCACAAGTTTGTTCAACGCAACTGGCACAAGTTTGTTCGACGCAACTGGCACAAGTTTGTTTGACGCTACTGTCACAAGTTTTTCGACGCAACTGGCACAATGTTGTTCTACGCAACTGGCACAAATTTGTTCTATGCAACTGGCTCTAGTTTGTTCTATGTAACTGGCATAAGTTTGTTTGACGCAACTGGCATAAGTTTGTTCTACGCAACTGGCACAAGTAAGTTCGACGCAACTGTCACAAGTTTGTTTGACGCAACTGGTACAAGTTTGTTGGCCGCAACTGGCACAAGTTTGTTCGAACCAACTGGCACAAGTTTGTGTGACGCAACTGGCACAAGTTTGTTTGACGCAACTGGCACAAGGTTGTTCTACGCAACTGGCAAAAGTTTGTTCTACGCAACTGGCACAAGTTTGTTCAACGCAACTGGCACAAGTTTGTTCAACGCAACTGGCACGAGTTTGTTCGATGGAACTGGCACAAGTTTGTTTGACGCAACTGGCACAAGTTTGTTCTACGCAACTGGCACAAATTTGTTCTATGCAACTGGCACAAGTTTGTTTGATGCAACTGGCACAAGTTTATTCTACGCAACTGGCACAAGTTTGTTCTACGCAACTGGCACAAGTTTGTTCTACGCAACTCTTACCAGTTTGTTGTACACAACTGGCACAAGTTTGTTTGACACAACGGGCACAAGTTTGTTCTACGCAAATGGCAAAAGTTTGTTCTATTCAACTGGTACTAGTTTCTTCTACGCAACTGGCACATATTTGTTTGGGGCAACTGGCACCTGTTTGTTCTACCCAACTGGCACACTTTTGTTCGACTTAACTGGCACAAGTTTGTTCTGCGCAACTGTAACCAGTTTGTTTAACACAACTGGCACAAGTTTGTTCGACGCAACTGGCACAAGTTTGTTCGACGGAACTGGCGCAAGCTTGTTCGACGCAACTGGCACAAGTTTGTTCAACGCAACTGGCATAAGTTTGTTCGACGCAACTGGTACAAGTTTGTTTAACGTAACTGGCATAAGTTTGTTCGACCCATCTGGCACAAGTTTGTTTGACACAACTGGCACAAGTTTGTTCGACGCAACTGGCACAAGTTTGTTTGACGCAACTGGCAAAAGTTTGTTTGACGCAACTGGCACAAGGTTGTTCTACTCAACATGCACAAGTTTGTTCTACGCAACTGGCACAAGTTTGTTTGACGCAACTGGCACAAGTTTGTTCTATGCAACTGGCTCTAGTTTGTTCGATGCAACTGGCACAAGTTTATTCGACGCAGCTGGCCCAAGTTTGTTTGAGGCAACTGGCACAAGTTTGTTCTAAGCAACTGGCACAAGTTTGTTCGACGCAACTGGCACATGTTTTTTCGACTCAATTGCCACAAGTTTGTTTGACGCAAGTGGCACAAGTTTGTTTGACGCAACTGGCACAAGTTTGTTTGACGCAACTGGCACAAGTTTGTTTGACGCAACTGGCACAAGTTTGTTTGATGCAACTGGCAAAAGTTTATAGCAACTGGCACAAGTTTATTTGACGCAACTGGCACAAGTTTGTTCAACGCAACTGGCACAAGTTTGTTTGACGCAACTGGCACAAGTTTGTTTGACGCAACTGGCACAAGTTTGTTCGACGCAACTGGCACAAGTTTGTTTGACGCAATTGGCACAAGTTTGTTCTAAGCAACTGGCACAAGTTTGTTAGACGCAACTGGCACTAGATTGTTCTACTCAACTGGCATAAGTTTGTTTGACGCAACTGGCATAAGTTTGTTCTATGCAACTGGCAAAAGTTTGTTCGACGCAACTGGCACAAGGTTGTTCTACGCAACTGGCACAAGTTTGTTCTACGCAACTGGCACAAGTTTGTTCGATGCCACTGGCACAAGTTTGCTTGACACAACAGGCACAAGTTTGTTCTACGCAACTGGCACTTGTTTGTTCGATGCCACTGGCACAAGTTTGTTTGGCGCAACTGGCACAAGTTTGTGTGACGCAACTGGCACAAGTTTGTTAGACGCAACCGGCACATGTTTGTTCGACGCAACTGG
The DNA here is from genome assembly GCA_039081455.1 of Macrobrachium rosenbergii. Classification (NCBI taxonomy): domain Eukaryota; kingdom Metazoa; phylum Arthropoda; class Malacostraca; order Decapoda; family Palaemonidae; genus Macrobrachium; species Macrobrachium rosenbergii. The sequence continues at coordinate 309,718 of JANJGK010000464.1, forward strand.
CACAAGTTTTTCCGAACCAATTGGCACAAGTTTGTTTGACGCAACTGGCACAAGTTCGTTTGACGCAACTGGCACAAGTTTGATTGACGCAACTGGCACAAGTTTGTTTGACGCAACTGGCACAACTTTTCTTGACGCAACTAGCACAAGTTTGTTCGCCGTAACTGGCACAAGTTTATTTGACGCAACTGGCACAAGTTTATTTGACGCAACAGGCACAAGTTTTCTCGACGCAAGTGGCAAAAGTTTGTTCGCCGTAACTGGCACAAGTTTGTTCGACGCAACTGGCACAAGTTTGTTCGACGCAACTGGCACAAGTTTGTTTGACGCAACTGGCACAAGTTTGTTTGACGCAACTGGCACAAGTTTTTTTTGAAGCAACTGGCACAAGTTTTCTCGACGCAACTTGCACAAGTTTCTTCGCCATATCTGGGACAAGTTTGTTCGACGCAACTGGCACAAGTTTGTTTGACGCAACTGGCACAAGTTCTACGCATATGGCACAAGTTTGTTCTATGCAACTAGCACTAGTTTGTTCTACGCAACTGCCACAAGTTTGTTTGACGCAACTGACACAAGGTTGTTCTACGCAACTGGCACAAGTTTGTTCGACGCAACTGGCACAAGTTTGTTTGACGCAACTGGCACAAAGTTCTTCTACGCAACTGGCACAAGTCTGTTCTACGCAACTGGGACAAGTTTGTTTGACGCAACTGGCACAAGTTTGTTTAACGCAACTGGCACAAGTTTGTTTGACGCAACTGGCATAAGTTTGTTCGACGCAACTGGCACAAGTTTGTTAGACGCAACTGGCACAAGTTTGTTCGACGTAACAGGCACAAGTTTTTTCGACTCAATTGGTACAAGTTTGTTTGATGCAACTGGCACAAGTTTGTTTGACGCAAGAGGCACAAGTTTGTTTGACGCAACTGGCTCAAGTTTGTTTGACGCAACTGGCACAAGTTTTTTTTGACGCAACTGGCACAAGTTTTCTCGACGCAACTTGCACAAGTTTGTTCGCCATATCTGGGACAAGTTTGTTCGACGCAACTGGCACAAGTTTGTTCGACGCAACTGGCACATGTTTGTTTGAAGCAACTGGCACAAGTTTCTTCGACGCAAGGCACAAGTTTCTTCGACGCAACTGGCACAAGTTTGTTTGACGCAACTGGCACAAGTTTGTTCTACACAACTGGCACAAGTTTGTTCTATGCAACTGGCACTAGTTTGTTCTATGCAACTGGCATAAGTTTGTTTGTCGCAACTGGCACAAGTTTGTTCTACGCAACTGGCACAAGTTTGTTCTACGCAACTGGCACAAGTTTGTTCTACGCAACTGGCACAAGTTTGTTTGACGCAACTGGTACAAGTTTGTTGGACGCAACTGGCACAAGTTTGTTCGAACCAACTGGCACAAGTTTGTTCTACGCAATTGGCACAAGTTTGTTTGACGCAACCGGCACAAGTTTGTTTGACGCAACTGGCACAAGGTTGTTCTACGCAACTGGCACAAGTTTGTTCTACGCAATTGGCACAAGTTTGTTTGACGCAACTGGCACAAGTTTGTTCTACGCAACTGGCACAAGTTTGTTCGATGTAACTGGCACAAGTTTGTTCCATGCAACTGGCACAAGTTTGTTTGACGCAACTGGCACAAGTTTGTTAGACGCAACTGGCACAAGTTTGTTTGACGCAACTGGCACAAGTTTTTTTGACTCAATTGGCACAAGTTTGTTTGACGTAACTGGCACAAGTTTGTTTGACGCAACTAACACGAGTTTGTTCGACGCAACTGGCACAAGTTTGTTCGACGCAACTGGCACAAGTTTGTTCGACGCAACTGGCACAAGTTTGTTCGACGCAACTGGCACAATGTTGTTCTATGCAACTGGCACAAATTTGTTCTATGCAACTGGCACTAGTTTGTTCTATGCAACTGGCATAAGTTTGTTTGACGCAATTGGCACAAGTTTGTTCTACGCAACTGGCACAAGTTTGTTCGACGCAACTGTCACAAGTTTGTTTGACGCAAAAAGTACAAGTTTGTTGGACGCAACTAGCACAAGTTTGTTCGAACCACCTGGCACAAGTTTGTTTGACGCAACTGGCACAAGTTTGTTTGACGCAACTGGCACAAGGTTGTTCTACGCAACTGGCACAAGTTTGTTCTACGCAACTAGCACAAGTTTGTTTGACGCAACTGGCACAAGTTTGTTCTATGCAATTGGCAGAAGTTTGTTCGATGCAACTGGCACAAGTTTGTTCGATGCAACTGCACAAGTTTGTTTGACACAACTGGCACAAGTTTGTTCGACGCAACTGGCACAAGTTTTTTCGACTCAATTGGCACAAGTTTGTTTGACGCAACTGGCACAAGTTTGTTTGACGCAACTGACACAAGTTTGTTCGACGCAACTGGCACAAGTTTGTTCTACGCAACTGGCACAAATTTGTTCTATGCAACTGGCACAAGTTTGTTTGACGCAACTGGCACAAGTTTGTTCTACGCAACTAGCACAAGTTTGTTTGACACAACTGGCACAAGTTTGTTCAACGCAACTGGCACAAGTTTGTTTGACACAACTGGCACAAGGTTGTTTGACACAACTGGCACAAGTTTGTTCTACGCAAATGGCAAAAGTTTGTTCTATGCATCTGGCACAAGTTTGTTCTATGCAACTGGCACTAGTTTCTTCTACGCAACTGGCACATATTTGTTTGACGCAACTGGCACATGTTTGTTCTACACAACTGGCACAAGTTTGTTCTACGCAACTGTAACAAGTTTGTTTGACACAACTGGCACAAGTTTGTTCGACGCAACTGGCACAAGTTTGTTCGACGGAACTGGCGCAAGCTTGTTCGACGCAACTGCCACAAGTTTGTTCGACGCAACTGGCACAAGTTTGTTCGACGCAACTGGTACAAGTTTGTTTAACTTAACTGGCACAAATTTGTTCGACCCATCTGGCACAAGTTTGTTTGAAACAACTGGCACACGTTTGTTCGACGCAACTGGCACAAGTTTGTTTGACGCAAATGGCAAAAGTTTGTTTGACGCAACTGGCACAAGGTTGTTCTACGCAACATGGACAAGTTTTTTCTACGCAACTGGCACAAGTTTGTTTGACGCAACTGGAACAAGTTTGTTCTATGCAACTGGCACTAGTTTGTTCGATGCAACTGGCACAAGTTTATTTGACGCAACTGGAAAAAGTTTGTTCGACGCAACTGGCACAAGTTTTTTCGACTCAATTGGCACAAGATTGTTTGACACAACTGGCACAAGTTTGTTTGACGCAACTGGCACAAGTTTGTTTGACGCAACTGGCACAAGTTTGTTTGATGCAACTGGCAAAAGTTTATAGCAACTGGCACAAGTTTATCTGATGCAACTGGCACAAGTTTTCTCGATGCAATTGGCAAAATTTTGTTCGCCATAACTGGCACAAGTTTGTTCGATGCAACTGGCACAAGTTTGTTTGACGCAACTGGCAGAAGTTTGTTTGACGCAACTGGCACAAGTTTCTTCGACGCAACTGGCACAAGTTTGTTCAACGCTACTGGCACAAGTTTGTTTGACGCAATTGGCACAAGTTTGTTTGACGCAACTTTCACAAGTTTGTTCTATGCAACTGGCACTAGATTGTTCTACGCAACTGGCATAAGATTGTTTGACGCAACTGCTATAAGTTTGTTCTACGCAACTGGCACAAGTTTGTTCGACGCAACTGGCACAAGGTTGTTCTACACAACTGGCACAAGTTTGTTCTACGCAACTGGCAGAAGTTTGCTTGACGCAACAGGCACAAGTTTGTTCTACGCAACTGGCACTTGTTTGTTCGTTGCCACTGGCACAAGTTTGTTTGACGCAACTGGCCCAAGTTTTTTTGACGCAACTGGCACAAGTTTGTTTGACGCAACTGGCACAAGTTTGTTAGACTAAACTGGCACAAGTTTGTTCAACGCAACTGGCACAAGCTTTTTCGAATCAACTGGCACAAGTTTGTTTGACGCAACTGGCACAAGTTTGTTTGACGCAACTGGCACAAGTTTGTTTGACGCAACTGGCACAAGTTTGTTTGACGCAACTGGCACAAGTTTATTTGACGCAACTGGCACAACTTTTCTTGACGCAACTAGCACAAGTTTGTTCGCCGTAACTGGCACAAGTTTGTTTGACGCAACTCGCACAAGTTTATTGGACGCAACAGGCACAAGTTTTCTCGACGCAATTGGCACAAGTTTGTTCGCCGTAACTGGCACAAGTTTGTTTGACGCAACTGGCACAAGTTTGTTCGATGCAACTGGCACAAGTTTGTTTGACGCAACTGGCACAAGTTTGTTCTTTGCAACTGGCACTAGTTTATTCGACGAACTGGCACAAGTTTGTTTGACGCAATGGGCACAAGTTTGTTCTACTCAACTGTCACAAGTTTGTTCTGTGCAACTGGCACTAGTTTGTTTTACGCAACTGGCATGAGTTTGTTTGATGCAACTGCCACAAGTTTGTTCTATGCAATTGGCACAAGTTTGTTTGACGCAACTGGCACAAGTTTGTTCTACGCAACTGGCACAAGTTTGTTGGATGCCACTGGCACAAGTTTGTTTGACGAAACTGGCCCAAGTTTTTTTGACGCAACTGGCACAAGTTTGTTAGACGCAACTGGCACAAGTTTGTTCGATGCAACTGGCACAAGTTTTTTCGACTCAATTGGGACAAGTTTGTTTTACGCAACTAGAACAAGTTTCTTTGATGCAACTGGCACAAGTTTGTTTGACGCAACTGTCACAAGTTTATTTGACGCAACTGGCACAAGTTTTCTCGACGAAACTGGCACAAGTTGGTTCGCCTTAACTGGCACAAGTTTCTTCGACGCAACTGGCACAAGTTTGTTCGACGCAACTGGCACAAGTTTCTTCTACATAACTGGCACAAGTTTGTTCTATGCAACTGATACAAGTTTGTTCTACGCAACTGGCACTACATGAATGACTAAGCTCTAGTTTGAGAAAATGATGGTCTTCGTATTGGCGCCAAAATCTTCACCGAAGAATCCCTGAAGACTCCTTGAAGATTCTTTCTTCAGCTGAATTGGACCACTGGGCCCCACAAAAAAAAAAAACAAAAAAGGACCCCTCACCAAAGATTTCCTCCGGAATCCCCGGAGGTGGCCATCATTACATGAATGACTAAGCTCTAGTTTGAGAAAATGATAGTCTTCGTATTGGCGCCAAAATCTTCACCGAGGAATCCCTGAAGACTCCTTGAAGATTATTTCTTCAGCTGAACTGGACCCCTGGGCCCCACAAAAAAAAAAAGCAAAACAAAAAAGGACCCCTTACCAAAGATTTCCTCCGGAATCGCAGGAGGTAGCCATCATTACGTAAGTGACTATGCTCTAGTTTGAGAAAATGATAGTCTTCGTATTGGCGCCAAAATCTTCACCGAAGAATCCCTGAAGACTCCTTGAATATTCTTTCTTCAGCTGAATTGGACCCCTGGGCCCGACAAAAAAAAAACTAAAAAGGACCCCTTACCAAAGATTTCCTCCGGAATCGCCGGAGGTGGCCATTATTACATGAATGACTAAGCTCTAGTTTGAGAAAATGATAGTCTTCGTATTGGCGCCAAAATCTTCACCGAAGAATCCCCGAAGACTCCTTGAATATTCTTTCTTCAGCTGAATTGGACCCCTGGGCCCGACAAAAAAAAACTAAAAAGGACCCCTTACCAAAGATTTCCTCCGGAATCGCCGGAGTTGGCCATCATTACATGAATGACTATGCTCTAGTTTGAGAAAATGATAGTCTTCGTATTGGCTCCAAAATCTTCACCGAAGAATCCCTGAAGACTCCTTGAAGATTCTTTCTTCAGCTGAATTGGACCCCTGGGCCCCACAAAAAAAAAAAAAAGGGACTCCTTACCAAAGATTTCCTCCGGAATCGCCGGAGGTGGCCATCATTACATGAATGACTATGCTCTAGTTTGAGAAAATGATAGTCTTCGTATTGGCGCCTAAATGTTCACCAAAGAATCCCTGAAGACTCCTTGAAGATTCTTTCTTCAGCTGAACTGGACCCCTGGGCCCAACAAAAAAAAAAAAAGGACCCCCTACCAAAGATTTTCTTCGGAATCGCCGGAGGTGGCCAACATTACATGAATGACTATGCTCTAGTTTTAGAAAATGATAGTCTTCGTATTGGCTCCAAAATCTTCACCGAAGAGTCCCTGAAGACTCATTGAAGATTCTTTCTTCAGCTGAATTGGACCCCTGGGCCCGACAAAAAAAAAACAAAAAAGGACCCCTTACCAAAGATTTCTTCCGGAATCGCAGGAGGTGGCCATCATTACATGAATGACTATGCTCTAGTTTGAGAAAATGATAGTCTTCGTTTTGGCGCCAAAATCTTCACCGAAGAATCCCTGAAGACTCCTTGAAGATTCTTTCTTCAGCTGAACTGGACCCCTGGGTCCCACAAAAAAAACAAAAAACAAAAAAGGACCCCTTACCAAAGATTTCCTCCGGAATTGCCGGAGGTGGCCATCATTGCATGAATGACTATGCTCTAGTTTGAGAAAATGATAGTCTTCGTATTGGCTCCAAAATCTTCACCGAAGAATCCCTGAAGACTCTTTGAAGATTCTTTCTTCAGCTGAATTGGACCCCTGGGCCCCACAAAAAAAAACAAAAAAGGACCCCTTACCAAAGATTTCCTCCGGAATCGCTGGAGGTGGCCATCATTACATGAATGACTATGCTCTAGTTTGAGAAAATGATAGTCTTCGTATTGGCGCCAAAATCTTCACCGAAGAATTCCTGAAGACTCCTTGAAGATTCTTTCTTCAGCTGAACTGGACCCCTGGGCCCTACAAAAAAAACAAAAAACAAAAAAGGACCCCTTACCAAAGATTTCCTCCGGAATCGCCGGAGGTGGCCATCATTACATGAATGACTATGCTCAAGTTTGAGAAAATGATAGTCTTCGTATTGGCTCCAAAATCTTCACCGAAGAATCCCTGAAGACTCTTTGAAGATTCTTTCTTCAGCTGAATTGGACCCCTGGGCCCCACAAAAAAAAAAAAAAAAAGGACCCCTTACCAAAGATTTCCTCCGGAATCGCCGGAGGTGGCCATCATTACATGAATGACTATGCTCTAGTTTTAGAAAATGATAGTCTTCATATTGGCTCCAGAATCCTCACCCAAGATTCCCTGAAGACTCCTTGAAGACTCTTTCTTCAGCAGTATAACAGGTGTCATTTTTCAATTTCAAGGGTAATTTCTACCATTTATATAGTTGGTAGCCTTTATGACTATGCTCTAGTTTGAGAAAATGATAGTCTTAGTATTGGCGCCAAAATCTTCACCGAAGAATCCCTGAAGACTCCTTGAAGATTCTTTCTTCAGCTGAATTGGACCCCTGGGCCCCACAAAAAAAAACAAAAAAACAATAAAGGACCCCTTACCAAAGATTTCCTCCGGAATCGCCGGAGGTGGCCATCATTACATGAATGACTATGCTCTAGTTTGAGAAAATGATAGTCTTCGTATTGGCGCCAAAATCTTCACCGAAGAATCTCTGAAGACTCCTTGAAGATTCTTTCTTCAGCTGAACTGGACCCCTGGGCCCCACAAAAAAAAACAAAACAAAAAAGGACCCCTTACCAAAGATTTCCTCCGGAATCGCCGGAGGTGGCCATCATTACATGAATGACTATGCTCTAGTTTGAGAAAATGATAGTCTTCGTATTGGCGCCAAAATCTTCACCGAAGAATCCCTGAAGACTCCTTGAATATTCTTTCTTCAGCTGAATTGGACCCCTGGGCCCGACAAAAAAAAAACAAAAAAGGACCCCTTACCAAAGATTTCCTCCGGAATCGCCGGAGGTGGCCATTATTACATGAATGACTAAGCTCTAGTTTGAGAAAATGATAGTCTTCGTATTGGCACCAAAATCTTCACAGAAGAATCCCTGAAGACTCCTTGAAGATTCTTTCTTCAGCTGAACTGGACCCCTGGGCCCCACGAAAAAAAAAAAGGACCCCCTACCAAAGATTTCCTCCGGAATCGCCGGACGTGGCCATCATTACATGAATGACTATGCTCTAGTTTGAGAAAATGATAGTCTTCGTATTGGCGCCAAAATCTTCACCGAAGAATCCCTGAAGACTCCTTGAATATTCTTTCTTCAGCTGAATTGGACTCCTGGGCCCCACAAAAAAAAAAAAAAACTACCCCTTACCAAAGATTTCCTCCGGAATCGCCGGATGTAGCCATCATTACATGAATGACTATGCTCTAGTTTGAGAAAATGATAGTCTTCGTATTGGCGCCAAAATCTTCACCGAAGAATCCCTGAAGACTCCTTGAATATTCTTTCTTCAGCTGAATTGGACCCCTGGGCCCCAAAAAAAAAAAAACAAAAAAGGACCCCTTACCAAAGATTTCCTCCGGAATCGCCTGAGGTGGCCATAATTACATGAATGACTATACTCTAGTTTGAGAAAATGATAGTCTTCGTACTGGCTCCAAAATATTCACCGAAGAATCCCTGAAGACTCCTTGAAGATTCTTTCTTCAGCTGAATTGGACCACTGGGCCCCACAAAAAAAAAAAAACAAAAAAGGACCCCTTACCAAAGATTTCCTCCGGAATCGCCGGAGGTGGCCATCATTACATGAATGACTATGCTCTAGTTTGAGAAAATGATAGTCTTCGTATTGGCGCCAAAATCTTCACCGAAGAATCCCTGAAGACTCCTTGAATATTCTTTCTTCAGCTGAATTGGACTCCTGGGCCCCACAAAAAAAAAAAACAACCCCTTACCAAAGATTTCCTTCGGAATCGCCGGAGGTAGCCATTATTACATGAATGACTATGCTCTAGTTTGAGAAAATGATAGTCTTCGTATTGGCGCCAAAATCTTCGCCGAAGAATCCCTGAAGACTCCTTGAAGATTCTTTCTTCAGCTGAACTGGACCCCTGGGCCCCACAAAAAAAAAAAAAAAAAAAAAGGACCCCTTACCAAAGCTTTCCTCTGGAATCGCCGGAGGTGGCCATCATTACATGAATGACTATGCTCTAGTTTGAGAAAATAATAGTCTTCGTATTGGCTCCAAAATCTTCACCGAAGAATCCCTGAAGACTCCTTGAAGATTCTTTCTTCAGCTGAATTGGACCCCTGGGCCCCACAAAAAAAAAAAAACAAAAAAGGACCCCTTACCAAAGATTTCCTCCGGAATCGCAGGAGGTGGCCATCATTACATGAATGACTAAGCTCTAGTTTGAGAAAATGATAGTCTTCGTATTGGCGCCAAAATCTTCACCGAAGAATCCCTGAAGACTCCTTGAAGATTCTTTCTTCAGCTGAATTGGACCCCTGGTCCCCCCAAAAAAAACAAAAAAGGACCCCTTACCAAAGATTTCCTCCGGAATCGCCGGAAGTGGCCATCATTACATGAATGACTATGCTCTAGTTTGAGAAAATGATAGTCTTAGTATTGGCGCCAAAATCTTCACCGAAGAATCCCTGACGACTCCTTGAAGATTCTTTTTTCAGCTGAATTGGACCCCTGCCCCCCCCCCCAAAAAAAAGGACACCTTACCAAAGATTTCCTCCGGAATCGCCGGAGGTGGCCATCATTACATGAATGACTATGCTATAGTTTGAGAAAATGATAGTCTTCGTATTGGCGCCAAAATCTTCACCGAAGAATCCCTGAAGACTCCTTGAATATTCTTTCTTCAGCTAAATTGGACCCCTGGGCCCGACAAAAAAAAACAAAAAAGGACCCCTTACCAAAGATTTCCTCTGGAATCGCTGGAGGTGGCCATGATTACATGAATGACTAAGCTCTAGTTTGAGAAAATGATAGTCTTCGTATTGGCGCCAAAATCTTCACAGAAGAATCCCTGAAGACTCCTTGAAGATTCTTTCTTCAGCTGAACTGGACCCCTGGGCCCACGAAAAAAAAAAGGACCCCCTATCAAAGATTTCCTCCGGAAGAGCCGGAGGTGGCCATCATTACATGAATGACTATGCTCTAGTTTGAGAAAATGATAGTCTTCGTATTGGCTCCAAAATCTTCACCGAAGAATCCCTGAAGACTCTTTGAAGATTCTTTCTTCAGCTGAATTGGACCCCTGGGCCCCACAAAAAAAAACAAAAAAGGACCCCTTACCAAAGATTTCCTCCGGAATCGCAGGAGGTAGCCATCATTACGTAAGTGACTATGCTCTAGTTTGAGAAAATGATAGTCTTCGTATTGGCGCCAAAATCTTCACCGAAGAATCCCTGAAGACTCCTTGAATATTCTTTCTTCAGCTGAATTGGACCCCTGGGCCCGACAAAAAAAAAACTAAAAAGGACCCCTTACCAAAGATTTCCTCCGGAATCGCCGGAGGTGGCCATTATTACATGAATGACTAAGCTCTAGTTTGAGAAAATGATAGTCTTCGTATTGGCGCCAAAATCTTCACCGAAGAATCCCCGAAGACTCCTTGAATATTCTTTCTTCAGCTGAATTGGACCCCTGGGCCCGACAAAAAAAAACTAAAAAGGACCCCTTACCAAAGATTTCCTCCGGAATCGCCGGAGTTGGCCATCATTACATGAATGACTATGCTCTAGTTTGAGAAAATGATAGTCTTCGTATTGGCTCCAAAATCTTCACCGAAGAATCCCTGAAGACTCCTTGAAGATTCTTTCTTCAGCTGAATTGGACCCCTGGGCCCCACAAAAAAAAAAAAAAGGGACTCCTTACCAAAGATTTCCTCCGGAATCGCCGGAGGTGGCCATCATTACATGAATGACTATGCTCTAGTTTGAGAAAATGATAGTCTTCGTATTGGCGCCTAAATGTTCACCAAAGAATCCCTGAAGACTCCTTGAAGATTCTTTCTTCAGCTGAACTGGACCCCTGGGCCCAACAAAAAAAAAAAAAGGACCCCCTACCAAAGATTTTCTTCGGAATCGCCGGAGGTGGCCAACATTACATGAATGACTATGCTCTAGTTTTAGAAAATGATAGTCTTCGTATTGGCTCCAAAATCTTCACCGAAGAGTCCCTGAAGACTCATTGAAGATTCTTTCTTCAGCTGAATTGGACCCCTGGGCCCGACAAAAAAAAACAAAAAAGGACCCCTTACCAAAGATTTCTTCCGGAATCGCAGGAGGTGGCCATCATTACATGAATGACTATGCTCTAGTTTGAGAAAATGATAGTCTTCGTTTTGGCGCCAAAATCTTCACCGAAGAATCCCTGAAGACTCCTTGAAGATTCTTTCTTCAGCTGAACTGGACCCCTGGGTCCCACAAAAAAAACAAAAAACAAAAAAGGACCCCTTACCAAAGATTTCCTCCGGAATTGCCGGAGGTGGCCATCATTGCATGAATGACTATGCTCTAGTTTGAGAAAATGATAGTCTTCGTATTGGCTCCAAAATCTTCACCGAAGAATCCCTGAAGACTCTTTGAAGATTCTTTCTTCAGCTGAATTGGACCCCTGGGCCCCACAAAAAAAAACAAAAAAGGACCCCTTACCAAAGATTTCCTCCGGAATCGCTGGAGGTGGCCATCATTACATGAATGACTATGCTCTAGTTTGAGAAAATGATAGTCTTCGTATTGGCGCCAAAATCTTCACCGAAGAATTCCTGAAGACTCCTTGAAGATTCTTTCTTCAGCTGAACTGGACCCCTGGGCCCTACAAAAAAAACAAAAAACAAAAAAGGACCCCTTACCAAAGATTTCCTCCGGAATCGCCGGAGGTGGCCATCATTACATGAATGACTATGCTCAAGTTTGAGAAAATGATAGTCTTCGTATTGGCTCCAAAATCTTCACCGAAGAATCCCTGAAGACTCTTTGAAGATTCTTTCTTCAGCTGAATTGGACCCCTGGGCCCCACAAAAAAAAAAAAAAAAAGGACCCCTTACCAAAGATTTCCTCCGGAATCGCCGGAGGTGGCCATCATTACATGAATGACTATGCTCTAGTTTTAGAAAATGATAGTCTTCATATTGGCTCCAGAATCCTCACCCAAGATTCCCTGAAGACTCCTTGAAGACTCTTTCTTCAGCAGTATAACAGGTGTCATTTTTCAATTTCAAGGGTAATTTCTACCATTTATATAGTTGGTAGCCTTTATGACTATGCTCTAGTTTGAGAAAATGATAGTCTTAGTATTGGCGCCAAAATCTTCACCGAAGAATCCCTGAAGACTCCTTGAAGATTCTTTCTTCAGCTGAATTGGACCCCTGGGCCCCACAAAAAAAAACAAAAAAACAATAAAGGACCCCTTACCAAAGATTTCCTCCGGAATCGCCGGAGGTGGCCATCATTACATGAATGACTATGCTCTAGTTTGAGAAAATGATAGTCTTCGTATTGGCGCCAAAATCTTCACCGAAGAATCTCTGAAGACTCCTTGAAGATTCTTTCTTCAGCTGAACTGGACCCCTGGGCCCCACAAAAAAAAACAAAACAAAAAAGGACCCCTTACCAAAGATTTCCTCCGGAATCGCCGGAGGTGGCCATCATTACATGAATGACTATGCTCTAGTTTGAGAAAATGATAGTCTTCGTATTGGCGCCAAAATCTTCACCGAAGAATCCCTGAAGACTCCTTGAATATTCTTTCTTCAGCTGAATTGGACCCCTGGGCCCGACAAAAAAAAAACAAAAAAGGACCCCTTACCAAAGATTTCCTCCGGAATCGCCGGAGGTGGCCATTATTACATGAATGACTAAGCTCTAGTTTGAGAAAATGATAGTCTTCGTATTGGCACCAAAATCTTCACAGAAGAATCCCTGAAGACTCCTTGAAGATTCTTTCTTCAGCTGAACTGGACCCCTGGGCCCCACGAAAAAAAAAAAGGACCCCCTACCAAAGATTTCCTCCGGAATCGCCGGACGTGGCCATCATTACATGAATGACTATGCTCTAGTTTGAGAAAATGATAGTCTTCGTATTGGCGCCAAAATCTTCACCGAAGAATCCCTGAAGACTCCTTGAATATTCTTTCTTCAGCTGAATTGGACTCCTGGGCCCCACAAAAAAAAAAAAAAACTACCCCTTACCAAAGATTTCCTCCGGAATCGCCGGATGTAGCCATCATTACATGAATGACTATGCTCTAGTTTGAGAAAATGATAGTCTTCGTATTGGCGCCAAAATCTTCACCGAAGAATCCCTGAAGACTCCTTGAATATTCTTTCTTCAGCTGAATTGGACCCCTGGGCCCCAAAAAAAAAAAAACAAAAAAGGACCCCTTACCAAAGATTTCCTCCGGAATCGCCTGAGGTGGCCATAATTACATGAATGACTATACTCTAGTTTGAGAAAATGATAGTCTTCGTACTGGCTCCAAAATATTCACCGAAGAATCCCTGAAGACTCCTTGAAGATTCTTTCTTCAGCTGAATTGGACCACTGGGCCCCACAAAAAAAAAAAAACAAAAAAGGACCCCTTACCAAAGATTTCCTCCGGAATCGCCGGAGGTGGCCATCATTACATGAATGACTATGCTCTAGTTTGAGAAAATGATAGTCTTCGTATTGGCGCCAAAATCTTCACCGAAGAATCCCTGAAGACTCCTTGAATATTCTTTCTTCAGCTGAATTGGACTCCTGGGCCCCACAAAAAAAAAAAACAACCCCTTACCAAAGATTTCCTTCGGAATCGCCGGAGGTAGCCATTATTACATGAATGACTATGCTCTAGTTTGAGAAAATGATAGTCTTCGTATTGGCGCCAAAATCTTCGCCGAAGAATCCCTGAAGACTCCTTGAAGATTCTTTCTTCAGCTGAACTGGACCCCTGGGCCCCACAAAAAAAAAAAAAAAAAAAAAGGACCCCTTACCAAAGCTTTCCTCTGGAATCGCCGGAGGTGGCCATCATTACATGAATGACTATGCTCTAGTTTGAGAAAATAATAGTCTTCGTATTGGCTCCAAAATCTTCACCGAAGAATCCCTGAAGACTCCTTGAAGATTCTTTCTTCAGCTGAATTGGACCCCTGGGCCCCACAAAAAAAAAAAAACAAAAAAGGACCCCTTACCAAAGATTTCCTCCGGAATCGCAGGAGGTGGCCATCATTACATGAATGACTAAGCTCTAGTTTGAGAAAATGATAGTCTTCGTATTGGCGCCAAAATCTTCACCGAAGAATCCCTGAAGACTCCTTGAAGATTCTTTCTTCAGCTGAATTGGACCCCTGGTCCCCCCAAAAAAAACAAAAAAGGACCCCTTACCAAAGATTTCCTCCGGAATCGCCGGAAGTGGCCATCATTACATGAATGACTATGCTCTAGTTTGAGAAAATGATAGTCTTAGTATTGGCGCCAAAATCTTCACCGAAGAATCCCTGACGACTCCTTGAAGATTCTTTTTTCAGCTGAATTGGACCCCTGCCCCCCCCCCAAAAAAAAGGACACCTTACCAAAGATTTCCTCCGGAATCGCCGGAGGTGGCCATCATTACATGAATGACTATGCTATAGTTTGAGAAAATGATAGTCTTCGTATTGGCGCCAAAATCTTCACCGAAGAATCCCTGAAGACTCCTTGAATATTCTTTCTTCAGCTAAATTGGACCCCTGGGCCCGACAAAAAAAAACAAAAAAGGACCCCTTACCAAAGATTTCCTCTGGAATCGCTGGAGGTGGCCATGATTACATGAATGACTAAGCTCTAGTTTGAGAAAATGATAGTCTTCGTATTGGCGCCAAAATCTTCACAGAAGAATCCCTGAAGACTCCTTGAAGATTCTTTCTTCAGCTGAACTGGACCCCTGGGCCCACGAAAAAAAAAAGGACCCCCTATCAAAGATTTCCTCCGGAAGAGCCGGAGGTGGCCATCATTACATGAATGACTATGCTCTAGTTTGAGAAAATGATAGTCTTCGTATTGGCTCCAAAATCTTCACCGAAGAATCCCTGAAGACTCATTGAAGATTCTTTCTTCAGCTGAATTGGACCCGTGGGCCCCACAAAAAAAAAAAAACAAAAAAGGACCCCTCACCAAAGATTTCCTCCGGAATCGCCGGAGGTGGCCATCATTACATGAATGACTATGCTCTAGTTTGAGAAAATGATAGTCTTCGTATTGGCGCCAAAATCTTCACCGAAGAATCCCTGAAGACTCTTGAAGATTCTTTCTTCAGCTGATTTGGACCCCTGGGCCCCACAAAAAAAAAAAAAAAAAACCCTTACCAAAGATTTCCTCCGGAATCGCCGGAGGTGGCCATCATTACATGAATGACTATGCTCTAGTTTGAGAAAATGATAGTCTTCGTATTGGCTCCAAAATATTCACCGAAGAATCCCAGAACACTCCTTGAAGATTCTTTCTTCAGCTGAATTGGACCACTGGGCCCCACACAAAAAAAAAAGGACCCCTTACCAAAGATTTCCTCCGGAATCGCCGGAGGTGGCCATCATTACATGAATGACTATGCTCTAGTTTGAGAAAATGATAGTCTTCGTATTGGTGCCAAAATCTTCACCGAGGAATCCCTGAAGACTCCTTGAAGATTCTTTCTTCAGCTAAACTGGACCCCTGGGGCCCACAAAAAAAAAAAAAAAAAAAAAAGGACCCCTTACCAAAGATTTCCTCCGGAATCGCCGGAGGTGGCCATCATTACATGAATGACTATGCTCTAGTTTAAGAAAATGATAGTCTTCGTATTGGCTCCAAAATCTTCACCGAAGAATCCCTGAAGACTCCTTGAAGATTCTTTCTTCAGCTGAATTGGACCCCTGGGCCCCCCCAAAAAAACAAAAATGGACCCCTTACCAAAGATTTCCTCCGGAATCGCCGGAGGTGGTCATCATTACATGAATGACTATGCTCTAGTTTGAGAAAGTGATAGTCTTCGTATTGGCGCAAAATCTTCACCGAAGAAACCCTGAAGACTCCTTGAAGATTCTTTCTTCAGCTGAACTGGACCCCTGGGCCCCACAAAAAAAAAAAAAAAAGACCCCTTACCAAAGATTTCCTCCGGAATCGCCGGAGGTGGCCATCATTACATGAATGACTATGCTCTAGTTTGAGAAAATGACAGTCTTCGTATTGGCTCCAAAATATTCACCGAAGAATCCCTGAAGACTCCTTGAAGATTCTTTCTTCAGCTGAATTGGACCACTGGGCCCCACAAAAAAAAAAAAACAAAAAGGACCCCTTACCAAAGATTTCCTCCGGAATCGCCGGAGGTGGCCATCATTACATGAATGACTATGCTCTAGTTTGAGAAAATGATAGTCTTCGTATTGGCGCCAAAATCTTCACCGAAGAATCCCTGAAGACTCCTTGAAGATTCTTTCTTCAGCTAAATTGGACCCCTGGGACCCACAAAAAAAACAAAAAAGGACCCCTTTCCAAAGATTTCCTCCGGAATCACCGGAGGTGGCCATCATTACATGAATGACTATGCTCTAGTTAGAGAAAATTATAGTCTTCGTATTGGCGCCAAAATCTTCACCGAAGAATCCCTGAAGACTCCTTGAAGATTCTTTCTTCAGCTGAAGTGGACCCCTGGGCCCCACAAAAAAAAAAAAAAAGACCCCTTACCAAAGATTTCCTCCGGAATTGCCGGAGGTGGCCATCATTACATGAATGACTATGCTCTAGTTTGAGAAAATGATAGTCTTCGTATTGGCAACAAAATCTTCACCGAAGAATACCTGAAAACTCCTTGAAGATTCTTTCTTCAGCTGAATTGGACCACTGGGCCCCACAAAAAAAAAACAAAAAAGGACCCCTTACCAAAGATTTCCTCCGGAATCGCCGGAGGTGGCCATCATTATATGAATGACTATGCTCTAGTTTGAGAAAATTATAGTCTTCGTATTGGCTCCAAAATCTTCACCGAAGAATCCCTGAAGACTCCTTAAACATTCTTTCTTCAGCTGAATTGGACCCCTGGGCCCCACAAAAAAAAAAAAAAAAGGACCCCTTAGCAAAGATTTCCTCCGGAATTGCCGGAGGTGGCCATCATTACATGAATGACTATGCTCTAGTTTGAGAAAATGATAGTCTTCGTATTGGCTCCAAAATATTCGCCGAAGAATCCCTGAAGACTCCTTGAAGATTCTTTCTTCAGCTGAATTGAACCCCTGGGTCCCACAAAAAAAAAAAAAAAAAAAAAGGACCCCTTAGCAAAGATTTCCTCCGGAATTGCCGGAGGTGGCCATCATTACATGAATGACTATGCTCTAGTTTGAGAAAATGATAGTCTTCGTATTGGCTCCAAAATCTTCACCGAAGAATCCCTGAAGACTCCTTGAAGATTCTTTCTTCAGTTGAACTGGACCCCTGGGCCCCACAAAAAAAAAAAAAACAAAAAAGAACCCCTTACCAAAGGTTTCCTCAGCAATCGCCGGAGGTGGCCATCATTACATGAATGACTATGCTCTAGTTTTAGAAAATGATAGTCTTCGTATTGGTGCCAAAATCTTCACCGGAGAACCCCTGAAGACTCCTTGAAGATTCTTTCTTCAGCTGAACTGGACCCCTGGGCCCCACAAAAAAAAAAAACAAAAAAGGACCCCTTACCAAAGATTCCTCCGGAATCGCCGGAGGTGGCCATCATTACATGAATGACTATGCTCTAGTTTGAGAAAATGATAGTCTTCATATTGGTGCCAAAATCTTCACCGAAGAATCCCTGAAGACTCCTTGAAGATTCTTTCTTTAGCTGAACTGGACCCCTGGGCCCCACGAAAAAAAAAAAAAGGACCCCTACCAAAGATTTCCTCCGGAATCGCCGGAGGTGGCCGTCATTACATGAATGACTATGCTCTAGTTTGAGAAAATGATAGTCTTCGTATTGGCGCCAAAATCTTCACCGAAGAATCCCTGAAGACTCCTTGAAGATTCTTTCTTCAGCTGAATTGGACCCCTGGGCCCCCACAAAAAAAAAAAAAAAAGGACCCCTTACCAAAGATTTCCTCTGGAATCGCCGGAGGTGGCCATCATTACATGAATGACTATGCTCTAGTTTGAGAAAATGATAGTCTTCGTATTGGTGCCAAAGTCTTCACCGAAGAATCCCTGAAGACTCCTTGAAGATTCTTTCTTCAGCTGAACTGGACCCATGGGCCCCACAAAAAAAAAACAAAAAAGGACCACTTACCAAAGATTTCCTCCGGAATCGCCGGAGGTGGCCATCATTACATGAATGACTATGCTCTAGTTTGAGAAAATGATAGTCTTCGTATTGGCTCCAAAATATTCACCAAAGAATCCCTGAAGACTCCTTGAACATTCTTTCTTCAGCTGAATTGGACCCCTGTGCCCCACAAAAAAAAAAAAAAAAAGGACCCCTTAGCAAAGATTTCCTCCAGAATCGCCGGAGGTGGCCATTATTACATGAATAACTATGCTCTAGTTTGAGAAAATGATAGTCTTCGTATTGGCTCCAAAATATTCACCGAAGAATCCCTGAAGACTCCTTGAAGATTCTTTCTTCAGCTGAATTGAACCCCTGGGCCCCACAAAAAAAAAAAAAACAAAAAAGGACTCCTTACCAAAGATTTCCTCCGGAATCGCAGGAGGTAGCCATCATTACATGAATGACTATGCTCTAGTTTGAGAAAATGATAGTCTTCGTATTGGTGCCAAAATCTTCACTGAAGAATCCCTGAAGACTCCTTGAAGATTCTTTCTTCAGCTGAACTGGACCCATGGGCCCCACAAAAAAAAAAAAAAAAAAAAAGGACCCCTTACCAAAGATTTCCTCCGGAATCGCCAGAGGTGGCCATCATTACATGAATGACTATGCTCTAGTTTGAGAAAATGATAGTCTTCGTATTGGCGCTAAAATCTTTACCGAAGAATCCCTGAAGACTCCTTGAAGATTCTTTCTTCAGCTGAACTGGACCCCTGGGCCCCACGAAAAAAAAAAGGACCCCCTACCAAAGATTTCCTCCGGAATCGCTGGAGGTGGCCATAATTACATGAATGACTATGCTCTAGTTTGAGAAAATGATAGTCTTCGTATTGGCTCCAAAATCTTCACCGAAGAATCCCTGAAGACTCCTTGAAGATTCTTTCTTCAGCTGAATTGGACCCCTGGGCCCCACAAAAAAAAACAAAAAAGGACCCCTTACCAAAGATTTCCTCCGGAATCGCCGGAGGTGGCCATCATTACATGAATGACTATGCTCTAGTTTGAGAAAATGATAGTCTTCTTTTTGGTGCCAAAATCTTCACCGAAGAATCCCTGAAGACTCCTTGAAGATTCTTTCTTCAGCTGAACTGGACCCCTGTGCCCAACAAAAAAAAAAAAAAAAAGGACCCCCTACCAAAGATTTCCTCCGGAATCGCCGGAGGTGGCCATCATTACATGAATGACTATGCTCTAGTTTGAGAAAATGATAGTCTTCGTATTGGCTCCAAAATCTCTACCGAAGAATCCCTGAAGACTTCTTGAAGATTCTTTCTTCAGCTGAATTGGACCCCTGGGCCCCACAAAAAAAAAAACAAAAAAGGACCCCTTACCAAAGATTTCCTCCGGAATCGCCGGAGGTGGAAATCTTTACATGAATGACTAAGCTTTAGTTTGAGAAAATGATAGTCTTCGTATTGGCGCCAAAATCTTCACCGAAGAATCCCTGAAGACTCCTTGAAGATTCTTTCTTCAGCTGAATTGGACCCCTGGGCCCCACAAAAAAAAAAACAAAAAAGGACCCCTTACCAAAGATTTCCTCCGGAATCGCCGGAGGTGGCCATCATTACATGAATGACTATGATCTAGTTTGAGAAAATGATAGTCTTCGTTTTGGCGCCAAAATCTTCACCGAAGAATCCCTGAAGACTCCTTGAAGATTCTTTCTTCAGCTGAACTTGACCCCTGGGTCCCACAAAAAAAAAAAAAAAAAAAAAGGGACCCCTTACCAAAGATTTCCTCCGGAATTGCCGGAGGTGGCCATCATTACATGAATGACTATGCTCTACTTTGAGAAAATGATAGTCTTCGTATTGGCTCCAAAATCTTCACCGAAGAATCCCTGAAGACTCTTTGAAGATTCTTTCTTCAGCTGAATTGAACCCCTGGGCCCTACAAAAAAAAACAAAAAAGGACCCCTTACCAAAGATTTCCTCCAGAATCGCCGGAGGTGGCCATCATTACATGAATGATTATGCTCTAGTTTTAGAAAATGATAGTCTTCATATTGGCTCCAAAATCCTCACCAAAGATTCCCTGAAGACTCCTTGAAGACTCTTTCTTCAGCAGTATAACAGGTGTCATTTTTCAATTTCAAGGGTAATTTCTACCATTTATATAGCTGGTAGCCTTTATGACTATACTCTAGTTTGACAAAATGATAGTCTTAGTATTGGCGCCAAAAATTCACCGAAGAATCCCTGAAGACTTCTTGAAGATTCTTTCTTCAGCTGAATTGGACCCCTGGGCCCCACAAAAAAAAAAAAAACAAAAAAGGACCCCTTACCAAAGATTTCCTCCGGAATCGCCGGAGGTGGCCATCATTACATGAATGACTATGCTCTAGTTTGAGAAAATGATAGTCTTCGTATTGGCGCCAAAATCTTCACCGAAGAATCCCTGAAGACTCCTTGAAGATTCTTTCTTCAGCTGAACTGGACCCCTGGGTCCCACAAAAAAAAAAAAAAAAAGGACCCCTTACCAAATATTTCCTCCGGAATCGCCGGAGGTGGCCATCATTACATGAATGACTATGCTCTAGTTTGAGAAAATGATAGTCTTCGTATTGGTGCCAAAGTCTTCACCGAAGAATCCCTGAAGACTCCTTGAAGATTCTTTCTTCAGCTGAACTGGACCCCTGGGCCCCACAAAAAAAAAAAAAACAAAAAAGGACCCCTTACCAAAGATTTCCTCCGGAATCGCCGGAGGTGGCCATCATTACATGAATGACTATGCTCTAGTTTTAGAAAATGATAGTCTTCGTATTGGCTCCAAAATATTCACCAAAGAATCCCTGAAGACTCCTTGAACATTCTTTCTTCAGCTGAATTGGACCCCTGGGCCCCACAAAAAAAAAACAAAAAAGGACCCGTTAGCAAAGATTTTCTCCAGAATCGCCGGAGGTGGCCATTATTACATGAATGACTATGCTCTAGTTTGAGAAAATGATAGTCTTCGTATTGGCTCCAAAATTTTCACCGAAGAATCCCTGAAGACTCCTTGAAGATTCTTTCTTCAGCTGAATTGAACCCCTGGGCCCCACAAAAAAAAAAAAAACAAAAAAGGACCCCTTACCAAAGATTTCCTCCGGAATCGCAGGAGGTAGCCATCATTACATGAATGACTATGCTCTAGTTTGAGAAAATGATAGTCTTCGTATTGGCTCCAAAATATTCACCAAAGAATCCCTGAAGACTCCTTGAACATTCTTTCTTCAGCTGAATTGGACCCCTGGGCCCCACAAAAAAAAAACAAAAAAGGACCCCTTAGCAAAGATTTTCTCCAGAATCGCCGGAGGTGGCCATTATTACATGAATGACTATGCTCTAGTTTGAGAAAATGATAGTCTTCGTATTGGCTCCAAAATTTTCACCGAAGAATCCCTGAAGACTCCTTGAAGATTCTTTCTTCAGCTGAACTGGACCCCTGGGCCCCACAAAAAAAAAACAAAAAAGAACCCCTTACCAAAGGTTTCCTCCGGAATCGCCGGAGGTGGCCATCATTACATGAATGACTATGCTCTAGTTTTGGAAAATGATAGTCTTCGTATTGGTGCCAAAATCTTCACCGGAGAACCCCTGAAGACTCCTTGAAGATTCTTTCTTCAGCTGAACTGGACCCCTGGGCCCCACAAAAAAAAAAAAAACAAAAAAGGACCCCTTACCAAAGATTTCCTCCGGAATCGCCGTAGGTGGCCATCATTACATGAATGACTATGCTCTAGTTTGAGAAAATGATAGTCTTCGTATTGGTGCCAAAATCTTCACCGAAGAATCCCTGAAGACTCCTTGAAGATTCTTTCTTCAGCTGAACTGGACCCCTGGGCCCCACAAAAAAAAAAAAAAAAAAAAGGACCCCTACCAAAGATTTCCTCCGGAATCGCCGGAGGTGGCCGTCATTACATGAATGACTATGCTCTAGTTTGAGAAAATGATAGTCTTCGTATTGGCGCCAAAATCTTCACCGAAGAATCCCTGAAGACTCCTTGAAGATTCTTTCTTCAGCTGAATTGGACCCCTGGGCCCCCACAAAAAAAAAAAAAAAAAGGACCCCTTACCAAAGATTTCCTCTGGAATCGCCGGAGGTGGCCATCATTACATGAATGACTATGCTCTAGTTTGAGAAAATGATAGTCTTCGTATTGGTGCCAAAGTCTTCACCGAAGAATCCTTGAAGACTCCTTGAAGATTCTTTCTTCAGCTGAACTGGACCCCTGGGCCCCACAAAAAAAAAAAAAACAAAAAAGGACCCCTTACCAAAGATTTCCTCCGGAATCGCCGGAGGTGGCCATCATTACATGAATGACTATGCTCTAGTTTTAGAAAATGATAGTCTTCGTATTGGCTCCAAAATATTCACCAAAGAATCCCTGAAGACTCCTTGAACATTCTTTCTTCAGCTGAATTGGACCCCTGGGCCCCACAAAAAAAAAAACAAAAAAGGACCCCTTAGCAAAGATTTTCTCCAGAATCGCCGGAGGTGGCCATTATTACATGAATGACTATGCTCTAGTTTGAGAAAATGATAGTCTTCGTATTGGCTCCAAAATTTTCACCGAAGAATCCCTGAAGACTCCTTGAAGATTCTTTCTTCAGCTGAATTGAACCCCTGGGCCCCACAAAAAAAAAAAACAAAAAAGGACCCCTTACCAAAGATTTCCTCCGGAATCGCAGGAGGTAGCCATCATTACATGAATGACTATGCTCTAGTTTGAGAAAATGATAGTCTTCGTATTGGTGCCAAAATCTTCACTGAAGAATCCCTGAAGACTCCTTGAAGATTCTTTCTTCAGCTGAACTGGACCCATGGGCCCCAAAAAAAAAAAAAAAAAAAAAGGACCCCTTACCAAAGATTTCCTCCGGAATCGCCGGAGGTGGCCATCATTACATGAATGACTATGCTCTAGTTTGAGAAAATGATAGTCTTCGTATTGGCGCTAAAATCTTCACCGAAGAATCCCTGAAGACTCCTTGAAGATTCTTTCTTCAGCTGAACTGGACCCCTGGGCCCCACGAAAAAAAAAGGACCCCCTACCAAAGATTTCCTCCGGAATCGCCGGAGGTGGCCATCATTACATGAATGACTATGCTCTAGTTTGAGAAAATGATAGTCTTCGTATTGGCTCCAAAATCTTCACCGAAGAATCCCTGAAGACTCCTTGAAGATTCTTTCTTCAGCTGAATTGGACCCCTGGGCCCCACAAAAAAAAACAAAAAAGGACCCCTTACCAAAGATTTCCTCCGGAATCGCCGGAGGTGACCATCATTATGTGAATGACTATGCTCTAGTTTGAGAAAATGATAGTCTTCGTATTGGTGCCAAAATCTTCACCGAAGAATCCCTGAAGACTCCTTGAAGATTCTTTCTTCAGCTGAACTGGACCCCTGGGCCCCACAAAAAAAAAACAAAAAAGGACCCCCTACCAAAGATTTCCTCTGGAATCGCCGGAGGTGGCCATCATTACATGAATGACTATGCTCTAGTTTGAGAAACTGATAGTCTTCGTATTGGCTCAAAATCTCTACCGAAGAATCCCTGAAGACTCCTTGAAGATTCTTTCTTCAGCTGAATTGGACCCCTGGGCCCCACAAAAAAAAAACAAAAAAGGACCCCTTACCAGAGATTTCCTCCGGAATCGCCGGAGGTGGAAATCTTTACATGAATGACTATGCTTTAGTTTGAGAAAATGATAGTCTTCGTATTGGCGCCAAAATCTTCACCGAAGAATCCCTGAAGACTCCTTGAAGATTCTTTCTTCAGCTGAATTGGACCCCTGGGCCCCACAAAAAAAAAAAAAACAAAAAAGGACCCCTTACCAAAGATTTCCTCCGGAATCGCCGGAGGTGGCCATCATTACATGAATGACTATGCTCTAGTTTGAGAAAATGATAGTCTTCGTTTTGGCGCCAAAATCTTCACCGAAGAATCCCTGAAGACTCCTTGAAGATTCTTTCTTCAGCTGAATTGGACCCCTGGGCCCCACAAAAAAAAAAAACAAAAAAGGACCCCTTACCAAAGATTTCCTCTGGAATCGCCGGAGGTGGCCATCATTACATGAATGACTATGCTCTAGTTTGAGAAAATGATAGTCTTCATATTGGCGCCAAAATCTTCACCGAAGAATCCCTGAAGACTCCTTGAAGATTCTTTCTTCAGCGGAATTGGACTCCTGGGCCCAACCAAAAAAAAAAACAAAAAACTACCCCTTACCAAAGATTTCCTCCGGAATCGCCGGAGGTGGCCATCATTACATGAATGACTATGCACTAGTTTGAGAAAATGATAGTCTTCGTATTGGCGCCAAAATCTTCTCCGAAGAATCCCTGAAGACTCCTTGAAGATTCTTTCTTTAGCTGAACTGGACCCCTGGGCCCCACAAAAAAAAAGAAAAAAAAAGACCCCTTACCAAAGATTTCCTCCGGAATCGCCGGAGGTGGCCACCATTACATGAATGACTATGCACTAGTTTGAGAAAATGATAGTCTTCGTATTGGCTCCAAAATCTTCACCGAAGAATCCCTGAAGACTCTTTGAAGATTCTTTCTTCAGCTGAATTGGACCCCTGGGCCCCACATAAAAAAAAACAAAAAAGGACCCCTTACCAAAGATTTCCTCCGGAATCGCCGGAGGTGGCCATCATTACATGAATGACTATGCTCTAGTTTGAGAAAATGATAGTCTTCGTATTGGTGCCAAAATCTTCACCAAAGAATCCCTGAAGACTCCTTGAAGATTCTTTCTTCAGCTGAATTGGACCCCTGGGCCCCACAAAAAAAAAAAAAAAAAAAGGACCCCTTACCAAAGATTTCCTCCGGAATCGCCAGAGTTGGCCATCATTACATGAATGACTATGCTCTAGTTTGAGAAAATGATAGTCTTCGTATTGGTGCCAAAATCTTCACCGAAGAATCCCTAAAGACTCCTTGAAGATTCTTTCTT
Source organism: Macrobrachium rosenbergii (assembly GCA_039081455.1). Taxonomy (NCBI): domain Eukaryota; kingdom Metazoa; phylum Arthropoda; class Malacostraca; order Decapoda; family Palaemonidae; genus Macrobrachium; species Macrobrachium rosenbergii. Next base: position 334,830 of record JANJGK010000464.1, read on the forward strand.
CAGCTGAATTGGACCCCTGGGCCCCACCCCCCCCAAAAAAAAGGACCCCTTACCAAAGATTTCCTCCGGAATCGCCGGAGGTGGCCATCATTACATGAATGACTATGCTCTAGTTTGATAAAATGATAGTCTTCGTATTGGCGCCAAAATCTTCACCGAAGAATCCCTGAAGACTCCTTGAAGATTCTTTCTTCAGCTGAATTGGACCCCTGGGCCCCACAAAAAAAACAAAAAACAAAAAAGGACCCCTTACCAGAGATTTCCTCCGGAATCGCCGGAGGTAGAAATCATTACATGAATGACTAAGCTTTAGTTTGAGAAAATGATAGTCTTCGTATTGGCGCCAAAATCTTCACCGAAGAATCCCTGAAGACTCCTTGAAGATTTTTTCTTCAGCTGAATTGGACCCCTGGGCCCAACAAAAAAAAAACAAAAAAGGACCCCTTACCAAAGATTTCCTCTGGAATCGCCGGAGGTGGCCATCATTACATGAATGACTATGCTCTAGTTTGAGAAAATGATAGTCTTCGTTTTGGCGCCAAAATCTTCACCGAAGAATCCCTGAAGACTCCTTGAAGATTCTTTCTTCAGCTGAACTGGACCCCTGGGCCCCACAAAAAAAAAAAAAAAAAAAAGGACCCCTTACCAAAGATTTCCTCCGGAATTGCCGGAGGTGGCCATCATTACATGAATGACTATGCTCTAGTTTGAGAAAATGATAGTCTTCGTATTGGCTCCAAAATCTTCACCGAAGAATCCCTGAAGACTCTTTGAAGATTCTTTCTTCAGCTGAATTGGACCCCTGGGCCCTACAAAAAAAAAAAAAAACAAAAAAGGACCCCTTACCAAAGATTTTGCTCCGGAATCGCCGGAGGTGGCCATCATTACATGAATGACTATGCTCTAGTTTTAGAAAATGATAGTCTTCATATTGGCTCCAAAATCCTCACCAAAGATTCCCTGAAGACTCCTTGAAGACTCTTTCTTCAGCAGTATAACAAGTGTCATTTTTCAATTTCAAGGGTAATTTCTACCATTTATATAGCTGGTAGCCTTTATGACTATATTCTAGTTTGAGAAAATGATAGTCTTAGTATTGGTGCCAAAATCTTCACCGAAGAATCCCTGAAGACTCCTTGAAGATTCTTTCTTCAGCTGAATTGGACCCCTGGGCCCCACAAAAAAAAAAAACAAAAAAGGACCCCTTACCAAAGATTTCCTCCGGAATCGCCGGAGGTGGCCATCATTACATGAATGACTATGATCTAGTTTGAGAAAATGATAGTCTTCGTTTTGGCGTTAAAATCTTCACCGAAGAATCCCTGAAGACTCCTTGAAGATTCTTTCTTCAGCTGAACTTGACCCCTGGGTCCCACAAAAAAAAAAAAAAAAAAAAAAAGGGACCCCTTACCAAAGATTTCCTCCGGAATCGCCGGAGGTGGCCATCATTACATGAATGATTATGCTCTAGTTTTAGAAAATGATAGTCTTCATATTGGCTCCAAAATCCTCACCAAAGATTCCCTGAAGACTCCTTGAAGACTCTTTCTTCAGCAGTATAACAGGTGTCATTTTTCAATTTCAAGGGTAATTTCTACCATTTATATAGCTGGTAGCCTTTATGACTATACTCTAGTTTGAGAAAATGATAGTCTTAGTATTGGCGCCAAAAATTCACCGAAGAATCCCTGAAGACTTCTTGAAGATTCTTTCTTCAGCTGAATTGGACCCCTGGGCCCCACAAAAAAAAAAAAAAAAAAAAAAGGACCCCTTACCAAAGATTTCCTCCGGAATCGCCGGAGGTGGCCATCATTACATGAATGACTATGCTCTAGTTTGAGAAAATGATAGTCTTCGTATTGGCTCCAAAATCTTCACCGAAGAATCCCTGAAGACTCCTTGAAGATTCTTTCTTCAGCTGAACTGGACCCCTGGGCCCCACAAAAAAAAAAAAAAAAAACGACCCCTTACCAAATATTTCCTCCGGAATCGCTGGAGGTGGCCATCATTACATGAATGACTATGCTCTAGTTTGAGAAAATAGTAGTCTTCGTATTGGCTCCAAAATATTCAACGAAGAATCCCTGAAGACTCCTTGAAGATTCTTTCTTCAGGTGAATTGGACCCCTGGGCCCCACAAAAAAAAAAAAAAAAAAAAAAAAAGGACCCCTTACCAAAGATTTCCTCCGGAATCGCAGGAGGTAGCCATCATTACATGAATGACTATGCTCTAGTTTGAAAAAATGATAGTCTTCGTATTGGTGCCAAAATCTTCATTGAAGAATCCCTGAAGACTCCTTGAAGATTCTTTCTTCGGTTGAACTGGACCCCTGGGCCCCACAAGAAAAAAAAAAAAAAGGACCCCTTACCACAGATTTCCTCCGGAATCGCCGGAGGTGGCCATCATTACATGAATGACTATGCTCTAGTTTGAGAAAATGATAGTCTTCGTATTGGCTCCAAAATCTTCACCGAAGAATCCCTGAAGACTCTTTGAAGATTCTTTCTTCAGCTGAATTGGATCCCTGGGCCCCACAAAAAAAAAACAAAAAAGAACCCCTTACCAAAGGTTTCCTCAGCAATCGCCGGAGATGGCCATCATTACATGAATGACTATGCTCTAGTTTTGGAAAATGATAGTCTTCGTATTGGTGCCAAAATCTTCACCGGAGAACCCCTGAAGACTCCTTGAAGATTCTTTCTTCAGCTGAACTGGACCCCTGGGCCCCACAAAAAAAAAAAAAAACAAAAAAGGACCCCTTACCAAAGATTTCCTCCGGAATCGCCGGAGGTGGCCATCATTACATGAATGACTATGCTCTAGTTTGAGAAAATGATAGTCTTCGTATTGGTGCCAAAATCTTCACCGAAGAATCCCTGAAGACTCCTTGAAGATTCTTTCTTCAGCTGAACTGGACCCCTGGGCCCCACGAAAAAAAAAAAAAAAGGACCCCTACCAAAGATTTCCTCCGGAATCGCCGGAGGTGGCCGTCATTACATGAATGACTATGCTCTAGTTTGAGAAAATGATAGTCTTCGTATTGGCGCCAAAATCTTCACCGAAGAATCCCTGAAGACTCCTTGAAGATTCTTTCTTCAGCTGAATTGGACCCCTGGGCCCCCACAAAAAAAAAAAAAGGACCCCTTACCAAAGATTTCCTCTGGAATCGCCAGAGGTGGCCATCATTACATGAATGACTATGCTCTAGTTTGAGAAAATGATAGTCTTCGTATTGGTGCCAAAGTCTTCACCGAAGAATCCCTTAAGACTCCTTGAAGATTCTTTCTTCAGCTGAACTGGACCCCTGGGCCCCACAAAAAAAAAAACAAAAAAGGACCCCTTACCAAAGATTTCCTCCGGAATCGCCGGAGGTGGCCATCATTACATGAATGACTATGCTCTAGTTTTAGAAAATGATAGTCTTCGTATTGGCTCCAAAATATTCACCAAAGAATCCCTGAAGACTCCTTGAATATTCTTTCTTCAGCTGAATTGGACCCCTGGGCCCCACAAAAAAAAAACAAAAAAGGACCCCTTAGCAAAGATTTCCTCCAGAATCGCGGGAGGTGGCCATTATTACATGAATGACTATGCTCTAGTTTGAGAAAATGATAGTCTTCGTTTTGGCTCCAAAATATTCACCGAAGAATCCCTGAAGACTCCTTGAAGATTCTTTCTTCAGCTGAATTGAACCCCTGGGCCCCACAAAAAAAAAACAAAAAAGGACCCCTTACCAAAGATTTCCTCCGGAATCGCAGGAGGTAGCCATCATTACATGAATGACTATGCTCTAGTTTGAGAAAATGATAGTCTTCATATTGGTGCCAAAATCTTCACTGAAGAATCCCTGAAGACTCCTTGAAGATTCTTTCTTCAGCTGAACTGGACCCATGGGCCCCACAAAAAAAAAAAAAAAAAAGGACCCCTTACCAAAGATTTCCTCCGGAATCGCCGGAGGTGGCCATCATTACATGAATGACTATGCTCTAGTTTGAGAAAATGATAGTCTTCGTATTGGCGCTAAAATCTTCACCGAAGAATCCCTGAAGACTCCTTGAAGATTCTTTCTTCAGCTGAACTGGACCCCTGGGCCCCACAAAAAAAAAAAGGACCCCCTACCAAAGATTTCCTCCGGAATCGCCGGAGGTGGCCATCATTACATGAATGACTATGCTCTAGTTTGAGAAAATGATAGTCTTCGTATTGGCTCCAAAATCTTCACCGAAGAATCCCTGAAGACTCCTTGAAGATTCTTTCTTCAGCTGAATTGGACCCCTGGGCCCCACAAAAAAAAAAAAAAAAAAAGGACCCCTTACCAAAGATTTCCTCCGGAATCGCCGGAGGTGGCCATCATTATGTGAATGACTATGCTCTAGTTTGAGAAAATGATAGTCTTCGTATTGGTGCCAAAATCTTCACCGAAGAATCCCTGAAGACTCCTTGAAGATTCTTTCTTCAGCTGAACTGGACCCCTGGGCCCCACAAAAAAAAAACAAAAAAGGACCCCCTACCAAAGATTTCCTCCGGAATCGCCGGAGGTGGCCATCATTACATGAATGACTATGCTCTAGTTTGAGAAACTGATAGTCTTCGTATTGGCTCCAAAATCTCTACCGAAGAATCCCTGAAGACTCCTTGAAGATTCTTTCTTCAGCTGAATTGGACCCCTGGGCCCCACAAAAAAAAACAAAAAAGGACCCCTTACCAGAGATTTCCTCCGGAATCGCCGGAGGTGGAAATCTTTACATGAATGACTAAGCTTTAGTTTGAGAAAATGATAGTCTTCGTATTGGCGCCAAAATCTTCACCGAAGAATCCCTGAAGACTCCTTGAAGATTCTTTCTTCAGCTGAATTGGACCCCTGGGCCCCACAAAAAAAAAAAACAAAAAAGGACCCCTTACCAAAGATTTCCTCCGGAATCGCCGGAGGTGGCCATCATTACATGAATGACTATGCTCTAGTTTGAGAAAATTATAGTCTTCATATTGGCGCCAAAATCTTCACCGAAGAATCCCTGAAGACTCCTTGAAGATTCTTTCTTCAGCGGAATTGGACTCCTGGGCCCAACAAAAAAAAAACAAAAAACTACCCCTTACCAAAGATTTCCTCCGGAATCGCCGGAGGTGGCCATCATTACATGAATGACTATGCACTAGTTTGAGAAAATGATAGTCTTCGTATTGGCGCCAAAATCTTCTCCGAAGAATCCCTGAAGACTCCTTGAAGATTCTTTCTTCAGCTGAACTGGACCCCTGGGCCCCACAAAAAAAAAAGAAAAAAAAAAGACCCCATACCAAAGATTTCCTCCGGAATCGCCGGAGGTGGCCATCATTACATGAATGACTATGCTCTAGTTTGAGAAAATGATAGTCTTCGTATTGGCTCCAAAATCTTCACCGAAGAATCCCTGAAGACTCTTTGAAGATTCTTTCTTCAGCTGAATTGGACCCCTGGGCCCCACAAAAAAAAAAAACAAAAAAGGACCCCTTACCAAAGATTTCCTCCGGAATCGCCGGAGGTGGCCATCATTACATGAATGACTATGCTCTAGTTTTAGAAAATGATAGTCTTCATATTGGCTCCAAAATCCTCACCCAAGATTCCCTGAAGACTCCTTGAAGACTCTTTCTTCAGCAGTATAACAGGTGTCATTTTTAAATTTCAAGGGTAATTTCTACCATTTATGTAGCTGGTAGCCTTTATGACTATGCTCTAGTTTGAGAAAATGATAGTCTTAGTATTGGCGCCAAAATCTTCACCGAAGAATCACTGAAGACTCCTTGAAGATTCTTTCTTCAGCTGAATTGGACCCCTGGGCCCCACAAAAAAAAAAAAAAAAAAAGGACCCCTTACCAAAGATTTCCTCCGGAATCGCCGGAGGTGGCCATCATTACATGAATGACTATGCTCTAGTTTGAGAAAATGATAGTCTTCGTATTGGTGCCAAAATCTTCACCGAAGAATCCCTGAAGACTCCTTGAAGATTCTTTCTTCAGCTTAATTGGACCCCTGGGCCCCACAAAAAAAAAAAAAAAGGACCCCTTACCAAAGATTTCCTCCGGAATCGCCAGAGGTGGCCATCATTACATGAATGACTATGCTCTAGTTTGAGAAAATGATAGTCTTCGTATTGGTGCCAAAATCTTCACCGAAGAATCCCTAAAGACTCCTTGAAGATTCTTTCTTCAGCTGAATTGGACCCCTGGGCCCCACCCCCCCAAAAAAAAGGACCCCTTACCAAAGATTTCCTCCGGAATCGCCGGAGGTGGCCATCATTACATGAATGACTATGCTCTAGTTTGATAAAATGATAGTCTTCGTATTGGCGCCAAAATCTTCACCGAAGAATCCCTGAAGACTCCTTGAAGATTCTTTCTTCAGCTGAACTGGACCCCTGGGCCCAATAAAAAAAAAAAAAAGGACCCCCTACCAAAGATTTCCTCCGGAATCGCCGGAGGTGGCCATCATTACATGAATGACTATGCTCTAGTTTTAGAAAATGATAGTCTTCATATTGGCTCCAAAATCCTCACCAAAGATTCCCTGAAGACTCCTTGAAGACTCTTTCTTCATCAGTATAACAGGTGTCATTTTTCAATTTCAAGGGTAATTTCTACCATTTATATAGCTGGTAGCCTTTATGACTATATTCTAGTTTGAGAAAATGATAGTCTTAGTATTGGTGCCAAAATCTTCACCGAAGAATCCCTGAAGACTCCTTGAAGTTTCTTTCTTCAGCTGAATTGGACCCCTGGGCCCCCCCACAAAAAAAAAAAAGTACCCCTTACCAAAGATTTCCTCCGGAATCGAAGGAGGTGGCCATCATTACATGAATGACTATGCTCTAGTTTGAGAAAATGATAGTCTTCGTATTGGTGCCAAAATCTTCACCGAAGAGTCCCTGAAGACTCCTTGAAGATTCTTTCTTCACTTGAATTGGACCCCTGGGCCCCCCCCCCAAAAAAAAGGACCCCTTACCAAAGATTTCCTCCGGAATCGCCGGAGGTGGCCATCATTACATGAATGACTATGCTCTAGTTTGAGAAAATGATAGTCTTCGTATTGGCTCCAAAATATTCACCGAAGAATCCCTGAAGACTCCTTGAAGATTCTTTCTTCAGCTGAATTGGACCCCTGGGCCCCACAAAAAAAAACAAAAAAGGACCCCTTACCGAAGATTTCCTCCAGAATCGCCGGAGGTGGCCATCATTACATGAATGACTATGCTCTAGTTTGAGAAAATGATGGTCTTCGTATTGGAGCCAAAATCTTCACTGAAGAATCCCTGAAGACTCCTTGAAGATTCTTTCTTCAGCTGAACTGGACCCCTGGGCCCCACAAAAAAAAAAAAAAAAAAAAGGACCCCTTACCAAAGATTTCCTCCAGAATCGCCGGAGGTGGCCATCATTACATGAATGACTATGCTCTAGTTTGAGAAAATGATAGTCTTCGTATTGGCTCCAAAATCTTCACCGAAGAATCCCTGAAGACTCTTTGAAGATTCTTTCTTCAGCTGAATTGGACCCCTGGGCCCAACAAAAAAAAAACAAAAAAGGACCCATTACCAAAGATTTCCTCCGGAATCGCCGGAGGTGGCCATCATTACATGAATGACTATGCTCTAGTTTTAGAAAATGATAGTCTTCATATTGGCTCCAAAATCCTCACCCAAGATTCCCTGAAGACTCCTTAAAGACTCTTTCTTCAGCAGTATAACAGGTGTCATTTTTCAATTTCAAGGGTAATTTCTACCATTTATATAGCTGGTAGCCTTTATGACTATGCTCCAGTTTGAGAAAATGATAGTCTTGGTATTGGCGCCAAAATCTTCACCGAAGAATCCCTGAAGACTCCTTGAAGATTCTTTCTTCAGCTGAATTGGACCCCTGGGCCCCACAAAAAAAAACAAAAACAAAAAAGGACCCCTTACCAAAGATTTCCTCCGGAATCGCCGGAGGTGGCCACCATTACATGAATGACTATGCTCTAGTTTGAGAAAATGATAGTCTTCGTATTGGTGCCAAAATCTTCACCGAAGAATCCCTGAAGACTCCTTGAAGATTCTTTCTTCAGCTGAACTGGACCCCTGGGCCCCACGAAAAAAAAAAAAGGACCCCACTACCAAAGATTTCCTCCGGAATCGCGGAGGTGGCCATCATTACATGAATGACTATGCTCTAGTTTGAGAAAATGATAGTCTTCGTATTGGCTCCAAAATCTTCACCGAAAAATCCCTGAAGACTCCTTGAAGATTCTTTCTTCAGCTGAATTGGACCCCTGGGCCCCCCCAAAAAAACAAAAAAGGACCCCTTACCAAAGATTTCCTCCGGAATCGCCGGAGGTGGCCATCATTACATGAATGACTATGCTCTAGTTTGAGAAAATGATAGTCTTCGTATTGGCGCCAAAATCTTCACCGAAGAATCCCTGAAGACTCCTTGAAGATTCTTTCTTCAGCTGAACTGGACCCCTGGGCCCAACAAAAAAAAAAAAAAAGGACCCCCTACCAAAGGTTTCCTCCGGAATCGCCGGAGGTGGCCATCATTTCATGAATGACTATGCTCTAGTTTGAGAAAATGATAGTCTTCGTATTGGCGCCAAAATCTTCACCGAAGAATCCCTGAAGACTCCTTGAAGATTCTTTCTTCAGCTGAACTGGACCCCTGGGCCCCACAAAAAAAAACAAAAAAGACCCCTTACCAAAGATTTCCTCCGGAATCGCCGGAGGTGGCCATCATTACATGAATGACTATGCTCTAGTTTGAGAAAATGATTGTCTTCGTATTGGCTCCAAAATCTTCACCGAAGAATCCCTGAAGACTCCTTGAAGATTCTTTCTTCAGCTGAACTGGACCCTTGGGCCCCACAAAAAAAAAAAAAAAAAAAAAGGACCCCTTACCAAAGATTTCCTCCGGAATCGCCGGAGGTGGCCATCATTACATGAATGACTATGCTCTAGTTTGAGAAAATGATAGTCTTCGTATTGGCTCCAAAATCTTCACCGAAGAATCCCTGAAGACTCCTTGAAGATTCTTTCTTCAGCTGAATTGGACCCCTGGGCCCCACAAAAAAAAAACAAAAAAGGACCCCTTACCAGAGATTTCCTCCGGAATCGCCGGAGGTAGAAATCATTACATGAATGACTAAGCTTTAGTTTGAGAAAATGATAGTCTTCGTATTGGCGCCAAAATCTTCACCGAAGAATCCCTGAAGACTCCTTGAAGATTTTTTCTTCAGCTGAATTGGACCCCTGGGCCCAACAAAAAAAAAAACAAAAAAGGACCCCTTACCAAAGATTTCCTCTGGAATCGCCGGAGGTGGCCATCATTACATGAATGACGATGCTCTAGTTTGAGAAAATGATAGTCTTCGTTTTGGCGCCAAAATCTTCACCGAAGAATCCCTGAAGACTCCTTGAAGATTCTTTCTTCAGCTGAACTGGACCCCTGGGCCCCACAAAAAAAAAAAAAAAAAAAAAAGGACCCCTTACCAAAGATTTCCTCCGGAATTGCCGGAGGTGGCCATCATTACATGAATGACTATGCTCTAGTTTGAGAAAATGATAGTCTTCGTATTGGCTCCAAAATCTTCACCGAAGAATCCCTGAAGACTCTTTGAAGATTCTTTCTTCAGCTGAATTGGACCCCTGGGCCCTACAAAAAAAAAAAAACAAAAAGGGACCCCTTACCAAAGATTTCCTCCGGAATCACCGGAGGTGGCCATCATTACATGAATGACTATGCTCTAGTTTTAGAAAATGATAGTCTTCATATTGGCTCCAAAATCCTCACCAAAGATTCCCTGAAGACTCCTTGAAGACTCTTTCTTCAGCAGTATAACAAGTGTCATTTTTCAATTTCAAGGGTAATTTCTACCATTTATATAGCTGGTAGCCTTTATGACTATATTCTAGTTTGAGAAAATGATAGTCTTAGTATTGGTGCCAAAATCTTCACCGAAGAATCCCTGAAGACTCCTTGAAGATTCTTTCTTCAGCTGAATTGGACCCCTGGGCCCCACAAAAAAAAAACAAAAAGGACCCCTTACCAAAGATTTCCTCCGGAATCGCCGGAGGTGGCCATCATTACATGAATGACTATGATCTAGTTTGAGAAAATGATAGTCTTCGTTTTGGCGCCAAAATCTTCACCGAAGAATCCCTGAAGACTCCTTGAAGATTCTTTCTTCAGCTGAACTTGACCCCTGGGTCCCACAAAAAAAAAAAAAAAAAAAAAAAGGGACCCCTTACCAAAGATTTCCTCCGGAATCGCCGGAGGTGGCCATCATTATATGAATGATTATGCTCTAGTTTTAGAAAATGATAGTCTTCATATTGGCTCCAAAATCCTCACCAAAGATTCCCTGAAGACTCCTTGAAGACTCTTTCTTCAGCAGTATAACAGGTGTCATTTTTCAATTTCAAGGGTAATTTCTACCATTTATATAGCTGGTAGCCTTTATGACTATACTCTAGTTTGAGAAAATGATAGTCTTAGTATTGGCGCCAAAAATTCACCGAAGAATCCCTGAAGACTTCTTGAAGATTCTTTCTTCAGCTGAATTGGACCCCTGGGCCCCACAAAAAAAAAAAAAAAAAAAAAAAGGACCCCTTACCAAAGATTTCCTCCGGAATCGCCGGAGGTGGCCATCATTACATGAATGACTATGCTCTAGTTTGAGAAAATGATAGTCTTCGTATTGGCTCCAAAATCTTCACCGAAGAATCCCTGAAGACTCCTTGAAGATTCTTTCTTCAGCTGAACTGGACCCCTGGGCCCCACAAAAAAAAAAAAAAACGACCCCTTACCAAATATTTCCTCCGGAATCGCCGGAGGTGGCTATCATTACATGAATGACTATGCTCTAGTTTGAGAAAATAGTAGTCTTCGTATTGGCTCCAAAATATTCAACGAAGAATCCCTGAAGACTCCTTGAAGATTCTTTCTTCAGGTGAATTGGACCCCTGGGCCCCACAAAAAAAAAAACAAAAAAAAAAGGACCCCTTACCAAAGATTTCCTCCGGAATCGCAGGAGGTAGCCATCATTACATGAATGACTATGCTCTAGTTTGAAAAAATGATAGTCTTCGTATTGGTGCCAAAATCTTCATTGAAGAATCCCTGAAGACTCCTTGAAGATTCTTTCTTCAGTTGAACTGGACCCCTGGGCCCCACAAGAAAAAAAAAAAAAGGACCCCTTACCACAGATTTCCTCCGGAATCGCCGGAGGTGGCCATCATTACATGAATGACTATGATCTAGTTTGAGAAAATGATAGTCTTCGTATTGGCTCCAAAATCTTCACCGAAGAATCCCTGAAGACTCTTTGAAGATTCTTTCTTCAGCTGAATTGGATCCCTGGGCCCCACAAAAAAAAAAACAAAAAAGAACCCCTTACCAAAGGTTTCCTCAGCAATCGCCGGAGGTGGCCATCATTACATGAATGACTATGCTCTAGTTTTGGAAAATGATAGTCTTCGTATTGGTGCCAAAATCTTCACCGGAGAACCCCTGAAGACTCCTTGAAGATTCTTTCTTCAGCTGAACTGGACCCCTGGGCCCCACAAAAAAAAAAAAAAAAAAAAAAGGACCCCTTACCAAAGATTTCCTCCGGAATCGCCGGAGGTGGCCATCATTATATGAATGATTATGCTCTAGTTTGAGAAAATGATAGTCTTCGTATTGGTGCCAAAATCTTCACCGAAGAATCCCTGAAGACTCCTTGAAGATTCTTTCTTCAGCTGAACTGGACCCCTGGGCCCCACGAAAAAAAAAAAAAAAGGACCCCTACCAAAGATTTCCTCCGGAATCGCCGGAGGTGGCCGTCATTACATGAATGACTATGCTCTAGTTTGAGAAAATGATAGTCTTCGTATTGGTGCCAAAATCTTCACCGAAGAATCCCTGAAGACTCCTTGAAGATTCTTTCTTCAGCTGAACTGGACCCCTGGGCCCCACGAAAAAAAAAAAAAAAGGACCCCTACCAAAGATTTCCTCCGGATTCGCCGGAGGAGGCCATCATTACATGAATGACTATGCTCTAGTTTGAGAAAATGATAGTCTTCGTATTGGTGCCAAAATCTTCACCGAAGAATCCCTGAAGACTCCTTGAAGATTCTTTCTTCAGCTGAACTGGACCCCTGGGCCCCACGAAAAAAAAAAAAAAGGACCCCTACCAAAGATTTCCTCCGGAATCGCCGGAGGTGGCCGTCATTACATGAATGACTATGCTCTAGTTTGAGAAAATGATAGTCTTCGTATTGGCGCCAAAATCTTCACCGAAGAATCCCTGAAGACTCCTTGAAGATTCTTTCTTCAGCTGAATTGGACCCCTGGGCCCCCACAAAAAAAAAAAAAGGACCCCTTACCAAAGATTTCCTCTGGAATCGCCAGAGGTGGCCATCATTACATGAATGACTATGCTCTAGTTTGAGAAAATGATAGTCTTCGTATTGGTGCCAAAGTCTTCACCGAAGAATCCCTGAAGACTCCTTGAAGATTCTTTCTTCAGCTGAACTGGACCCCTGGGCCCCACAAAAAAAAAAACAAAAAAGGACCCCTTACCAAAGATTTCCTCCGGAATCGCCGGAGGTGGCCATCATTACATGAATGACTATGCTCTAGTTTTAGAAAATGATAGTCTTCGTATTGGCTCCAAAATATTCACCAAAGAATCCCTGAAGACTCCTTGAATATTCTTTCTTCAGCTGAATTGGACCCCTGGGCCCCACAAAAAAAAAACAAAAAAGGACCCCTTAGCAAAGATTTCCTCCAGAATCGCCGGAGGTGGCCATTATTACATGAATGACTATGCTCTAGTTTGAGAAAATGATAGTCTTCGTTTTGGCTCCAAAATATTCACCGAAGAATCCCTGTAGACTCCTTGAAGATTCTTGCTTCAGCTGAATTGAACCCCTGGGCCCCACAAAAAAAAAACAAAAAAGGACCCCTTACCAAAGATTTCCTCCGAAATCGCAGGAGGTAGCCATCATTACATGAATGACTATGCTCTAGTTTGAGAAAATGATAGTCTTCGTATTGGTGCCAAAATCTTCACTGAAGAATCCCTGAAGACTCCTTGAAGATTCTTTCTTCAGCTGAACTGGACCCATGGGCCCCACAAAAAAAAAAAAAAAAAAAGGACCCCTTACCAAAGATTTCCTCCGGAATCGCCGGAGGTGGCCATCATTACATGAATGACTATGCTCTAGTTTGAGAAAATGATAGTCTTCGTATTGGCGCTAAAATCTTCACCGAAGAATCCCTGAAGACTCCTTGAAGATTCTTTCTTCAGCTGAACTGGACCCCTGGGCCCCACAAAAAAAAAAAGGACCCCCTACCAAAGATTTCCTCCGGAATCGCCGGAGGTGGCCATCATTACATGAATGACTATGCTCTAGTTTGAGAAAATGATAGTCTTCGTATTGGCTCCAAAATCTTCACCGAAGAATCCCTGAAGACTCCTTGAAGATTCTTTCTTCAGCTGAATTGGACCCCTGGGCCCCACAAAAAAAAAACAAAAAAGGACCCCTTACCAAAGATTTCCTCCGGAATCGCCGGAGGTGGCCATCATTATGTGAATGACTATGCTCTAGTTTGAGAAAATGATAGTCTTCGTATTGGTGCCAAAATCTTCACCGAAGAATCCCTGAAGACTCCTTGAAGATTCTTTCTTCAGCTGAACTGGACCCCTGGGCCCCACAATAAAAAACAAAAAAGGACCCCCTACCAAAGATTTCCTCCGGAATCGCCGGAGGTGGCCATCATTACATGAATGACTATGCTCTAGTTTGAGAAACTGATAGTCTTCGTATTGGCTCCAAAATCTCTACCGAAGAATCCCTGAAGACTCCTTGAAGATTCTTTCTTCAGCTGAATTGGACCCCTGGGCCCCACAAAAAAAAACAAAAAAGGACCCCTTACCAGAGATTTCCTCCGGAATCGCCGGAGGTGGAAATCTTTACATGAATGACTAAGCTTTAGTTTGAGAAAATGATAGTCTTCGTATTGGCGCCAAAATCTTCACCGAAGAATCCCTGAAGACTCCTTGAAGATTCTTTCTTCAGCTGAATTGGACCCCTGGGCCCCACAAAAAAAAAAAAACAAAAAAGGACCCCTTACCAAAGATTTCCTCCGGAATCGCCGGAGGTGGCCATCATTACATGAATGACTATGCTCTAGTTTGAGAAAATTATAGTCTTCGTTTTGGCGCCAAAATCTTCACCGAAGAATCCCTGAAGACTCCTTGAAGATTCTTTCTTCAGCTGAATTGGACCCCTGGGCCCCACAAAAAAAAAACAAAAAAGGACCCCTTACCCAAGATTTCCTCTGGAATCGCCGGAGGTGGCCATCATTACATGAATGACTATGCTCTAGTTTGAGAAAATGATAGTCTTCATATTGGCGCCAAAATCTTCACCGAAGAATCCCTGAAGACTCCTTGAAGATTCTTTCTTCAGCGGAATTGGACTCCTGGGCCCAACAAAAAAAAAAACAAAAAACTACCCCTTACCAAAGATTTCCTCCGGAATCGCCGGAGGTGGCCATCATTACATGAATGACTATGCACTAGTTTGAGAAAATGATAGTCTTCGTATTGGCGCCAAAATCTTCTCCGAAGAATCCCTGAAGACTCCTTGAAGATTCTTTCTTCAGCTGAACTGGACCCCTGGGCCCCACAAAAAAAAAAGAAAAAAAAAAGACCCCATACCAAAGATTTCCTCCGGAATCGCCGGAGGTGGCCATCATTACATGAATGACTATGCTCTAGTTTGAGAAAATGATAGTCTTCGTATTGGCTCCAAAATCTTCACCGAAGAATCCCTGAAGACTCTTTGAAGATTCTTTCTTCAGCTGAATTGGACCCCTGGGCCCCACAAAAAAAAAACAAAAAAGGACCCCTTACCAAAGATTTCCTCCGGAATCGCCGGAGGTGGCCATCATTACATGAATGACTATGCTCTAGTTTTAGAAAATGATAGTCTTCATATTGGCTCCAAAATCCTCACCCAAGATTCCCTGAAGACTCCTTGAAGACTCTTTCTTCAGCAGTATAACAGGTGTCATTTTTAAATTTCAAGGGTAATTTCTACCATTTATGTAGCTGGTAGCCTTTATGACTATGCTCTAGTTTGAGAAAATGATAGTCTTAGTTTTGGCGCCAAAATCTTCACCGAAGAATCACTGAAGACTCCTTGAAGATTCTTTCTTCAGCTGAATTGGACCCCTGGGCCCCACAAAAAAAAAAAAAGGACCCCTTACCAAAGATTTCCTCCAGAATCGCCGGAGGTGGCCATCATTACATGAATGACTATGCTCTAGTTTGAGAAAATGATAGTCTTCGTATTGGTGCCAAAATCTTCACCGAAGAATCCCTGAAGACTCCTTGAAGATTCTTTCTTCAGCTTAATTGGACCCCTGGGCCCCACAAAAAAAAAAAAAAAGGACCCCTTACCAAAGATTTCCTCCGGAATCGCCAGAGGTGGCCATCATTACATGAATGACTATGCTCTAGTTTGAGAAAATGATAGTCTTCGTATTGGTGCCAAAATCTTCACCGAAGAATCCCTAAAGACTCCTTGAAGATTCTTTCTTCAGCTGAATTGGACCCCTAGGCCCCACCCCCCCAAAAAAAAAGGACCCCTTACCAAAGATTTCCTCCGGAATCGCCGGAGGTGGCCATCATTACATGAATGACTATGCTCTAGTTTGATAAAATGATAGTCTTCGTATTGGCGCCAAAATCTTCACCGAAGAATCCCTGAAGACTCCTTGAAGATTCTTTCTTCAGCTGAACTGGACCCCTGGGCCCAATAAAAAAAAAAAAAAAGGACCCCCTACCAAAGATTTCCTCCGGAATCGCCGGAGGTGGCCATCATTACATGAATGACTATGCTCTAGTTTGAGAAAATGATAGTCTTCGTATTGGCGCCAAAATCTTCACCGAAGAATCCCTGAAGACTCCTTGAAGATTTTTTCTTCAGCTGAATTGGACCCCTGGGCCCCACAAAAAAAAACAAAAAAGGACCCCTTACCAGAGATTTCCTCCGGAATCGCCGGAGGTAGAAATCATTACATGAATGACTAAGCTTTAGTTTGAGAAAATGATAGTCTTCGTATTGGCGCCAAAATCTTCACCGAAGAATCCCTGAAGACTCCTTGAAGATTTTTTCTTCAGCTGAATTGGACCCCTGGGCCCAACAAAAAAAAAACAAAAAAGGACCCCTTACCAAAGATTTCCTCTGGAATCGCCGGAGGTGGCCATCATTACATGAATGACTATGCTCTAGTTTGAGAAAATGATAGTCTTCGTTTTGGCGCCAAAATCTTCACCGAAGAATCCCTGAAGACTCTTTGAAGATTCTTTCCTCAGCTGAATTGGACCCCTGGGCCCTACAAAAAAAAAAAAAAAACAAAAAAGGACCCCTTACCAAAGATTTTGCTCCGGAATCGCCGGAGGTGGCCATCATTACATGAATGACTATGCTCTAGTTTTAGAAAATGATAGTCTTCATATTGGCTCCAAAATCCTCACCAAAGATTCCCTGAAGACTCCTTGAAGACTCTTTCTTCAGCAGTATAACAAGTGTCATTTTTCAATTTCAAGGGTAATTTCTACCATTTATATAGCTGGTAGCCTTTATGACTATATTCTAGTTTGAGAAAATGATAGTCTTAGTATTGGTGCCAAAATCTTCACCGAAGAATCCCTGAAGACTCCTTGAAGTTTCTTTCTTCAGCTGAATTGGACCCCTGGGCCCCCACAAAAAAAAAAAAAAAAAAAAGGACCCCTTACCAAAGATTTCCTCCGGAATCGAAGGAGGTGGCCATCATTACATGAATGACTATGCTCTAGTTTGAGAAAATGATAGTCTTCGTATTGGTGCCAAAATCTTCACCGAAGAGTCCCTGAAGACTCCTTGAAGATTCTTTCTTCACTTGAATTGGACCCCTGGGCCCCCCCCAAAAAAAAAGGACCCCTTACCAAAGATTTCCTCCGGAATCGCCGGAGGTGGCCATCATTACATGAATGACTATGCTCTCGTTTGAGAAAATGATAGTCTTCGTATTGGCTCCAAAATATTCACCGAAGAATCCCTGAAGACTCCTTGAAGATTCTTTCTTCAGCTGAATTGGACCCCTGGGCCCCACAAAAAAAAACAAAAAAGGACCCCTTACCGAAGATTTCCTCCAGAATCGCCGGAGGTGGCCATCATTACATGAATGACTATGCTCTAGTTTGAGAAAATGATGGTCTTCGTATTGGAGCCAAAATCTTCACTGAAGAATCCCTGAAGACTCCTTGAAGATTCTTTCTTCAGCTGAACTGGACCCCTGGGCCCCACAAAAAAAAAAAAAAAAGGACCCCTTACCAAAGATTTCCTCCAGAATCGCCGGAGGTGGCCATCATTACATGAATGACTATGCTCTAGTTTGAGAAAATGATAGTCTTCGTATTGGCTCCAAAATCTTCACCGAAGAATCCCTGAAGACTCTTTGAAGATTCTTTCTTCAGCTGAATTGGACCCCTGGGCCCAACAAAAAAAAAACAAAAAAGGACCCATTACCAAAGATTTCCTCCGGAATCGCCGGAGGTGGCCATCATTACATGAATGACTATGCTCTAGTTTTAGAAAATGATAGTCTTCATATTGGCTCCAAAATCCTCACCAAAGATTCCCTGAAGACTCCTTGAAGACTCTTTCTTCAGCAGTATAACAGGTGTCATTTTTCAATTTCAAGGGTAATTTCTACCATTTATATAGCTGGTAGCCTTTATGACTATGCTCCAGTTTGAGAAAATTATAGTCTTGGTATTGGCGCCAAAATCTTCACCGAAGAATCCCTGAAGACTCCTTGAAGATTCTTTCTTCAGCTGAATTGGACCCCTGGGCCCCACAAAAAAAACAAAAACAAAAAAGGACCCCTTACCAAAGATTTCCTCCGGAATCGCCGGAGGTGGCCACCATTACATGAATGACTATGCTCTAGTTTGAGAAAATGATAGTCTTCGTATTGGTGCCAAAATCTTCACCGAAGAATCCCTGAAGACTCTTTGAAGATTCTTTCTTCAGCTGAACTGGACTCCTGGGCCCCACGAAAAAAAAAAAAAAAGGACCCCACTACCAAAGATTTCCTCCGGAATCGCGGAGGTGGCCATCATTACATGAATGACTATGCTCTAGCTTGAGAAAATGATAGTCTTCGTATTGGCTCCAAAATCTTCACCGAAAAATCCCTGAAGACTCCTTGAAGATTCTTTCTTCAGCTGAATTGGACCCCTGGCACCCCCAAAAAAACAAAAAAGGACCCCTTACCAAAGATTTCCTCCGGAATCGCCGGAGGTGGCCATCATTACATGAATGACTATGCTCTAGTTTGAGAAAATGATAGTCTTCGTATTGGCGCCAAAATCTTCACCGAAGAATCCCTGAAGACTCCTTGAAGATTCTTTCTTCAGCTGAACTGGACCCCTGGGCCCAACAAAAAAAAAAAAAAGGACCCCCTACCAAAGGTTTCCTCCGGAATCGCCGGAGGTGGCCATCATTTCATGAATGACTATGCTCTAGTTTGAGAAAATGATAGTCTTCGTATTGGCGCCAAAATCTTCACCGAAGAATCCCTGAAGACTCCATGAAGATTCTTTCTTCAGCTGAACTGGACCCCTGGGCCCCACAAAAAAAAAAAAAAAAAGACCCCTTACCAAAGATTTCCTCCGGAATCGCCGGAGGTGGCCATCATTACATGAATGACTATGCTCTAGTTTGAGAAAATGATAGTCTTCGTATTGGCTCCAAAATCTTCACCGAAGAATCCCTGAAGACTCCTTGAAGTTTCTTTCTTCAGCTGAATTGGACCCCTGGGCCCCCACAAAAAAAAAAAAAAAAAAAAAGGACCCCTTACCAAAGATTTCCTCCGGAATCGAAGGAGGTGGCCATCATTACATGAATGACTATGCTCTAGTTTGAGAAAATGATAGTCTTCGTATTGGTGCCAAAATCTTCACCGAAGAGTCCCTGAAGACTCCTTGAAGATTCTTTCTTCACTTGAATTGGACCCCTGGGCCCCCCCCCCAAAAAAAGGACCCCTTACCAAAGATTTCCTCCGGAATCGCCGGAGGTGGCCATCATTACATGAATGACTATGCTCTCGTTTGAGAAAATGATAGTCTTCGTATTGGCTCCAAAATATTCACCGAAGAATCCCTGAAGACTCCTTGAAGATTCTTTCTTCAGCTGAATTGGACCCCTGGGCCCCACAAAAAAAAACAAAAAAGGACCCCTTACCGAAGATTTCCTCCAGAATCGCCGGAGGTGGCCATCATTACATGAATGACTATGCTCTAGTTTGAGAAAATGATGGTCTTCGTATTGGAGCCAAAATCTTCACTGAAGAATCCCTGAAGACTCCTTGAAGATTCTTTCTTCAGCTGAACTGGACCCCTGGGCCCCACAAAAAAAAAAAAAAAAAGGACCCCTTACCAAAGATTTCCTCCAGAATCGCCGGAGGTGGCCATCATTACATGAATGACTATGCTCTAGTTTGAGAAAATGATAGTCTTCGTATTGGCTCCAAAATCTTCACCGAAGAATCCCTGAAGACTCTTTGAAGATTCTTTCTTCAGCTGAATTGGACCCCTGGGCCCAACAAAAAAAAAACAAAAAAGGACCCATTACCAAAGATTTCCTCCGGAATCGCCGGAGGTGGCCATCATTACATGAATGACTATGCTCTAGTTTTAGAAAATGATAGTCTTCATATTGGCTCCAAAATCCTCACCCAA
The DNA here is from genome assembly GCA_039081455.1 of Macrobrachium rosenbergii. NCBI lineage: Eukaryota > Metazoa > Arthropoda > Malacostraca > Decapoda > Palaemonidae > Macrobrachium > Macrobrachium rosenbergii. The sequence goes on from JANJGK010000464.1 coordinate 354,614, forward strand.
GATTCCCTGAAGACTCCTTGAAGACTCTTTCTTCAGCAGTATAACAGGTGTCATTTTTCAATTTCAAGGGTAATTTCTACCATTTATATAGCTGGTAGCCTTTATGACTATGCTCCAGTTTGAGAAAATGATAGTCTTGGTATTGGCGCCAAAATCTTCACCGAAGAATCCCTGAAGACTCCTTGAAGATTCTTTCTTCAGCTGAATTGGACCCCTGGGCCCCACAAAAAAAAAACAAAAACAAAAAAGGACCCCTTACCAAAGATTTCCTCCGGAATCGCCGGAGGTGGCCACCATTACATGAATGACTATGCTCTAGTTTGAGAAAATGATAGTCTTCGTATTGGTGCCAAAATCTTTTTTCACCGAAGAATCCCTGAAGACTCCTTGAAGATTCTTTCTTCAGCTGAACTGGACCCCTGGGCCCCACGAAAAAAAAAAAAAAAGGACCCCACTACCAAAGATTTCCTCCGGAATCGCGGAGGTGGCCATCATTACATGAATGACTATGCTCTAGTTTGAGAAAATGATAGTCTTCGTATTGGCGCCAAAATCTTCACCGAAGAATCCTTGAAGACTCCTTGAAGATTCTTTCTTCAGCTGAACTGGACCCCTGGGCCCCAGAAAAAAAAACAAAAAAGAAAAAAAGGACCCCTTACCAAAGATTTCCTCCGGAATCGCCGGAGGTGGCCATCATTACATGAATGACTATGCTCTAGCTTGAGAAAATGATAGTCTTCGTATTGGCTCCAAAATCTTCACCGAAAAATCCCTGAAGACTCCTTGAAGATTCTTTCTTCAGCTGAATTGGACCCCTGGGCCCCCCAAAAAAAACAAAAAAGGACCCCTTACCAAAGATTTCCTCCGGAATCGCCGGAGGTGGCCATCATTACATGAATGACTATGCTCTAGTTTGAGAAAATGATAGTCTTCGTATTGGCGCCAAAATCTTCACCGAAGAATCCCTGAAGACTCCTTGAAGATTCTTTCTTCAGCTGAACTGGACCCCTGGGCCCAACAAAAAAAAAAAAAAAGGACCCCCTACCAAAGGTTTCCTCCGGAATCGCCGGAGGTGGCCATCATTTCATGAATGACTATGCTCTAGTTTGAGAAAATGATAGTCTTCGTATTGGCGCCAAAATCTTCACCGAAGAATCCCTGAAGACTCCTTGAAGATTCTTTCTTCAGCTGAACTGGACCCCTGGGCCCCACAAAAAAAAAAAAAAAAAAAAGACCCCTTACCAAAGATTTCCTCCGGAATCGCCGGAGGTGGCCATCATTACATGAATGACTATGCTCTAGTTTGAGAAAATGATAGTCTTCGTATTGGCTCCAAAATCTTCACCGAAGAATCCCTGAAGACTCCTTGAAGATTCTTTCTTCAGCTGAACTTGACCCTTGGGCCCCACAAAAAAAAAAAAAAAAAAAGGACCCCTTACCAAAGATTTCCTCCGGAATCGCCGGAGGTGGCCATCATTACATGAATGACTATGCTCTAGTTTGAGAAAATGATAGTCTTCGTATTGGCTCCAAAATCTTCACCGAAAAATCCCTAAAGACTCCTTGAAGATTCTCTCTTCAGCTGAATTGGACCCCTGGGCCCCCCCAAAAAAACAAAAAAGGACCCCTTACCAAAGATTTCCTCCGGAATCGCCGGAGGTGGCCATCATTACATGAATGACTATGCTCTAGTTTGAGAAAATGATAGTCTTCGTATTGGCGCCAAAATCTTCACCGAAGAATCCCTGAAGACTCCTTGAAGATTCTTTCTTCAGCTGAACTGGACCCCTGGGCCCAACAAAAAAAAAAAAAAAGGACCCCCTACCAAAGGTTTCCTCCGGAATCGCCGGAGGTGGCCATTATTACATGAATGACTATGCTCTAGTTTGAGAAAATGATAGTCTTCGTATTGGCTCCAAAATCTTCACCGAAGAATCCCTGAAGACTCCTTGAAGATTCTTTCTTCAGCTGAATTGGACCCCTGGGCCCCACAAAAAAAAAAAAAAGGACCCCTTACCAGAGATTTCCTCCGGAATCGCCGGAGGTGGAAATCATTACATGAATGACTAAGCTTTAGTTTGAGAAAATGATAGTCTTCGTATTGGCGCCAAAATCTTCACCGAAGAATCCCTGAAGACTCCTTGAAGATTCTTTCTTCAGCTGAATTGGACCCCTGGGCCCCCCCAAAAAAACAAAAAAGGACCCCTTACCAAAGATTTCCTCCGGAATCGCCGGAGGTGGCCATCATTACATGAATGACTATGCTCTAGTTTGAGAAAATGATAGTCTTCGTTTTGGCGCCAAAATCTTCACCGAAGAATCGCTGAAGACTCCTTGAACATTCTTTCTTCAGCTGAACTGGACCCCTGGGCCCTACAAAAAAAAAAAAAAAAAGGGACCCCTTACCAAAGATTTCCTCCGGAATTGCCGGAGGTGGCCATCATTACATGAATGACTATGCTCTACTTTGAGAAAATGATAGTCTTCGTATTGGCTCCAAAATCTTCACCGAAGAATCCCTGAAGACTCTTTGAAGATTCTTTCTTCAGCTGAATTGGACCCCTGGGCCCTACAAAAAAAAAACAAAAAAGGACCCCTTACCAAAGATTTCCTCCAGAATCGCCGGAGGTGGCCATCATTACATGAATGACTATGCTCTAGTTTTAGAAAATGGTAGTCTTCATATTGGCTCCAAAATCCTCACCAAAGATTCCCTGAAGACTCCTTGAAGACTCTTTCTTCAGCAGTATAACAGGTGTCATTTTTCAATTTCAAGGGTAATTTCTACCATTTATATAGCTGGTAGCCTTTATGACTATACTCTAGTTTGAGAAAATGATAGTCTTAGTATTGGTGCCAAAATCTTCACCGAAGAATCCCTGAAGACTCCTTGAAGATTCTTTCTTCAGCTGAACTGGACCCCTGGGCCCCCACAAAAAAAAAACAAAAAAGGACCCCTTACCAAAGATTTCCTCCGGAATCGCCGGAGGTGGCCATCATTACATGAATGACTATGCTCTAGTTTGAGAAAATGATAGTCTTCGTATTGGCTCCAAAATATTCACCGAAGAATCCCTGAAGACTCCTGAAACATTCTTTCTTCAGCTGAATTGGACCCCTGGGCCCCACAAAAAAAAAAAAAACAAAAAAGGACCCCTTAGCAAAGATTTCCTCCGGAATCGCCGGAGGTGGCCATCATTACATGAATGACTATGCTCTAGTTTGAGAAAATGATAGTCTTCGTATTGGCTCCAAAATATTCACCGAAGAATCCCTGAAGACTCCTTGAAGATTCTTTCTTCAGCTGAATTGAACCCCTGGGTCCCACAAAAAAAAAAAAAAAAGGACCCCTTACCAAAGATTTCCTCCAGAATCGCAGGAGGTAGCCATCATTACATGAATGACTATGCTCTAGTTTGAAAAAATGATAGTCTTCGTATTGGTGCCAAAATCTTCATTGAAGAATCCCTGAAGACTCCTTGAAGATTCTTTCTTCAGTTGAACTGGACCCCTGGGCCCCACAAAAAAAAAAAAAAGGACCCCTTACCAAAGATTTCCTCCGGAATCGCCGGAGGTGGCCATCATTACATGAATGACTATGCTCTAGTTTGAGAAAATGATAGTCTTCGTATTGGCTCCAAAATATTCACCGAAGAATCCCTGAAGACTCCTTAAACATTCTTTCTTCAGCTGAATTGGACCCCTGGGCCCCACAAAAAAAAAAAACAAAAAAGGACCCCTTAGCAAAGATTTCCTCCGGAATCGCCGGAGGTGGCCATCATTACATGAATGACTATGCTCTAGTTTGAGAAAATGATAGTCTTCGTATTGGCTCCAAAATATTCACCGAAGAATCCCTGAAGACTCCTTGAAGATTCTTTCTTCAGCTGAATTGAACCCCTGGGTCCCACAAAAAAAAAAAAAAAAAAGGACCCCTTACCAAAGATTTCCTCCGGAATCGCAGGAGGTAGCCATCATTACATGAATGACTATGCTCTAGTTTGAAAAAATGATAGTCTTCGTATTGGTGCCAAAATCTTCATTGAAGAATCCCTGAAGACTCCTTGAAGATTCTTTCTTCAGTTGAACTGGACCCCTGGGCCCCACAAAAAAAAAAAAAAAGGACCCCTTACCAAAGATTTCCTCCGGAATCGCCGGAGGTGGCCATCATTACATGAATGACTATGCTCTAGTTTGAGAAAATGATAGTCTTCGTATCGGCTCCAAAATCTTCACCGAAGAATCCCTGAAGACTCTTTGAAGATTCTTTCTTCAGCTGAATTGGATCCCTGGACCCACAAAAAAAAAAAAACAAAAAAGAACCCCTTACCAAAGGTTTCCTCAGCAATCGCCGGAGGTGGCCATCATTACATGAATGACTATGCTCTAGTTTTAGAAAATGATAGTCTTCGTATTGGCGCCAAAATCTTCACCAGAGAACCCCTGAAGACTCCTTGAAGATTCTTTCTTCAGCTGAACTGGACCCCTGGGCCCCACAAAAAAAAAAAAAAAAAAAAAGGACCCCTTACCAAAGATTTCCTCCGGAATCGCCGGAGGTGGCCATCATTACATGAATGACTATGCTCTAGTTTGAGAAAATGATAGTCTTCGTATTGGTGCCAAAATCTTCACCGAAGAATCCCTGAAGACTCCTTGAAGATTCTTTCTTCAGCTGAACTGGACCCCTGGGCCCCACGAAAAAAAAAAAAAAGGACCCCTACCAAAGATTTCCTCCGGAATCGCCGGAGGTGGCCGTCATTACATGAATGACTATGCTCTAGTTTGAGAAAATGATAGTCTTCGTATTGGCGCCAAAATCTTCACCGAAGAATCCCTGAAGACTCCTTGAAGATTCTTTCTTCAGCTGAATTGGACCCCTGGGCCCCCACAATAAAAAAAAAAAAAGGACCCCTTACCAAAGATTTCCTCCGGAATTGCCGGAGGTGGCCATCATTACATGAATGACTATGCTCTAGTTTGAGAAAATGATAGTCTTCGTATTGGTGCCAAAGTCTTCACCGAAGAATCCCTGAAGACTCCTTGAAGATTCTTTCTTCAGCTGAACTGGACCCCTGGGCCCCACAAAAAAAAAAAAAAAAAAAAAGGACCCCTTACCAAAGATTTCCTCCGGAATCGCCGGAGGTGGCCATCATTACATGAATGACTATGCTCTAGTTTGAGAAAATGATAGTCTTCGTATTGGCTCCAAAATATTCACCAAAGAATCCCTGAAGACTCCTTGAAGATTCTTTCTTCAGCTGAATTGGACCCCTGGGCCCCACAAAAAAAAACAAAAAAGGACCCCTTAGCAAAGATTTCACCCAGAATCGCCGAAGGTGGCCATTATTACATGAATGACTATGCTCTAGTTTGAGAAAATGATAGTCTTCGTATTGGCTCCAAAATATTCACTGAAGAATCCCTGAAGACTCCTTGAAGATTCTTTCTTCAGCTGAATTGAACCCCTGGGCCCCACAAAAAAAAGACAAAAAAGGACCCCTTACCAAAGATTTCCTCCGGAATCGCAGGAGGTAGCCATCATTACATGAATGACTATGCTCTAGTTTGAGAAAATGATAGTCTTCGTATTGGTGCCAAAATCTTCACTGAAGAATCCTTGAAGACTCCTTGAAGATTCTTTCTTCAACTGAACTGGACCCATGGGCCCCACAAAAAAAAAAAAAAAAAGGACCCCTTACCAAAGATTTCCTCCGGAATCGCCGGAGGTGGCCATCATTACATGAATGACTATGCTCTAGTTTGAGAAAATGATAGTCTTCGTATTGGCGCCAAAATCTTCACCGAAGAATCCCTGAAGACTCCATGAAGATTCTTTCTTCAGCTGAACTGGACCCCTGGGCCCCACGAAAAAAAAAAGGGACCCCCTACCAAAGATTTCCTCCGGAATCGCCGGAGGTGGCCATCATTACATTAATGACTATGCTCTAGTTTGAGAAAATGATAGTCTTCGTATTAGCGCCAAAATCTTCACCGAAGAATCCCTGAAGACTCCTTGAAGATTCTTTCTTCAGCTGAATTGGACCCCTGGGCCCCACAAAAAAAAAACAAAAAAGGACCCCTTACCAAAGATTTCCTCCGGAATCGCCGGAGGTGGCCATCATTACATGAATGACTATGCTCTAGTTTGAGAAAATGATAGTCTTCGTATTGGTGCCAAAATCTTCACCGAAGAATCCCTGAAGACTCCTTGAAGATTCTTTCTTCAGCTGAACTGGACCCCTGGGCCCAACAAAAAAAAAAAAAAAAAGGACCCCCTACCAAAGATTTCCTCCGGAATTGCCGGAGGTGGCCATCATTACATGAATGACTATGCTCTAGTTTTAGAAAATGATAGTCTTCGTATTGGCTCCAAAATCTCTACCGAAGAATCCCTGAAGACTCCTTGAAGATTCTTTCTTCAGCTGAATTGGACCCCTGGGCCCCACAAAAAAAACAAAAAAGGACCCCTTACCAAAGATTTCCTCCGGAATCGCCGGAGGTGGAAATCTTTACATGAATGACTAAGCTTTAGTTTGAGAAAATGATAGTCTTCGTATTGGCGCCAAAATCTTCACCGAAGAATCCCTGAAGACTCCTTGAAGATTCTTTCTTCAGCTGAATTGGACCCCTGGGCCCCACAAAAAAAAAAAAACAAAAAAGGACCCCTTACCAAAGATTTCCTCCGGAATCGCCGGAGGTGGCCATCATTACATGAATGACTATGCTCTAGTTTGAGAAAATGATAGTCTTCGTTTTGGCGCCAAAATCTTCACCGAAGAATCCCTGAAGACTCCTTGAAGATTCTTTCTTCAGCTGAACTTGACCCCTGGGTCCCACAAAAAAAAAAAAAAAAAAAAAAAGGGACCCCTTACCAAAGATTTCCTCCGGAATTGCCGGAGGTGGCCATCATTACATGAATGACTATGCTCTACTTTGAGAAAATGATAGTCTTCGTATTGGCTCCAAAATCTTCACCGAAGAATCCCTGAAGACTCTTTGAAGATTCTTTCTTCAGCTGAATTGGACCCCTGGGCCCTACAAAAAAAAAACAAAAAAGGACCCCTTACCAAAGATTTCCTCCGGAATCGCCGGAGGTGGCCATCATTACATGAATGATTATGCTCTAGTTTTAGAAAATGATAGTCTTCATATTGGCTCCAAAATCCTCACCAAAGATTCCCTGAAGACTCCTTGAAGACTTTTTCTTCAGCAGTATAACAGGTGTCATTTTTCAATTTCAAGGGTAATTTCTACCATTTATATAGCTGGTAGCCTTTATGACTATACTCTAGTTTGAGAAAATGATAGTCTTAGTATTGGCGCCAAAAATTCACCAAAGAATCCCTGAAGACTTCTTGAAGATTCTTTCTTCAGCTGAATTGGACCCCTGGGCCCCACAAAAAAAAAAAAAAAAAAAGGACCCCTTACCAAAGATTTCCTCCGGAATCGCCGGAGGTGGCCATCATTACATGAATGACTATGCTCTAGTTTGAGAAAATGATAGTCTTCGTATTGGCGCCAAAATCTTCACCGAAGAATCCCTGAAGACTCCTTGAAGATTCTTTCTTCAGCTGAACTGGACCCCTGGGCCCCACAAAAAAAAAAAACGACCCCTTACCAAATATTTCCTCCGGAATCGCCGGAGGTGGCCATCATTACATGAATGACTATGCTCTAGTTTGAGAAAATGGTAGTCTTCGTATTGGCTACAAAATATTCACCGAAGAATCCCTGAAGACTCCTTGAAGATTCTTTCTTCAGGTGAATTGGACCCCTGGGCCCCACAAAAAAAAAAAACAAAAAAAAAAAGGACCCCTTACCAAAGATTTCCTCCGGAATCGCAGAAGGTAGCCATCATTACATGAATGACTATGCTCTAGTTTGAAAAAATGATAGTCTTCGTATTGGTGCCAAAATCTTCATTGAAGAATCCCTGAAGACTCCTTGAAGATTCTTTCTTCAGTTGAACTGGACCCCTGGGCCCCACTAGAAAAAAAAAAAAGGACCACTTACCACAGATTTCCTCCGGAATCGCCGGAGGTGGCCATCATTACATGAATGACTATGCTCTAGTTTGAGAAAATGATAGTCTTCGTATTGGCTCCAAAATCTTCACCGAAGAATCCCTGAAGACTCTTTGAAGATTCTTTCTTCAGCTGAATTGGATCCCTGGGCCCCACAAAAAAAAAAAAAAGAACCCCTTACCAAAGGTTTCCTCAGCAATCGCCGGAGGTGGCCATCATTACATGAATGACTATGCTCTAGTTTTAGAAAATGATAGTCTTCGTATTGGTGCCAAAATCTTCACCGGAGAACCCCTGAAGACTCCTTGAAGATTCTTTCTTCAGCTGAACTGGACCCCTGGGCCCCACAAAAAAAAAAAAAAAAAAAAAAAAAGGACCCCTTACCAAAGATTTCCTCCGGAATCGCCGGAGGTGGCCATCATTACATGAATGACTATGCTCTAGTTTGAGAAAATGATAGTCTTCGTATTGGTGCCAAAATCTTCACCGAAGAATCCCTGAAGACTCCTTGAAGATTCTTTCTTCAGCTGAACTGGACCCCTGGGCCCCACGAAAAAAAAAAAAAAAGGACCCCTACCAAAGATTTCCTCCGGAATCGCCTGAGGTGGCCGTCATTACATGAATGACTATGCTCTAGTTTGAGAAAATGATAGTCTTCGTATTGGCGCCAAAATCTTCACCGAAGAATCCCTGAAGACTCCTTGAAGATTCTTTCTTCAGCTGAATTGGACACCTGGGCCCCCACAAAAAAAAAAAAAAGGACCCCTTACCAAAGATTTCCTCCGGAATCGCCGGAGGTGGCCATCATTACATGAATGACTATGCTCTAGTTTGAGAAAATGATAGTCTTCGTATTGGTGCCAAAGTCTTCACCGAAGAATCCCTGAAGACTCCTTGAAGATTCTTTCTTCAGCTGAACTGGACCCCTGGGCCCCACAAAAAAAAAAAAAAAGGACCCCTTACCAAAGATTTCCTCCGGAATCGCCGGAGGTGGCCATCATTACATGAATGACTATGCTCTAGTTTTAGAAAATGGTAGTCTTCGTATTGGCTCCAAAATATTCACCAAAGAATCCCTGAAGACTCCTTGAACATTCTTTCTTCAGCTGAATTGGACCCCTGGGCCCCACAAAAAAAAAAAAAAAAAAGGACCCCTTAGCAAATATTTCCTCCAGAATCGCCAGAGGTGGCCATTATTACATGAATGACTATGCTCTAGTTTGAGACAATGATAGTCTTCGTATTGGCTCCAAAATATTCACCGAAGAATCCCTGAAGACTCCTTGAAGATTCTTTCTTCAGCTGAATTGAACCCCTGGGGCCCACAAAAAAAAAAAAAAGGACCCCTTACCAAATATTTCCTCCGGAATCGCCGGAGGTGGCCATCATTACATGAATGACTATGCTCTAGTTTGAGAAAATGATAGTCTTCGTATTGGCGCCAAAACCTTCACCGAAGAGTCCCTGAAGACTCCTTGAAGATTCTTTCTTCAGCTGAACTGGACCTGTGGGCCCCACGAAAAAATAAAAAGGACCCCCTACCAAAGATTTCCTCCGGAATCGCCGGAGGTGGCCATCATTACATGAATGACTATGGTCTAGTTTGAGAAAATGATAGTCTTCGTATTGGCTCCAAAATCTTCACCGAAGAATCCCTGAAGACTCCTTGAAGATTCTTTCTTCAGCTGAATTGGACCCCTGGGCCCCACAAAAAAAAACAAAAAAGGACCCCTTAACAAAGATTTCCTCCGGAATCTCCGGAGGTGGCCATCATTACATGAATGACTATGCTCTAGTTTGAGAAAATGATAGTCTTCGTATTGGAGCCAAAATCTTCACCAAAGAATCCCTGAAGACTCCTTGAAGATTCTTTCTTCAGCTGAACTGGACCCCTGGGCCCCACGAAAAAAAAAAAAAAGGACCCCCTACCAAAGATTTCCTCCGGAATTGCCGGAGGTAGCCATCATTACATGAATGACTATGCTCTAGTTTGAGAAAATGATAGTCTTCGTATTGGCTCCAAAATCTTCTCCGAAGAATCCCTGAAGACTCCTTGAAGATTCTTTCTTCAGCTGAATTGGACCCTTGGGCCCCACAAAAAAAAAAAACAAAAAAGGACCCCTTACCAAAGATTTCCTCCGGAATCGCCGGAGGTGGCCATCACTACAAGAATGACTATGCTCTAGTTTGAGAAAATGATAGTCTTCGTATTGGCGCCAAAATCTTCACCGAAGCATCCCTGAAGACTCCTTGAAGATTCTTTCTTCAGCTGAACTGGACCCCTGGGCCCCATAAAAAAAAAAAAAGACCCCTTACCAAAGATTTCCTCCGGAATCGCCGGAGGTGGCCATCATTACATGAATGACTATGCTCTAGTTTGAGAAAATGATAGTCTTCGTATTGGCTCCAAAATCTTCACCGAAGAATCCCTGAAGACTCCTTGATGATTCTTTCTTCAGCTGAATTGGACCCCTGGGCCCCACAAAAAAAACAAAAACAAAAAAGGACCCCTTACCAAAGATTTCCTCTGGAATCGCCGGAGGTGGCCATCATTACATGAATGACTATGCTCTAGTTTGAGAAAATGATAGTCTTCGTATTGGCGCCAAAATCTTCACCAAAGAATCCCTGAAGACTCCTTGAAGATTCTTTCTTCAGCTGAACTGGACCCGTGGACCCACGAAAAAAAAAAAAGGACCCCCTACCAAAGATTTCCTCCGGAATCGCCGGAGGTAGCCATCATTACATGAATGACTATGCTCTAGTTTGAGAAAATGATAGTCTTCGTATTGGCTCTAAAATCTTCACCGAAGAATCCCTGAAGACTCCTTGAAGATTCTTTCTTCAGCTGAATTGGACCCCTGGGCCCCACAAAACAAAACAAAAAAGGACCCCTTACCAAAGATTTCCTCCGGAATCGCCGGAGGTGGCCATCACTACATGAATGACTATGCTCTAGTTTGAGAAAATGATAGTCTTCGTATTGGTGCCAAAATCTTCACCGAAGAATCGCTGAAGACTACTTGAAGATTCTTTCTTCAGCTGAACTGGACCCCTGGCCCCCACCCCTCGCAAAAAAAAAAAAGGACCCCTTACCAAAGATTTCCTCCGGAATCACCGGAGGTGGCCATTATTATATGAATGACTATGCTCTAGTTTGAGAAAATGATAGTCTTCGTATTGGCTCCAAAATCTTCACCGAAGAATCCCTGAAGACTCTTTGAAGATTCTTTCTTCAGCTGAATTGGACCCCTGGGCCCCACAAAAAAAAAAAAAAACAAAAAAGGACCCCTTACCAAAGATTTCTTCCGAAATCGCCGGAGGTGGCCATCATTACATGAATGACTATGCTCTAGTTTTAGAAAATGATAGTCTTCATATTGGCTCCAAAATCCTCACCCAAGATTCCCTGAAGACTCCTTGAAGACTCTTTCTTCAGCAGTATAACAGGTGTCATTTTTAAATTTCAAGGGTAATTTCTACCATTTATATAGGTGGTAGCCTTTATGACTATACTCTAGTTTGAGAAAATGATAGTCTTAGTATTGACGCCAAAATCTTCTCCGAAGAATCCCTGAAGACTCCTTGAAGATTCTTTCTTCAGCTGAATTGGACCCCTGGGCCCCACAAAACAAAACAAAAAAGGACCCCTTACCAAAGATTTCCTCCGGAATCGCCGGAGGTGGCCATCATTACATGAATGACTATGCAGTAGTTTGAGAAAATGATAGTCTTCGTATTGGTGCCAAAATCTTCACCGAAGAATCCCTGAAGACTCCTTGAAGATTCTTTCTTCAGCTGAATTGGACCCCTGGGCCCCACAAAAAAAAAACAAAAAAGGACCCCTTACCGAAGATTTCCTCCGGAATCGCCGGAGGTGGCCATCATTACATGAATGACTATGCTCTAGTTTCAGAAAATGATAGTCTTCGTATTGGCGCCAAAATCTTCACTGAAGAATCCCTGAAGACTCCTTGAAGATTCTTTCTTCAGCTGAATTGGACCCCTGGGCCCCACAAAAAAAAAAAAAAAAAAAGGACCCCTTACCAAAGATTTCCTCCGGAATCGCCGTAGGTAGCCATCATTACATGAATGATTATGCTCTAGTTTGAGAAAATGATAGTCTTCGTATTGGAGCCAAAATCTTCACTGAAGAATCCCTGAAGACTCCTTGAAGATTCTTTCTTCAGCTGAATTGGACCCCTGGGCCCCACAAAAAAAAACAAAAAAGAACCCCTTACCAAAGATTTCCTCCGGAATCGCCGGAGGTGGCCATCATTACATGAATGACTATGCTCTAGTTTGAGAAAATGATAGTCTTCGTATTGGCGCAAAATCTTCACCGAAGAATCCCTGAAGACTCCTTGAAGATTCTTTCTTCAGCTGAACTGTACCCCTGGGCCCCACAAAAAAAAAAAAAAAAAAGGACCCCTTACCAAAGATTTCCTCCGGAATCGCCGTAGGTAGCCATCATTACATGAATGATTATGCTCTAGTTTGAGAAAATGATAGTCTTCGTATTGGCTCCAAAATCTTCACCGAAGAATCCCTGAAGACTCTTTGAAGATTCTTTCTTCAGCGGAATTGGACCCCTGGGCCCCACAAAAAAAAACAAAAAAGGACCCCTTACCAAAGATTTCCTCCGGAATCGCCGGAGGTGGCCATCATTACATGAATGACTATGCTCTTGTTTTAGAAAATGATAGTCTTCATATTGGCTCCAGAATCCTCACTCAAGATTCCCTGAAGACTCCTTGAAGACTCTTTCTTCAGCAGTATAACAGGTGTCATTTTTCAATTTCAAGGGTAATTTCTACCAATTATATAGCTGGTAGCCTTAATGACTATGCTCTAGTTTGAGAAAATGATAGTCTTAGTATTGGCGCCAAAATCTTCACCGAAGAATCCCTGAAGACTCCTTGAAGAATCTTTCTTCAGCTGAATTGGACCCCTGGGCCCCTCAAAAAAAAAAAAAAAAAAAAGGACCCCTTACCAAAGATTTCCTTCGGAATCGCCGGAGGTGGCCATCATTACATGAATGACTATGCTCTAGTTTGAGAAAATTATAGTCTTCGTATTGGTGCCGAAATCTTCACCGAAGAATCCCTGAAGACTCCTTGAAGATTCTTTCTTCAGCTGAACTGGTTCCTGGGCCCCCCCCAAAAAAAAAAAAAAAAAAAAGGACCCCTTACCAAAGATTTCCTCCGAAATCGCCGGAGGTGGCCATCATTACATGAATGACTATGCTCTAGTTTGAGAAAATGACAGTCTTCGTATTGGCTCCAAAATATTCACCGAAGAATCCCTGAAGACTCCTTGAAGATTCTTTCTTCAGCTGAATTGGACCCCTGGGCCCCACAAAAAAAAAAAAAAAAAGGACCCCTTACCAAAGATTTCCTCTGGAATCGCCGGAGGTGGCCATCATTACATGAATGACTATGCTCTAGTTTGAGAAAATGATAGTCTTCGTATTGGCTCCAAAATCTTCACCGAAGAATCCCTGAAGACTCCTTGAAGATTCTTTCTTCAGCTGAACTGGACCCCTGGGCCCCACAAAAAAAAACAAAAAAAAAAGACCCCTTACCAAAGATTTCCTCCGGAATCGCCGGAGGTGGCCATCATTACATGAATGACTATGCTCTAGTTTGAGAAAATGATAGTCTTCGTATTGGCTCCAAAATCTTCACCGAAGAATCCCTGAAGACTCCTTGAAGATTCTTTCTTCAGCTGAACTGGTTCCTGGGCCCAACAAAAAAAAAAAAAAAAAAGGACCCCTTACCAAAGATTTCCTCCGGAATCGCCGGAGGTGGCCATCATTACATGAATGACTATGCTCTAGTTTGAGAAAAAGATAGTCTTCGTATTGGCTCCAAAATATTCACCGAAGAATCCCTGAAGACTCCTTGAAGATTCTTTCTTCAGGTGAATTGGACCCCTGGGCCCCACAAAAAAAAAAACAAAAAAGGACCCCTTACCAAAGATTTCCTCCGGAATCGCCGGAGGTGGCCATCATTACATGAATGACTATGCTCTAGTTTGAGAAAATGATAGTCTTCGTATTGATGCCAAAATCTTCACCGAAGAATCCCTGAAGACTCCTTGAAGATTCTTTCTTCAGCGGAATTGGACTCCTGGGCCCAACAAAAAAAAAAAAAAAAAACTACCCCTTACCAAAGATTTCCTCCGGAATCGCCGGAGGTGGCCATCATTACATGAATGACTATGCTCTAGTTTGAGAAAATGATAGTCTTAGTATTGGCGCCAAAACCTTCTCCGAAGAATCCCTGAAGACTCCTTGAAGATTCTTTCTTCAGCTGAACTGGACCCCTGGGCCCCACAAAAAAAAAAAAAAAAAGACCCCTTACCAAAGATTTCCTCCGGAATCGCCAGAGGTGGCCATCATTACATGAATGACTATGCTCTAGTTTTAGAAAATGATAGTCTTCATATTGGCTCCAAAATCCTCACCCAAGATTCCCTGAAGAGTCCTTGAAGACTCTTCAGCAGAATAACAGGTGTCATTTTTAAATTTCAAGGGTAATTTCTACCATTTATATAGCTGGTAGCCTTTACGACTATGCTTTAGTTTGAGAAAATGATAGTCTTAGTATTGGCGCCAAAATCTTCACCGAAGAATCCCTGAAGACTCCTTGAAGATTCTTTCTTCAGCTGAATTGGACCCCTGGGCCCCACAAAAAAAAAAAAGGACCCCTTACCAAAGATTTCCTCCGGAATCGCCGGAGGTGGCCATCATTACATGAATGACTATGCTCTAGTTTGAGAAAATGATAGTCTTCGTATTGGTGCCAAAATCTTCACCGAAGAATCCCTGAAGACTCCTTGAAGATTCTTTCTTCAGCTGAATTGGACCCCTGGTACCCAAAAAAAAAAAAAAAAAAAAAGGACCCCTTACCAAAGATTTCCTCCGGAATCGCCGGAGGTGGCCATCATTACATGAATGACTATGCTCTAGTTTGAGAAAATGATAGTCTTCGTATTGGCGCCAAAATCTTCACCGAAGAATCCCTGAAGACTCCTTGAAGATTCTTTCTTCAGCTGAACTGGACCCCTGGGCCCCACAAAAAAAACAAAAGGACCCCCTACCAAAGATTTCCTCCGGAATCGCCGGAGGTGGCCATCATTACATGAATGACTAAGCTCTAGTTTGAGAAAATGATAGTCTTCGTATTGGCGCCAAAATCTTCACCGAAGAATCCCTGAAGACTCCTTGAAGATTCTTTATTCAGCTGAATTGGACCACTGGGCCCCACAAAAAAAAAACAAAAAAAGGACCCCTTACCAAAGATTTCCTCCGGAATCACCGGAGGTGGCCATTATTACATGAATGACTATGCTCTAGTTTGAGAAAATGATAGTCTTCGTATTGGCGCCAAAATCTTCACCGAAGAATCCTTGAAGACTCCTTGAAGATTCTTTCTTCAGCTGAACTGGACCCCTGGGCCCTACAAAAAAAAAAAAAAAAAAGGACCCCTTACCAAAGATTTCCTCCGGAATCGCCGGAGGTGGCCATCATTACATGAATGACTATGCTCTAGTTTTAGAAAATGATAGTCTTCGTATTGGCGCCAAAATCTTCACCGAAGAATCCCTGAAGACTCCTTGAAGATTCTTTCTTCAGCAGAATTGGACCCCTGGTACCCAAAAAAAAAAAAAAAAAAGGACCCCTTACCAAAGATTTCCTCCGGAATCGCCGGAGGTGGCCATCATTACATGAATGGCTATGCTCTAGTTTGAGAAAATGATAGTCTTCGTATTGGCGCCAAAATCTTCACCGAAGAATCCCTGAAGACTCCTTGAAGATTCTTTCTTCAGCTGAATTGGATCCCTGGGCCCCACAAAAAAAACAAAAACAAAAAAGGACCCCTTACCAAAGATTTCCTCCGGAATCGTCGGAGGTGGCCATCATTACATGAATGACTATGCTCTAGTTTGAGAAAATGATAGTCTTCATATTGGTGCCAAAATCTTCACCGAAGAATCCCTGAAGACTCCTTGAAGATTCTTTCTTCAGCTGAACTGGACCCCTGGGCCCAACGAAATAAAAAAAAAAAAAGGACCCCCTACCAAAGAGTTCCTCCAGAATCGCCGGAGGTGGCCATCATTACATGAATGACTAAGCTGTAGTTTGAGAAAATGATAGTCTTCGTATTGGCCCCAAAATCTTCACCAAAGAATCCCTGAAGACTCCTTGAAGATTCTTTATTCAGCTGAATTGGACCACTGGGCCCCACAAAAAAAAAAAAACAAAAAAAGGACCCCTTACCAAAGATTTCCTCCGGAATCGCCGGAGGTGGCCATTATTACATGAATGACTATGCTCTACTTTGAGAAAATGACAGTCTTCGTATTGGCTCCAAAATCTTCACCGAAGAATCCCTGAAGACTCCTTGAAGATTCTTTCTTCAGCTGAACTTGACCCCTGGGTCCCACAAAAAAAAAAAAAAAAAAAAGGGACCCCTTACCAAAGATTTCCTCCGGAATTGCCGGAGGTGGCCATCATTACATGAATGACTATGCTCTACTTTGAGAAAATGATAGTCTTCGTATTGGCTCCAAAATCTTCACCGAAGAATCCCTGAAGACTCTTTGAAGATTCTTTCTTCAGCTGAATTGAACTCCTGGGCCCTACAAAAAAAAACAAAAAAGGACCCCTTACCAAAGATTTCCTCCGGAATCGCCGGAGGTGGCCATCATTACATGAATGATTATGCTCTAGTTTTAGAAAATGATAGTCTTCATATTGGCTCCAAAATCCTCACCAAAGATTCCCTGAAGACTTCTTGAAGACTCTTTCTTCAGCAGTATAACAGGTGTCATTTTTCAATTTCAAGGGTAATTTCTACCATTTATATAGCTGGTAGCCTTTATGACTATACTCTAGTTTGAGAAAATGATAGTCTTAGTATTGGCGCCAAAAATTCACCGAAGAATCCCTGAAGACTTCTTGAAGATTCTTTCTTCAGCTGAATTGGACCCCTGGGCCCCACAAAAAAAAAAAAACAAAAAAGGACCCCTTACCAAAGATTTCCTCCGGAATCGCCGGAGGTGGCCATCATTACATGAATGACTATGCTCTAGTTTGAGAAAATGATAGTCTTCGTATTGGCGCCAAAATCTTCACCGAAGAATCCCTGAAGACTCCTTGAAGATTCTTTCTTCAGCTGAACTGGACCCCTGGGCCCCACAAAAAAAAAAAAAAAAACGACCCCTTACCAAATATTTCCTCCGGAATCGCCGGAGGTGGCCATCATTACATGAATGACTATGCTCTAGTTTGAGAAAATGGTAGTCTTCGTATTGGCTCCAAAATATTCAACGAAGAATCCCTGAAGACTCCTTGAAGATTCTTTCTTCAGGTGAATTGGACCCCTGGGCCCCACAAAAAAAAAAAACAAAAAAAAAAAGGACCCCTTACCAAAGATTTCCTCCCGAATCGCAGGAGGTAGCCATCATTACATGAATGACTATGCTCTAGTTTGAAAAAATGATAGTCTTCGTATTGGTGCCAAAATCTTCATTGAAGAATCCCTGAAGACTCCTTGAAGATTCTTTCTTCAGTTGAACTGGACCCCTGGGCCCCACAAGAAAAAAAAAAAAAGGACCCCTTACCAAAGATTTCCTCCGGAATCTCCGGAGGTGGCCATCATTACATGAATGACTATGCTCTAGTTTGAGAAAATTATAGTCTTCGTATTGGCGCCAAAATCTTCACCGAAGAATCCCTGAAGACTCCTTGAAGATTCTTTCTTCAGCTGAATTGGACCCCTGGGCCCCACAAAAAAAAAAAAAAAAGGACCCCCTACCAAAGATTTCCTCCGGAATCGCCGGAGGTGGCCATCATTACATGAATGACTATGCAGTAGTTTGAGAAAATGATAGTCTTCGTATTGGCTCCAAAATCTTCACCGAAGAATCCCTGAAGACTCCTTGAAGATTCTTTCTTCAGCTGAATTGGACCCCTGGGCCCCACAAAAAAAAACAAAAAAGGACCCCTTACCAGAGATTTCCTCCGGAATCGCCGGAGGTGGAAATCATTACATGAATGACTAAGCTCTAGTTTGAGAAAATGATAGTCTTCGTATTGGCTCCAAAGTATTCACCGAAGAATCCCTGAAGACTCCTTGAAGATTCTTTCTTCAGCTGAATTGGACCCCTGGGCCCCACAAAAAAAAAACAAAAAAGGACCCCTTACCAAAGACTTCCTCTGGAATCGCCGGAGGTGGCCATCATTACATGAATGACTATGCTCTAGTTTGAGAAAATGATAGTCTTCGTATTGGCGCCAAAATCTTCACCGAAGAATCCCTGAAGACTCCTTGAAGATTCTTTCTTCAGCGGAATTGGACTCCTGGGCCCCACAAAAAAAAAACAAAAAACTACCCCTTACCAAAAATTTCCTCCGGAATCGCCGGAGGTGGCCAACATTACATGAATGACTATGCTCTAGTTTGAGTAAATGATAGTCTTCGTATTGGCGCCAAAATCTTCTCCGAAGAATCCCTGAAGACTCCTTGAAGATTCTTTCTTCAGCTGAACTGGACCCCTGGGCCCCACAAAAAAAAACAAAAAACGGACCCCTTACCAAAGATTTCCTCCGGAATCGCCGGAGGTGGCCATCATTACATGAATGACTATGCTCTAGTTTGAGAAAATGATAGTCTTCGTATTGGCGCCAAAATCTTCACCGAAGAATCCCTGAAGACTCCTTGAAGATTCTTTCTTCAGCTGAACTGGAACCCTGGGCCCCGCAAAAAAAAAAAAAAAAAAAGGACCCCTTACCAAAGATTTCCTCCGGAATCGCTGGAGGTGGCCATCATTACATGAATGACTATGCTCTAGTTTGAGAAAATGATAGTCTTCGTATTG
The DNA here is from genome assembly GCA_039081455.1 of Macrobrachium rosenbergii. Taxonomy (NCBI): domain Eukaryota; kingdom Metazoa; phylum Arthropoda; class Malacostraca; order Decapoda; family Palaemonidae; genus Macrobrachium; species Macrobrachium rosenbergii. The sequence continues at coordinate 373,525 of JANJGK010000464.1, forward strand.
GCTCCAAAATCTTCACCGAAGAATCCCTGAAGACTCCTTGAAGATTCTTTCTTCAGCTGAACTGGACCCCTGGGCCCCACAAAAAAAAAAAAAAAAAAAAAAGGACCCCTTACCAAAGATTTCCTCCGGAATCACCGGAGGTGGCCATCATTACATGAATGACTATGCTCTAGTTTGAGAAAATAATAGTCTTCGTATTGGCTCCAAAATCTTCACCAAAAAATCCCTGAAGACTCCTTGAAGATTCTTTCTTCAGCTGAATTGGACCCCTGGGCCCTCCAAAATAAACAAAAAAGGACCCCTTACCAAAGATTTCCTCCGGAATCGCCGGAGGTGGCCATCAGTACATGAATGACTATGCTCTAGTTTGAGAAAATGTTAGTCTTCGTATTGGCGCAAAATCTTCACCAAAGAATCCCTGAAGACTCCTTGAAGATTCTTTCTTCAGCTGAACTGGACCCCTGGGCCCCACAAAAAAAAAACAAACAAAAAGGACCCCTTACCAAAGATTTCCTCAGGAATCGCCGGAGGTGGCCATCATTACATGAATGACTATGCTCTAGTTTGAGAAAATGATAGTCTTCGTATTGGCTCCAAAATCTTCACCGAAGAATCCCTGAAGACTCTTTGAAGATTCTTTCTTCAGCGGAATTGGACCCCTGGGCCCCACAAAAAAAAAAAAAAAAAGGACCCCTTACCAAAGATTTCCTCCGGAATCGCCGGAGGTGGCCATCATTACATGAATGACTATGCTCTTGTTTTAGAAAATGATAGTCTTCATATGGCTCCAGAATCCTCACCCAAGATTCCTGAAGACTCCTTGAAGACTCTTTCTTCAGCAGTATAACAGGTGTCATTTTTCAATTTCAAGGGTAATTTCTACCATTTATATAGCTGGTAGCCTTTATGACTATGTTCTAGTTTGAGAAAATGATAGTCTTAATATTGGCGCCAAAATCTTCACCGAAGAATCCCTGAAGACTCCTTGAAGATTCTTTCTTCAGCTGAATTGGACCCCAGGTACCCAAAAAAAAAAAAAAAAAAAAAAAGGACCCCTTACCAAAGATTTCCTCCGGAATCGCCGGAGGTGGCCATCATTACATGAATGACTATGCTCTAGTTTGAGAAAATGATAGTCTTCGTATTGGCGCCAAAACCTTCACCGAAGAATCCCTGAAGACTCCTTGAAGATTCTTTCTTCAGCTGAACTGGTTCCTGGGCCCAACAAAAAAAAAAAAAAAAAAAAAGGACCCCTTACCAAAGATTTCCTCCGGAATCGCCGGAGGTGGCCATCATTACATGAATGACTATGCTCTAGTTTGAGAAAAAGATAGTCTTCGTATTGGCTCCAAAATATTCACCGAAGAATCCCTGAAGACTCCTTGAAGATTCTTTCTTCAGCTGAATTGGACCCCTGGGCCCCACAAAAAAAAAAACAAAAAAGGACCCCTTACCAAAGATTTCCTCCGGAATCGCCGGAGGTGGCCACCATTACATGAATGACTATGCTCTAGTTTGAGAAAATGATAGTCTTCGTATTGATGCCAAAATCTTCACCGAAGAATCCCTGAAGACTCCTTGAAGATTCTTTCTTCAGCGGAATTGGACTCCTGGGCCCAACAAAAAAAAAAAAAAAAACTACCCCTTACCAAAGATTTCCTCCGGAATCGCCGGAGGTGGCCATTATTACATGAATGACTATGCTCTAGTTTGAGAAAATGATAGTCTTCGTATTGGCGCCAAAATCTTCACCGAAGAATCTTTGAAGACTCCTTGAAGATTCTTTCTTCAGCTGAACTGGACCCCTGGGCCCTACAAAAAAAAAAAAAAAAAAAAGGACCCCTTACCAAAGATTTCCTCCGGAATCGCCGGAGGTGGCCATCATTACATGAATGACTATGCTCTAGTTTTAGAAAATGATAGTCTTCGTATTGGCGCCAAAATCTTCACCGAAGAATCCCTGAAGACTCCTTGAAGATTCTTTCTTCAGCAGAATTGGACCCCTGGTACCCAAAAAAAAAAAAAAAAAAGGACCCCTTACCAAAGATTTCCTCCGGAATCGCCGGAGGTGGCCATCATTACATGAATGGCTATGCTCTAGTTTGAGAAAATGATAGTCTTCGTATTGGCGCCAAAATCTTCACCGAAGAATCCCTGAAGACTCCTTGAAGATTCTTTCTTCAGCTGAATTGGATCCCTGGCCCCACAAAAAAAACAAAAACAAAAAAGGACCCCTTACCAAAGATTTCCTCCGGAATCGTCGGAGGTGGCCATCATTACATGAATGACTATGCTCTAGTTTGAGAAAATGATAGTCTTCGTATTGGTGCCAAAATCTTCACCGAAGAATCCCTGAAGACTCCTTGAAGATTCTTTCTTCAGCTGAACTGGACCCCTGGGCCCAACGAAAAAAAAAAAAAAGGACCCCCTACCAAAGATTTCCTCCAGAATCGCCGGAGGTGGCCATCATTACATGAATGACTTAGCTGTAGTTTGAGAAAATGATAGTCTTCGTATTGGCCCCAAAATCTTCACCGAAGAATCCCTGAAGACTCCTTGAAGATTCTTTATTCAGCTGAATTGGACCACTGGGCCCCACAAAAAAAAAAACAAAAAAAGGACCCCTTACCAAAGATTTCCTCCGGAATCGCCGGAGGTGGCCATTATTACATGAATGACTATGCTCTAGTTTGAGAAAATGACAGTCTTCGTATTGGCTCCAAAATCTTCACCGAAGAATCCCTGAAGACTCCTTGAAGATTCTTTCTTCAGCTGAACTTGACCCCTGGGTCCCACAAAAAAAAAAAAAAAAAAAAAAGGGACCCCTTACCAAAGATTTCCTCCGGAATTGCCGGAGGTGGCCATCATTACATGAATGACTATGCTCTACTTTGAGAAAATGATAGTCTTCGTATTGGCTCCAAAATCTTCACCGAAGAATCCCTGAAGACTCTTTGAAGATTCTTTCTTCAGCTGAATTGAACCCCTGGGCCCTACAAAAAAAAAACAAAAAAGGACCCCTTACCAAAGATTTCCTCTGGAATCGCCGGAGGTGGCCATCATTACATGAATGATTATGCTCTAGTTTTAGAAAATGATAGTCTTCGTATTGGCTCCAAAATCTTCACCGAAGAATCCCCGAAGACTCTTTGAAGATTCTATCTTCAGCTGAATTGGATCCCTGGGCCCCACAAAAAAAAAAACAAAAAAGAACCCCTTACCAAAGGTTTCCTCAGCAATCGCCGGAGGTGGCCATCATTACATGAATGACTATGCTCTAGTTTTGGAAAATGATAGTCTTCGTATTGGTGCCAAAATCTTCACCGGAGAACCCCTGAAGACTCTTTGAAGATTCTATCTTCAGCTGAATTGGATCCCTGGGCCCCACAAAAAAAAAAACAAAAAAGAACCCCTTACCAAAGGTTTCCTCAGCAATCGCCGGAGGTGGCCATCATTACATGAATGACTATGCTCTAGTTTTGGAAAATGATAGTCTTCGTATTGGTGCCAAAATCTTCACCGGAGAACCCCTGAAGACTCCTTGAAGATTCTTTCTTCAGCTGAACTGGACCCCTGGGCCCCACAAAAAAAAAAAAAAAAAAAGGACCCCTTACCAAAGATTTCCTCCGGAATCGCCGGAGGTGGCCATCATTACATGAATGACTTTGCTCTAGTTTGAGAAAATGATAGTCTTCGTATTGGTGCCAAAATCTTCACCGAAGAATCCCTGAAGACTCCTTGAAGATTCTTTCTTCAGCTGAACTGGACCCCTGGGCCCCACAAAAAAAAAAAAAAAAAACGACCCCTTACCAAATATTTCCTCCGGAATCGCCGGAGGTGGCCATCATTACATGAATGACTATGCTCTAGTTTGAGAAAATGGTAGTCTTCGTATTGGCTCCAAAATATTCAACGAAGAATCCCTGAAGACTCCTTGAAGATTCTTTCTTCAGGTGAATTGGACCCCTGGGCCCCACAAAAAAAAAAAAACAAAAAAAAAAAGGACCCCTTACCAAAGATTTCCTCCCGAATCGCAGGAGGTAGCCATCATTACATGAATGACTATGCTCTAGTTTGAAAAAATGATAGTCTTCGTATTGGTGCCAAAATCTTCATTGAAGAATCCCTGAAGACTCCTTGAAGATTCTTTCTTCAGTTGAACTGGACCCCTGGGCCCCACAAGAAAAAAAAAAAAAGGACCCCTTACCACAGATTTCCTCCGGAATCGCCGGAGGTGGCCATCATTACATGAATGACTATGCTCTAGTTTGAGAAAATGATAGTCTTCGTATTGGCTCCAAAATCTTCACCGAAGAATCCCTGAAGACTCTTTGAAGATTCTATCTTCAGCTGAATTGGATCCCTGGGCCCCACAAAAAAAAAAAACAAAAAAGAACCCCTTACCAAAGGTTTCCTCAGCAATCGCCGGAGGTGGCCATCATTACATGAATGACTATGCTCTAGTTTTGGAAAATGATAGTCTTCGTATTGGTGCCAAAATCTTCACCGGAGAACCCCTGAAGACTCCTTGAAGATTCTTTCTTCAGCTGAACTGGACCCCTGGGCCCCACAAAAAAAAAAAAAAAAAAAAAGGACCCCTTACCAAAGATTTCCTCCGGAATCGCCGGAGGTGGCCATCATTACATGAATGACTTTGCTCTAGTTTGAGAAAATGATAGTCTTCGTATTGGTGCCAAAATCTTCACCGAAGAATCCCTGAAGACTCCTTGAAGATTCTTTCTTCAGCTGAACTGGACCCCTGGGCCCCACAAAAAAAAAAAAAAAAAAAAAGGACCCCTACCAAAGATTTCCTCCGGAATCGCCGGAGGTGGCCGTCATTACATGAATGACTATGCTCTAGTTTGAGAAAATGATAGTCTTCGTATTGGCGCCAAAATCTTCACCGAAGAATCCCTGAAGACTCCTTGAAGATTCTTTCTTCAGCTGAATTGGACCCCTGGGCCCCCACAAAAAAAAAAAAAGGACCCCTTACCAAAGATTTCCTCTGGAATCGCCGGAGGTGGCCATCATTACATGAATGACTATGCTCTAGTTTGAGAAAATGATAGTCTTCGTATTGGTGCCAAAGTCTTCACCGAAGAATCCCTGAAGACTCCTTGAAGATTCTTTCTTCAGCTGAACTGGACCCCTGGGCCCCACAAAAAAAAAAAAAAAAAAAAGGACCCCTTACCAAAGATTTCCTCCGGAATCGCCGGAGGTGGCCATCATTACATGAATGACAATGCTCTAGTTTTAGAAAATGATAGTCTTCGTATTGGCTCCAAAATATTCACCAAAGAATCCCTGAAGACTCCTTGAACATTCTTTCTTCAGCTGAATTGGACCCCTGGGCCCCACAAAAAAAAAAAAAACAAAAAAGGACCCCTTAGCAAAGATTTCCTCCAGAATCGCCGGAGGTGGCCATTATTACATGAATGACTATGCTCTAGTTTGAGAAAATGATAGTCTTCGTATTGGCTCCAAAATATTCACCGAAGAATCCCTGAAGACTCCTTGAAGATTCTTTCTTCAGCTGAATTGAACCCCTGGGCCCCACAAAAAAAAAAAAACAAAAAAGGACCCCTTACCAAAGATTTCCTCCGGAATCGCAGGAGGTAGCCATCATTACATGAATGACTATGCTCTAGTTTGAGAAAATGATAGTCTTCGTATTGGTGCCCAAATCTTCACTGAAGAATCCCTGAAGACTCCTTGAAGATTCTTTCTTCAGCTGAACTGGACCCATGGGCCCCACAAAAAAAAAAAAAAAAAAGGACCTCTTACCAAAGATTTCCTCCGGAATCGCCGGAGGTGGCCATCATTACATGAATGACTATGCTCTAGTTTGAGAAAATGATAGTCTTCGTATTGGCGCTAAAATCTTCACCGAAGAATCCCTGAAGACTCCTTGAAGATTCTTTCTTCAGCTGAACTGGACCCCTGGGCCCCACGAAAAAAAAAGGACCCCCTACCAAAGATTTCCTCCGGAATCGCCGGAGGTGGCCATCATTACATGAATGACTATGCTCTAGTTTGAGAAAATGATAGTCTTCGTATTGGCTCCAAAATCTTCACCGAAGAATCCCTGAAGACTCCTTGAAGATTCTTTCTTCAGCTGAATTGGACCCCTGGGCCACACAAAAAAAAACAAAAAAGGACCCCTTACCAAAGATTTCCTCCGGAATCGCCGGAGGTGGCCATCATTATGTGAATGACTATGATCTAGTTTGAGAAAATGATAGTCTTCGTATTGGTGCCAAAATCTTCACCGAAGAATCCCTGAAGACTCCTTGAAGATTCTTTCTTCAGCTGAACTGGACCCCAGGGCCCCACAAAAAAAAACAAAAAAGGACCCCCTACCAAAGATTTCCTCCGGAATCGCCGGAGGTGGCCATCATTACATGAATGACTATGCTCTAGTTTGAGAAACTGATAGTCTTCGTATTGGCTCCAAAATCTCTACCGAAGAATCCCTGAAGACTCCTTGAAGATTCTTTCTTCAGCTGAATTGGACCCCTGGGCCCCACAAAAAAAAACAAAAAAGGACCCCTTACCAGAGATTTCCTCCGGAATCGCCGGAGGTGGAAATCTTTACTTGAATGACTAAGCTTTAGTTTGAGAAAATGATAGTCTTCGTATTGGCGCCAAAATCTTCACCGAAGAATCCCTGAAGACTCCTTGAAGATTCTTTCTTCAGCTGAATTGGACCCCTGGGCCCCACAAAAAAAAAAAACAAAAAAGAACCCCTTACCAAAGATTTCCTCCGGAATCGCCGGAGGTGGCCATCATTACATGAATGACTATGCTCTAGTTTGAGAAAATGATAGTCTTCGTTTTGGCGCCAAAATCTTCACCGAAGAATCCCTGAAGACTCCTTGAAGATTCTTTCTTCAGCTGAATTGGACCCCTGGGCCCCACAAAAAAAAACAAAAAAGGACCCCTTACCAAAGATTTCCTCTGGAATCGCCGGAGGTGGCCATCATTACATGAATGACTATGCTCTAGTTTGAGAAAATGATAGTCTTCATATTGGCGCCAAAATCTTCACCGAAGAATCCCTGAAGACTCCTTGAAGATTCTTTCTTCAGCGGAATTGGACTCCTGGGCCCAACAAAAAAAAAACAAAAAACTACCCCTTACCAAAGATTTCCTCCGGAATCGGCGGAGGTGGCCATCATTACATGAATGACTATGCACTAGTTTGAGAAAATGATAGTCTTCGTATTGGCGCCAAAATCTTCTCCGAAGAATCCCTGAAGACTCCTTGAAGATTCTTTCTTCAGCTGAACTGGACCCCTGGGCCCCACAAAAAAAAAGAAAAAAAAAAGACCCCTTACCAAAGATTTCCTCCGGAATCGCCGGAGGTGGCCACCATTACATGAATGACTATGCTCTAGTTTGAGAAAATGATAGTCTTCGTATTGGCTCCAAAATCTTCACCGAAGAATCCCTGAAGACTCTTTGAAGATTCTTTCTTCAGCTGAATTGGACCCCTGGGCCCCACAAAAAAAAAAAACAAAAAAGGACCCCTTACCAAAGATTTCCTCCGGAATCGCCGGAGGTGGCCATCATTACATGAATGACTATGCTCTAGTTTGAGAAAATGATAGTCTTCGTATTGGTGCCAAAATCTTCACCGAAGAATCCCTGAAGACTCCTTGAAGATTCTTTCTTCAGCTGAATTGGACCCCTGGGCCCCACAAAAAAAAAAAAAAAAAAAGGACCCCTTACCAAAGATTTCCTCCGGAATCGCCAGAGGTGGCCATCATTACATGAATGACTATGCTCTAGTTTGAGAAAATGATAGTCTTCGTATTGGTGCCAAAATCTTCACCGAAGAATCCCTAAAGACTCCTTGAAGATTCTTTCTTCAGCTGAATTGGACCCCTGGGCCCCACCCCCCCCAAAAAAAAAGGACCCCTTACCAAAGATTTCCTCCGGAATCGCCGGAGGTGGCCATCATTACATGAATTACTATGCTCTAGTTTGATAAAATGATAGTCTTCGTATTGGCGCCAAAATCTTCACCGAAGAATCCCTGAAGACTCCTTGAAGATTCTTTCTTCAGCTAAACTGGACCCCTGGGCCCAATAAAAAAAAAAAAAAGGACCCCCTACCAAAGATTTCCTCCGGAATCGCCGGAGGTGGCCATCATTACATGAATGACTATGCTCTAGTTTGAGAAAATGATAGTCTTCGTATTGGCGCCAAAATCTTCACCGAAGAATCCCTGAAGACTCCTTGAAGATTCTTTCTTCAGCTGAATTGGACCCCTGGGCCCCACAAAAAAAAAAACAAAAAAGGACCCCTTACCAGAGATTTCCTCCGGAATCGCCGGAGGTAGAAATCATTACATAAATGACTAAGCTTTAGTTTGAGAAAATTATAGTCTTCGTATTGGCGCCAAAATCTTCACCGGAGAATCCCTGAAGACTCCTTGAAGATTTTTTCTTCAGCTGAATTGGACCCCTGGGCCCAACAAAAAAAAAAACAAAAAAGGACCCCTTACCAAAGATTTCCTCTGAAATCGCCGGAGGTGGCCATCATTACATGAATGACTATGCTCTAGTTTGAGAAAATGATAGTCTTCGTTTTGGCGCCAAAATCTTCACCGAAGAATCCCTGAAGACTCCTTGAAGATTCTTTCTTCAGCTGAACTGGACCCCTGGGCCCCACAAAAAAAAAAAAAAAAAAAAGGACCCCTTACCAAAGATTTCCTCCGGAATTGCCGGAGGTGGCCATCATTACATGAATGACTATGCTCTAGTTTGAGAAAATGATAGTCTTCATATTGGCTCCAAAATCTTCACCGAAGAATCCCTGAAGACTCTTTGAAGATTCTTTCTTCAGCTGAATTGGACCCCTGGGCCCTACAAAAAAAAAAAAACAAAAAAGGACCCCTTACCAAAGATTTTGCTCCGGAATCGCCGGAGGTGGCCATCATTACATGAATGACTATGCTCTAGTTTTAGAAAATGATAGTCTTCATATTGGCTCCAAAATCCTCACCAAAGATTCCCTGAAGACTCCTTGAAGACTCTTTCTTCAGCAGTATAACAAGTGTCATTTTTCAATTTCAAGGGTAATTTCTACCATTTATATAGCTGGTAGCCTTTATGACTATATTCTAGTTTGAGAAAATGATAGTCTTAGTATTGGTGCCAAAATCTTCACCGAAGAATCCCTGAAGACTCCTTGAAGATTCTTTCTTCAGCTGAATTGGACCCCTGGACCCCACAAAAAAAAAAAAACAAAAAAGGACCCCTTACCAAAGATTTCCTCCGGAATCGCCGGAGGTGGCCATCATTACATGAATGACTATGATCTAGTTTGAGAAAATGATAGTCTTCGTTTTGGCGCCAAAATCTTCACCGAAGAATCCCTGAAGACTCCTTGAAGATTCTTTCTTCAGCTGAACTTGACCCCTGGGTCCCACAAAAAAAAAAAAAAAAAAAAAAAAGGGACCCCTTACCAAAGATTTCCTCCGGAATCGCCGGAGGTGGCCATCATTACATGAATGATTATGCTCTAGTTTTAGAAAATGATAGTCTTCATATTGGCTCCAAAATCCTCACCAAAGTTTCCCTGAAGACTCCTTGAAGACTCTTTCTTCAGCAGTATAACAGGTGTCATTTTTCAATTTCAAGGGTAATTTCTACCATTTATATAGCTGGTAGCCTTTATGACTATACTCTAGTTTGAGAAAATGATAGTCTTAGTATTGGCGCCAAAAATTCACCGAAGAATCCCTGAAGACTTCTTGAAGATTCTTTCTTCAGCTGAATTGGACCCCTGGGCCCCACAAAAAAAAAAAAAAAAAAAAAAAGGACCCCTTACCAAAGATTTCCTCCGGAATCGCCGGAGGTGGCCATCATTACATGAATGACTATGCTCTAGTTTGAGAAAATGATAGTCTTCGTATTGGCGCCAAAATCTTCACCGAAGAATCCCTGAAGACTCCTTGAAGATTCTTTCTTCAGCTGAACTGGACCCCTGGGCCCCACAAAAAAAAAAAAAAAAAAAAACGACCCCTTACCAAATATTTCCTCCGGAATCGCCGGAGGTGGCCATCATTACATGAATGACTATGCTCTAGTTTGAGAAAATAGTAGTCTTCGTATTGGCTCCAAAATATTCAACGAAGAATCCCTGAAGACTCCTTGAAGATTCTTTCTTCAGGTGAATTGGACCCCTGGGCCCCACGAAAAAAAAAAAACAAAAAAAAAGGACCCCTTACCAAAGATTTCCTCCGGAATTGCAGGAGGTAGCCATCATTACATGAATGACTATGCTCTAGTTTGAAAAAATGATAGTCTTCGTATTGGTGCCAAAATCTTCATTGAAGAATCCCTGAAGACTCCTTGAAGATTCTTTCTTCAGTTGAACTGGACCCCTGGGCCCCACAAAAAAAAAAAAAAAGGACCCCTTACCAAAGATTCCCTCCGGAATCGCCGGAGGTGGCCATCATTACATGAATGACTATGCTCTAGTTTGAGAAAATGATAGTCTTCGTATCGGCTCCAAAATCTTCACCGAAGAATCCCTGAAGACTCTTTGAAGATTCTTTCTTCAGCTGAATTGGATCCCTGGACCCACAAAAAAAAAAAAAACAAAAAAGAACCCCTTACCAAAGGTTTCCTCAGCAATCGCCGGAGGTGGCCATCATTACATGAATGACTATGCTCTAGTTTTAGAAAATGATAGTCTTCGTATTGGTGCCAAAATCTTCACCGGAGAACCCCTGAAGACTCCTTGAAGATTCTTTCTTCAGCTGAACTGGACCCCTGGGCCCCACAAAAAAAAAAAAAAAAAAAAAGGACCCCTTACCAAAGATTTCCTCCGGAATCGCCGGAGGTGGCCATCATTACATGAATGACTATGCTCTAGTTTGAGAAAATGATAGTCTTCGTATTGGTGCCAAAATCTTCACCGAAGAATCCCTGAAGACTCCTTGAAGATTCTTTCTTCAGCTGAACTGGACCCCTGGGCCCCACGAAAAAAAAAAAAAAAAGGACCCCTACCAAAGATTTCCTCCGGAATCGCCGGAGGTGGCCGTCATTACATGAATGACTATGCTCTAGTTTGAGAAAATGATAGTCTTCGTATTGGCGCCAAAATCTTCACCGAAGAATCCCTGAAGACTCCTTGAAGATTCTTTCTTCAGCTGAATTGGACCCCTGGGCCCCCACAATAAAAAAAAAAAAGGACCCCTTACCAAAGATTTCCTCCGGAATTGCCGGAGGTGGCCATCATTACATGAATGACTATGCTCTAGTTTGAGAAAATGATAGTCTTCGTATTGGTGCCAAAGTCTTCACCGAAGAATCCCTGAAGACTCCTTGAAGATTCTTTCTTCAGCTGAACTGGACCCCTGGGCCCCACAAAAAAAAAAAAAAAAAAAAAGGACCCCTTACCAAAGATTTCCTCCGGAATCGCCGGAGGTGGCCATCATTACATGAATGACTATGCTCTAGTTTGAGAAAATGATAGTCTTCGTATTGGCTCCAAAATATTCACCAAAGAATCCCTGAAGACTCCTTGAAGATTCTTTCTTCAGCTGAATTGGACCCCTGGGCCCCACAAAAAAAAAACAAAAAAGGACCCCTTAGCAAAGATTTCCCCCAGAATCGCCGGAGGTGGCCATTATTACATGAATGACTATGCTCTAGTTTGAGAAAATGATAGTCTTCGTATTGGCTCCAAAATATTCACCGAAGAATCCCTGAAGACTCCTTGAAGATTCTTTCTTCAGCTGAATTGAACCCCTGGGCCCAACAAAAAAAAGACAAAAAAGGACCCCTCACCAAAGATTTCCTCCGGAATCGCAGGAGGTAGCCATCATTACATGAATGACTATGCTCTAGTTTGAGAAAATGATAGTCTTCGTATTGGTGCCAAAATCTTCACTGAAGAATCCCTGAAGACTCCTTGAAGATTCTTTCTTCAACTGAACTGGACCCATGGGCCCCACAAAAAAAAAAAGGACCCCCTACCAAAGATTTCCTCCGGAATCGCCGGAGGTGGCCATCATTACATGAATGACTATGCTCTAGTTTGAGAAAATGATAGTCTTCGTATTGGCTCCAAAATCTTCACCGGAGAACCACTGAAGACTCCTTGAAGATTCTTTCTTCAGCTGAATTGAACCCCTGGGCCCCACAAAAAAAAGACAAAAAAGGACCCCTTACCAAAGATTTCCTCCGGAATCGCAGGAGGTAGCCATCATTACATGAATGACAATGCTCTAGTTTGAGAAAATGATAGTCTTCGTATTGGTGCCAAAATCTTCACCGAAGAATCCCTGAAGACTCCTTGAAGATTCTTTCTTCAGCTGAACTGGACCCCTGGGCCCCACGAAAAAAAAAAAAAAGGACCCCTACCAAAGATTTCCTCCGGAATCGCCGGAGGTGGCCGTCATTACATGAATGACTATGCTCTAGTTTGAGAAAATGATAGTCTTCGTATTGGCGCCAAAATCTTCACCGAAGAATCCCTGAAGACTCCTTGAAGATTCTTTCTTCAGCTGAATTGCACCCCTGGGCCCCACAAAAAAAAAACAAAAAAGGACCCCTTACCAAAGATTTCCTCCGGAATCGCCGGAGGTGGCCATCATTACATGAATGACTATGCTCTAGTTTGAGAAAATGATAGTCTTCGTATTGGCGCCAAAATCTTCACCGAAGAATCCCTGAAGACTCCTTGAAGATTCTTTCTTCAGCTGAACTGGACCCCTGGGCCCCACGAAAAAAAAAAGGACCCCCTACCAAAGATTTCCTCCGGAATTGCCGGAGGTGGCCATCATTACATGAATGACTATGCTCTAGTTTGAGAAAATGATAGTCTTCGTATTGGCTCCAAAATCTCTACCGAAGAATCGCTGAAGACTCCTTGAAGATTCTTTCTTCAGCTGAATTGGACCCCTGGGCCCCACAAAAAAAACAAAAAAGGACCCCTTACCAAAGATTTCCTCCGGAATCGCCGGAGGTGGAAATCTTTACATGAATGACTAAGCTTTAGTTTGAGAAAATGATAGTCTTCGTATTGGCGCCAAAATCTTCACCGAAGAATCCCTGAAGACTCCTTGAAGATTCTTTCTTCAGCTGAATTGGACCCCTGGGCCCCACAAAAAAAAAAAAAACAAAAAAGGACCCCTTACCAAAGATTTCCTCCGGAATCGCCGGAGGTGGCCATCATTACATGAATGACTATGCTCTAGTTTGAGAAAATGATAGTCTTCGTTTTGGCGCCAAAATCTTCACCGAAGAATCCCTGAAGACTCCTTGAAGATTCTTTCTTCAGCTGAACTTGACCCCTGGGTCCCACAAAAAAAAAAAAAAAAAAAAAAAAGGGACCCCTTACCAAAGATTTCCTCCGGAATTGCCGGAGGTGGCCATCATTACATGAATGACTATGCTCTACTTTGAGAAAATGATAGTCTTCGTATTGGCTCCAAAATCTTCACCGAAGAATCCCTGAAGACTCTTTGAAGATTCTTTCTTCAGCTGAATTGGACCCCTGGGCCCTACAAAAAAAAAACAAAAAAGGACCCCTTACCAAAGATTTCCTCCGGAATCGCCGGAGGTGGCCATCATTACATGAATGATTATGCTCTAGTTTTAGAAAATGATAGTCTTCATATTGGCTCCAAAATCCTCACCAAAGATTCCCTGAAGACTCCTTGAAGACTTTTTCTTCAGCAGTATAACAGGTGTCAATTTTCAATTTCAAGGGTAATTTCTACCATTTATATAGCTGGTAGCCTTTATGACTATACTCTAGTTTGAGAAAATGATAGTCTTAGTATTGGCGCCAAAAATTCACCAAAGAATCCCTGAAGACTTCTTGAAGATTCTTTCTTCAGCTGAATTGGACCCCTGGGCCCCACAAAAAAAAAAAAAAACAAAAAAGGACCCCTTACCAAAGATTTCCTCCGGAATCGCCGGAGGTGGCCATCATTACATGAATGACTATGCTCTAGTTTGAGAAAATGATAGTCTTCGTATTGGCGCCAAAATCTTCACCGAAGAATCCCTGAAGGCTCCTTGAAGATTCTTTCTTCAGCTGAACTGGACCCCTGGGCCCCACAAAAAAAAAAAAACGACCCCTTACCAAATATTTCCTCCGGAATCGCCGGAGGTGGCCATCATTACATGAATGACTATGCTCTAGTTTGAGAAAATGGTAGTCTTCGTATTGGCTACAAAATATTCACCGAAGAATCCCTGAAGACTCCTTGAAGATTCTTTCTTCAGGTGAATTGGACCCCTGGGCCCCACAAAAAAAAAAACAAAAAAAAAAAGGACCCCTTACCAAAGATTTCCTCCGGAATCGCAGAAGGTAGCCATCATTACATGAATGACTATGCTCTAGTTTGAAAAAATGATAGTCTTCGTATTGGTGCCAAAATCTTCATTGAAGAATCCCTGAAGACTCCTTGAAGATTCTTTCTTCAGTTGAACTGGACCCCTGGGCCCCACTAGAAAAAAAAAAAAGGACCACTTACCACAGATTTCCTCCGGAATCGCCGGAGGTGGCCATCATTACATGAATGACTATGCTCTAGTTTGAGAAAATGATAGTCTTCGTATTGGCTCCAAAATCTTCACCGAAGAATCCCTGAAGACTCTTTGAAGATTCTTTCTTCAGCTGAATTGGATCCCTGGGCCCCACAAAAAAAAAAAAAAGTACCCCTTACCAAAGGTTTCCTCAGCAATCGCTGGAGGTGGCCATCATTACATGAATGACTATGCTCTAGTTTTAGAAAATGATAGTCTTCGTATTGGTGCCAAAATCTTCACCGGAGAACCCCTGAAGACTCCTTGAAGATTCTTTCTTCAGCTGAACTGGACCCCTGGGCCCCACAAAAAAAAAAAAAAAAAAAAAGGACCCCTTACCAAAGATTTCCTCCGGAATCGCCGGAGGTGGCCATCATTACATGAATGACTATGCTCTAGTTTGAGAAAATGATAGTCTTCGTATTGGTGCCAAAATCTTCACCGAAGAATCCCTGAAGACTCCTTGAAGATTCTTTCTTCAGCTGAACTGGACCCCTGGGCCCCACGAAAAAAAAAAAAAAAAAGGACCCCTACCAAAGATTTCCTCCGGAATCGCCTGAGGTGGCCGTCATTACATGAATGACTATGCTCTAGTTTGAGAAAATGATAGTCTTCGTATTGGCGCCAAAATCTTCACCGAAGAATCCCTGAAGACTCCTTGAAGATTCTTTCTTCAGCTGAATTGGACCCCTGGGCCCCCACAAAAAAAAAAAAAGGACCCCTTACCAAAGATTTCCTCCGGAATCGCCGGAGGTGGCCATCATTACATGAATGACTATGCTCTAGTTTGAGAAAATGATAGTCTTCGTATTGGTGCCAAAGTCTTCACCGAAGAATCCCTGAAGACTCCTTGAAGATTCTTTCTTCAGCTGAACTGGACCCCTGGGCCCCACAAAAAAAAAAAAAAAAAGGACCCCTTACCAAAGATTTCCTCCGGAATCGCCGGAGGTGGCCATCATTACATGAATGACTATGCTCTAGTTTTAGAAAATGATAGTCTTCGTATTGGCTCCAAAATATTCACCAAAGAATCCCTGAAGACTCCTTGAACATTCTTTCTTCAGCTGAATTGGACCCCTGGGCCCCACAAAAAAAAAAAACAAAAAAGGACCCCTTAACAAAGATTTCCTCCGGAATCTCCGGAGGTGGCCATCATTACATGAATGACTATCCTCTAGTTTGAGAAAATGATAGTCTTCGTATTGGAGCCAAAATCTTCACCAAAGAATCCCTGAAGACTCCTTGAAGATTCTTTCTTCAGCTGAACTGGACCCCTGGGCCCCACGAAAAAAAAAAAAAGGACCTCCTACCAAAGATTTCCTCCGGAATTGCCGGAGGTAGCCATCATTACATGAATGACTATGCTCTAGTTTGAGAAAATGATAGTCTTCGTATTGGCTCCAAAATCTTCTCCGAAGAATCCCTGAAGACTCCTTGAAGATTCTTTCTTCAGCGGAATTGGACCCTTGGGCCCCACAAAAAAAAACAAAAAAGGACCCCTTACCAAAGATTTCCTCCGGAATCGCCGGAGGTGGCCATCACTACAAGAATGACTATGCTCTAGTTTGAGAAAATGATAGTCTTCGTATTGGCGCCAAAATCTTCACCGAAGCATCCCTGAAGACTCCTTGAAGATTCTTTCTTCAGCTGAACTGGACCCCTGGGCCCCATAAAAAAAAAAAAAGACCCCTTACCAAAGATTTCCTCCGGAATCGCCGGAGGTGGCCATCATTACATGAATGACTATGCTCTAGTTTGAGAAAATGATAGTCTTCGTATTGGCTCCAAAATCTTCACCGAAGAATCCCTGAAGACTCCTTGATGATTCTTTCTTCAGCTGAATTGGACCCCTGGGCCCCACAAAAAAAAAAAAACAAAAAAGGACCCCTTACCAAAGATTTCCTCTGGAATCGCCGGAGGTGGCCATCATTACATGAATGACTATGCTCTAGTTTGAGAAATTGATAGTCTTCGTATTGGCGCCAAAATCTTCACCAAAGAATCCCTGAAGACTCCTTGAAGATTCTTTCTTCAGCTGAACTGGACCCGTGGACCCACGAAAAAAAAAAAAGGACCCCCTACCAAAGATTTCCTCCGGAATCGCCGGAGGTAGCCATCATAACATGAATGACTATGCTCTAGTTTGAGAAAATGATAGTCTTCGTATTGGCTCCAAAATCTTCACCGAAGAATCCCTGAAGACTCCTTGAAGATTCTTTCTTCAGCTGAATTGGACCCCTGGGCCCCACAAAACAAAACAAAAAAGGACCCCTTACCAAAGATTTCCTCCGGAATCGCCGGAGGTGGCCATCACTACATGAATGACTATGCTCTAGTTTGAGAAAATGATAGTCTTCGTATTGACGCCAAAATCTTCACCGAAGAATCCCTGAAGACTCCTTGAAGATTCTTTCTTCAGCTGAATTGGACCCCTGGGCCCCCACAAAAAAAAAAAAGGACCCCTTACCAAAGATTTCCTCTGGAATCGCCGGAGGTGGCCATCATTACATGAATGACTATGCTCTAGTTTGAGAAAATGATAGTCTTCGTATTGGTGCCAAAGTCTTCACCGAAGAATCCCTGAAGACTCCTTGAAGATTCTTTCTTCAGCTGAACTGGACCCCTGGGCCCCACAAAAAAAAAAAAACAAAAAAGGACCCCTTACCAAAGATTTCCTCCGGAATCGCCGGAGGTGGCCATCATTACATGAATGACAATGCTCTAGTTTTAGAAAATGATAGTCTTCGTATTGGCTCCAAAATATTCACCAAAGAATCCCTGAAGACTCCTTGAACATTCTTTCTTCAGCTGAATTGGACCCCTGGGCCCCACAAAAAAAAAAAACAAAAAAGGACCCCTTAGCAAAGATTTCCTCCAGAATCGCCGGAGGTGGCCATTATTACATGAATGACTATGCTCTAGTTTGAGAAAATGATAGTCTTCGTATTGGCTCCAAAATATTCACCGAAGAATCCCTGAAGACTCCTTGAAGATTCTTTCTTCAGCTGAATTGAACCCCTGGGCCCCACAAAAAAAAAAAAACAAAAAAGGACCCCTTACCAAAGATTTCCTCCGGAATCGCAGGAGGTAGCCATCATTACATGAATGACTATGCTCTAGTTTGAGAAAATGATAGTCTTCGTATTGGTGCCCAAATCTTCACTGAAGAATCCCTGAAGACTCCTTGAAGATTCTTTCTTCAGCTGAACTGGACCCATGGGCCCCACAAAAAAAAAAAAAAAAAAAGGACCTCTTACCAAAGATTTCCTCCGGAATCGCCGGAGGTGGCCATCGTTACATGAATGACTATGCTCTAGTTTGAGAAAATGATAGTCTTCGTATTGGCGCTAAAATCTTCACCGAAGAATCCCTGAAGACTCCTTGAAGATTCTTTCTTCAGCTGAACTGGACCCCTGGGCCCCACGAAAAAAAAAGGACCCCCTACCAAAGATTTCCTCCGGAATCGCCGGAGGTGGCCATCATTACATGAATGACTATGCTCTAGTTTGAGAAAATGATAGTCTTCGTATTGGCTCCAAAACCTTCACCGAAGAATCCCTGAAGACTCCTTGAAGATTCTTTCTTCAGCTGAATTGGACCCCCGGGCCACACAAAAAAAAACAAAAAAGGACCCCTTACCAAAGATTTCCTCCGGAATCGCCGGAGGTGGCCATCATTATGTGAATGACTATGATCTAGTTTGAGAAAATGATAGTCTTCGTATTGGTGCCAAAATCTTCACCGAAGAATCCCTGAAGACTCCTTGAAGATTCTTTCTTCAGCTGAACTGGACCCCAGGGCCCCACAAAAAAAAAAAACAAAAAAGGACCCCCTACCAAAGATTTCCTCCGGAATCGCCGGAGGTGGCCATCATTACATGAATGACTATGCTCTAGTTTGAGAAACTGATAGTCTTCGTATTGGCTCCAAAATCTCTACCGAAGAATCCCTGAAGACTCCTTGAAGATTCTTTCTTCAGCTGAATTGGACCCCTGGGCCCCACAAAAAAAAACAAAAAAGGACCCCTTACCAGAGATTTCCTCCGGAATCGCCGGAGGTGGAAATCTTTACTTGAATGACTAAGCTTTAGTTTGAGAAAATGATAGTCTTCGTATTGGCGCCAAAATCTTCACCGAAGAATCCCTGAAGACTCCTTGAAGATTCTTTCTTCAGCTGAATTGGACCCCTGGGCCCCACAAAAAAAAAAAAACAAAAAAGAACCCCTTACCAAAGATTTCCTCCGGAATCGCCGGAGGTGGCCATCATTACATGAATGACTATGCTCTAGTTTGAGAAAATGATAGTCTTCGTTTTGGCGCCAAAATCTTCACCGAAGAATCCCTGAAGACTCCTTGAAGATTCTTTCTTCAGCTGAATTGGACCCCTGGGCCCCACAAAAAAAAACAAAAAAGGACCCCTTACCAAAGATTTCCTCTGGAATCGCCGGAGGTGGCCATCATTACATGAATGACTATGCTCTAGTTTGAGAAAATGATAGTCTTCATATTGGCGCCAAAATCTTCACCGAAGAATCCCTGAAGACTCCTTGAAGATTCTTTCTTCAGCGGAATTGGACTCCTGGGCCCAACAAAAAAAAAAACAAAAAACTACCCCTTACCAAAGATTTCCTCCGGAATCGCCGGAGGTGGCCATCATTACATGAATGACTATGCACTAGTTTGAGAAAATGATAGTCTTCGCATTGGCGCCAAAATCTTCTCCGAAGAATCCCTGAAGACTCCTTGAAGATTCTTTCTTCAGCTGAACTGGACCCCTGGGCCCCACAAAAAAAAAGAAAAAAAAAAGACCCCTTACCAAAGATTTCCTCCGGAATCGCCGGAGGTGGCCACCATTACATGAATGACTATGCTCTAGTTTGAGAAAATGATAGTCTTCGTATTGGCTCCAAAATCTTCACCGAAGAATCCCTGAAGACTCTTTGAAGATTCTTTCTTCAGCTGAATTGGACCCCTGGGCCCCACAAAAAAAAAACAAAAAAGGACCCCTTACCAAAGATTTCCTCCGGAATCGCCGGAGGTGGCCATCATTACATGAATGACTATGCTCTAGTTTGAGAAAATGATAGTCTTCGTATTGGTGCCAAAATCTTCACCGAAGAATCCCTGAAGACTCCTTGAAGATTCTTTCTTCAGCTGAATTGGACCCCTGGGCCCCACAAAAAAAAAAAACAAAAAAGGACCCCTTACCAAAGATTTCCTCCGGAATCGCCGGAGGTGGCCATCATTACATGAATGACTATGCTCTAGTTTGAGAAAATGATAGTCTTCGTTTTGGCGCCAAAATCTTCACCGAAGAATCCCTGAAGACTCCTTGAAGATTCTTTCTTCAGCTGAACTTGACCCCTGGGTCCCACAAAAAAAAAAAAAAAAAAAAAAAGGGACCCCTTACCAAAGATTTCCTCCGGAATCGCCGGAGGTGGCCATCATTACATGAATGATTATGCTCTAGTTTTAGAAAATGATAGTCTTCATATTGGCTCCAAAATCTCTACCAAAGTTTCCCTGAAGACTCCTTGAAGACTCTTTCTTCAGCAGTATAACAGGTGTCATTTTTCAATTTCAAGGGTAATTTCTACCATTTATATAGCTGGTAGCCTTTATGACTATACTCTAGTTTGAGAAAATGATAGTCTTAGTATTGGCGCCAAAAATTCACCGAAGAATCCCTGAAGACTTCTTGAAGATTCTTTCTTCAGCTGAATTGGACCCCTGGGCCCCACAAAAAAAAAAAAAAACAAAAAAGGACCCCTTACCAAAGATTTCCTCCGGAATCGCCGGAGGTGGCCATCATTACATGAATGACTATGCTCTAGTTTGAGAAAATGATAGTCTTCGTATTGGCGCCAAAATCTTCACCGAAGAATCCCTGAAGACTCCTTGAAGATTCTTTCTTCAGCTGAACTGGACCCCTGGGCCCCACAAAAAAAAAAAAAAAAAAACGACCCCTTACCAAATATTTCCTCCGGAATCGCCGGAGGTGGCCATCATTACATGAATGACTATGCTCTAGTTTGAGAAAATAGTAGTCTTCGTATTGGCTCCAAAATATTCAACGAAGAATCCCTGAAGACTCCTTGAAGATTCTTTCTTCAGGTGAATTGGACCCCTGGGCCCCACAAAAAAAAAAAAACAAAAAAAAAAGGACCCCTTACCAAAGATTTCCTCCGGAATTGCAGGAGGTAGCCATCATTACATGAATGACTATGCTCTAGTTTGAAAAAATGATAGTCTTCGTATTGGTGCCAAAATCTTCATTGAAGAATCCCTGAAGACTCCTTGAAGATTCTTTCTTCAGTTGAACTGGACCCCTGGGCCCCACAAAAAAAAAAAAAAAATGACCCCTTACCAAAGATTTCCTCCGGAATCGCCGGAGGTGGCCATCATTACATGAATGACTATGCTCTAGTTTGAGAAAATGATAGTCTTCGTATCGGCTCCAAAATCTTCACCGAAGAATCCCTGAAGACTCTTTGAAGATTCTTTCTTCAGCTGAATTGGATCCCTGGACCCACAAAAAAAAAAAACAAAAAAGAACCCCTTACCAAAGGTTTCCTCAGCAATCGCCGGAGGTGGCCATCATTACATGAATGACTATGCTCTAGTTTTAGAAAATGATAGTCTTCCTGTTGGTGCCAAAATCTTCACCGGAGAACCCCTGAAGACTCCTTGAAGATTCTTTCTTCAGCTGAACTGGACCCCTGGGCCCCACAAAAAAAAAAAAAAACAAAAAAGGACCCCTTACCAAAGATTTCCTCCGGAATCGCCGGAGGTGGCCATCATTACATGAATGACTATGCTCTAGTTTGAGAAAATGATAGTCTTCGTATTGGTGCCAAAATCTTCACCGAAGAATCCCTGAAGACTCCTTGAAGATTCTTTCTTCAGCTGAACTGGACCCCTGGGCCCCACGAAAAAAAAAAAAAGGACCCCTACCAAAGATTTCCTCCGGAATGGCAGGAGGTGGCCGTCATTACATGAATGACTATGCTCTAGTTTGAGAAAATGATAGTCTTCGTATTGGCGCCAAAATCTTCACCGAAGAATCCCTGAAGACTCCTTGAAGATTCTTTCTTCAGCTGAATTGGACCCCTGGGCCCCCACAATAAAAAAAAAAAGGACCCCTTACCAAAGATTTCCTCCGGAATTGCCGGAGGTGGCCATCATTACATGAATGACTATGCTCTAGTTTGAGAAAATGATAGTCTTCGTATTGGTGCCAAAGTCTTCACCGAAGAATCCCTGAAGACTCCTTGAAGATTCTTTCTTCAGCTGAACTGGACCCCTGGGCCCCACAAAAAAAAAAAAAACAAAAAAGGACCCCTTACCAAAGATTTCCTCCGGAATCGCCGGAGGTGGCCATCATTACATGAATGACTATGCTCTAGTTTGAGAAAATGATAGTCTTCGTATTGGCTCCAAAATATTCACCAAAGAATCCCTGAAGACTCTTTGAAGATTCTTTCTTCAGCTGAATTGGACCCCTGGGCCCCACAAAAAAAAACAAAAAAGGACCCCTTAGCAAAGATTTCCCCCAGAATCGCCGGAGGTGGCCATTATTACATGAATGACTATGCTCTAGTTTGAGAAAATGATAGTCTTCGTATTGGCTCCAAAATATTCACCGAAGAATCCCTGAAGACTCCTTGAAGATTCTTTCTTCAGCTGAATTGAACCCCTGGGCCCCACAAAAAAAAGACAAAAAAGGACCCCTTACCAAAGATTTCCTCCGGAATCGCAGGAGGTAGCCATCATTACATGAATGACTATGCTCTAGTTTGAGAAAATGATAGTCTTCGTATTGGTGCCAAAATCTTCACTGAAGAATCCCTGAAGACTCCTTGAAGATTCTTTCTTCAACTGAACTGGACCCATGGTCCCCACAAAAAAAAAAAAAAAAAGAACCCCTTACCAAAGATTTCCTCCGGAATCGCCGGAGGTGGCCATCATTACATGAATGACTATGCTCTAGTTTGAGAAAATGATAGTCTTCGTATTGGCGCCAAAATCTTCACCGAAGAATCCCTGAAGACTCCTTGAAGATTCTTTCTTCAGCTGAACTGGACCCCTGGGCCCCACGAAAAAAAAAAGGACCCCCTACCAAAGATTTCCTCCGGAATCGCCGGAGGTGGCCATCATTACATGAATGACTATGCTCTAGTTTGAGAAAATGATAGTCTTCGTATTGGCTCCAAAATCTTCACCGAAGAATCCCTGAAGACTCCTTGAAGATTCTTTCTTCAGCTGAATTGGACCCCTGGGCCCCACAAAAAAAAACAAAAAAGGACCCCTTACCAAAGATTTCCTCCGGAATCGCCGGAGGTGGCCATCATTACATGAATGACTATGCTCTAGTTTGAGAAAATGATAGTCTTCGTATTGGTGCCAAAATCTTCACCGAAGAATCCCTGAAGACTCCTTGAAGATTCTTTCTTCAGCTGAACTGGACCCCTGGGCCCAACAAAAAAAAAAAAAAAAAGGACCCCCTACCAAAGATTTCCTCCGGAATTGCCGGAGGTGGCCATCATTACATGAATGACTATGCTCTAGTTTGAGAAAATGATAGTCTTCGTATTGGCTCCAAAATCTCTACCGAAGAATCCCTGAAGACTCCTTGAAGATTCTTTCTTCAGCTGAATTGGACCCCTGGGCCCCACAAAAAAAACAAAAAAGGACCCCTTACCAAAGATTTCCTCCGGAATCGCCGGAGGTGGAAATCTTTACATGAATGACTAAGCTTTAGTGTGAGAAAATGATAGTCTTCGTATTGGCGCCAAAATCTTCACCGAAGAATCCCTGAAGACTCCTTGAAGATTCTTTCTTCAGCTGAATTGGACCCCTGGGCCCCACAAAAAAAAAAAAACAAAAAAGGACCCCTTTCCAAAGATTTCCTCCGGAATCGCCGGAGGTGGCCATCATTACATGAATGACTATGCTCTAGTTTGAGAAAATGATAGTCTTCGTTTTGGCGCCAAAATCTTCACCGAAGAATCCCTGAAGACTCCTTGAAGATTCTTTCTTCAGCTGAACTTGACCCCTGGGTCCCACAAAAAAAAAAAAAAAAAAAAGGGACCCCTTACCAAAGATTTCCTCCGGAATTCCCGGAGGTGGCCATCATTACATGAATGACTATGCTCTACTTTGAGAAAATGATAGTCTTCGTATTGGCTCCAAAATCTTCACCGAAGAATCCCTGAAGACTCTTTGAAGATTCTTTCTTCAGCTGAATTGGACCCCTGGGCCCTACAAAAAAAAAAACAAAAAAGGACCCCTTACCAAAGATTTCCTCCGGAATCGCCGGAGGTGGCCATCATTACATGAATGATTATGCTCTAGTTTTAGAAAATGATAGTCTTCATATTGGCTCCAAAATCCTCACCAAAGATTCCCTGAAGACTCCTTGAAGACTTTTTCTTCAGCAGTATAACAGGTGTCATTTTTCAATTTCAAGGGTAATTTCTACCATTTATATAGCTGGTAGCCTTTATGACTATACTCTAGTTTGAGAAAATGATAGTCTTAGTATTGGCGCCAAAAATTCACCAAAGAATCCCTGAAGACTTCTTGAAGATTCTTTCTTCAGCTGAATTGGACCCCTGGGCCCCACAAAAAAAAAAAAAAAAAAAAGGACCCCTTACCAAAGATTTCCTCCGGAATCGCCGGAGGTGGCCATCATTACATGAATGACTATGCTCTAGTTTGAGAAAATGATAGTCTTCGTATTGGCGCCAAAATCTTCACCGAAGAATCCCTGAAGACTCCTTGAAGATTCTTTCTTCAGCTGAACTGGACCCCTGGGCCCCACAAAAAAAAAAAAACGACCCCTTACCAAATATTTCCTCCGGAATCGCCGGAGGTGGCCATCATTACATGAATGACTATGCTCTAGTTTGAGAAAATGGTAGTCTTCGTATTGGCTACAAAATATTCACCGAAGAATCCCTGAAGACTCCTTGAAGATTCTTTCTTCAGGTGAATTGGACCCCTGGGCCCCACAAAAAAAAAAAAAACAAAAAAAAAAAGGACCCCTTACCAAAGATTTCCTCCGGAATCGCAGAAGGTAGCCATCATTACATGAATGACTATGCTCTAGTTTGAAAAAATGATAGTCTTCGTATTGGTGCCAAAATCTTCATTGAAGAATCCCTGAAGACTCCTTGAAGATTCTTTCTTCAGTTGAACTGGACCATTGGGCCCCACTAGAAAAAAAAAAAAAGGACCACTTACCACAGATTTCCTCCGGAATCGCCGGAGGTGGCCATCATTACATGAATGACTATGCTCTAGTTTGAGAAAATGATAGTCTTCGTATTGGCTCCAAAATCTTCACCGAAGAATCCCTGAAGACTCTTTGAAGATTCTTTCTTCAGCTGAATTGGATCCCTGGGCCCCACAAAAAAAAAAAAAAGAACCCCTTACCAAAGGTTTCCTCAGCAATCGCTGGAGGTGGCCATCATTACATGAATGACTATGCTCTAGTTTTAGAAAATGATAGTCTTCGTATTGGTGCCAAAATCTTCACCGGAGAACCCCTGAAGACTCCTTGAAGATTCTTTCTTCAGCTGAACTGGACCCCTGGGCCCCACAAAAAAAAAAAAAAAAAAAAAAAAGGACCCCTTACCAAAGATTTCCTCCGGAATCGCCGGAGGTGGCCATCATTACATGAATGACTATGCTCTAGTTTGAGAAAATGATAGTCTTCGTATTGGTGCCAAAATCTTCACCGAAGAATCCCTGAAGACTCCTTGAAGATTCTTTCTTCAGCTGAACTGGACCCCTGGGCCCCACGAAAAAAAAAAAAAAAAAGGACCCCCTACCAAAGATTTCCTCCGGAATTGCCGGAGGTGGCCATCATTACATGAATGACTATGCTCTAGTTTGAGAAAATGATAGTCTTCGTATTGGCTCCAAAATCTCTACCGAAGAATCCCTGAAGACTCCTTGAAGATTCTTTCTTCAGCTGAATTGGACCCCTGGGCCCCACAAAAAAAACAAAAAAGGACCCCTTACCAAAGATTTCCTCCGGAATCGCCGGAGGTGGAAATCTTTACATGAATGACTAAGCTTTAGTGTGAGAAAATGATAGTCTTCGTATTGGCGCCAAAATCTTCACCGAAGAATCCCTGAAGACTCCTTGAAGATTCTTTCTTCAGCTGAATTGGACCCCTGGGCCCCACAAAAAAAAAAAAACAAAAAAGGACCCCTTTCCAAAGATTTCCTCCGGAATCGCCGGAGGTGGCCATCATTACATGAATGACTATGCTCTAGTTTGAGAAAATGATAGTCTTCGTTTTGGCGCCAAAATCTTCACCGAAGAATCCCTGAAGACTCCTTGAAGATTCTTTCTTCAGCTGAACTTGACCCCTGGGTCCCACAAAAAAAAAAAAAAAAAAAAGGGACCCCTTACCAAAGATTTCCTCCGGAATTGCCGGAGGTGGCCATCATTACATGAATGACTATGCTCTAGTTTGAGAAAATGATAGTCTTCGTATTGGTGCCAAAGTCTTCACCGAAGAATCCCTGAAGACTCCTTGAAGATTCTTTCTTCAGCTGAACTGGACCCCTGGGCCCCACAAAAAAAAAAAAAACAAAAAAGGACCCCTTACCAAAGATTTCCTCCGGAATCGCCGGAGGTGGCCATCATTACATGAATGACTATGCTCTAGTTTGAGAAAATGATAGTCTTCGTATTGGCTCCAAAATATTCACCAAAGAATCCCTGAAGACTCTTTGAAGATTCTTTCTTCAGCTGAATTGGACCCCTGGGCCCCACAAAAAAAAACAAAAAAGGACCCCTTAGCAAAGATTTCCCCCAGAATCGCCGGAGGTGGCCATTATTACATGAATGACTATGCTCTAGTTTGAGAAAATGATAGTCTTCGTATTGGCTCCAAAATATTCACCGAAGAATCCCTGAAGACTCCTTGAAGATTCTTTCTTCAGCTGAATTGAACCCCTGGGCCCCACAAAAAAAAGACAAAAAAGGACCCCTTACCAAAGATTTCCTCCGGAATCGCAGGAGGTAGCCATCATTACATGAATGACTATGCTCTAGTTTGAGAAAATGATAGTCTTCGTATTGGTGCCAAAATCTTCACTGAAGAATCCCTGAAGACTCCTTGAAGATTCTTTCTTCAACTGAACTGGACCCATGGTCCCCACAAAAAAAAAAAAAAAAAAGAACCCCTTACCAAAGATTTCCTCCGGAATCGCCGGAGGTGGCCATCATTACATGAATGACTATGCTCTAGTTTGAGAAAATGATAGTCTTCGTATTGGCGCCAAAATCTTCACCGAAGAATCCCTGAAGACTCCTTGAAGATTCTTTCTTCAGCTGAACTGGACCCCTGGGCCCCACGAAAAAAAAAAGGACCCCCTACCAAAGATTTCCTCCGGAATCGCCGGAGGTGGCCATCATTACATGAATGACTATGCTCTAGTTTGAGAAAATGATAGTCTTCGTATTGGCTCCAAAATCTTCACCGAAGAATCCCTGAAGACTCCTTGAAGATTCTTTCTTCAGCTGAATTGGACCCCTGGGCCCCACAAAAAAAAACAAAAAAGGACCCCTTACCAAAGATTTCCTCCGGAATCGCCGGAGGTGGCCATCATTACATGAATGACTATGCTCTAGTTTGAGAAAATGATAGTCTTCGTATTGGTGCCAAAATCTTCACCGAAGAATCCCTGAAGACTCCTTGAAGATTCTTTCTTCAGCTGAACTGGACCCCTGGGCCCAACAAAAAAAAAAAAAAAAGGACCCCCTACCAAAGATTTCCTCCGGAATTGCCGGAGGTGGCCATCATTACATGAATGACTATGCTCTAGTTTGAGAAAATGATAGTCTTCGTATTGGCTCCAAAATCTCTACCGAAGAATCCCTGAAGACTCCTTGAAGATTCTTTCTTCAGCTGAATTGGACCCCTGGGCCCCACAAAAAAAACAAAAAAGGACCCCTTACCAAAGATTTCCTCCGGAATCGCCGGAGGTGGAAATCTTTACATGAATGACTAAGCTTTAGTGTGAGAAAATGATAGTCTTCGTATTGGCGCCAAAATCTTCACCGAAGAATCCCTGAAGACTCCTTGAAGATTCTTTCTTCAGCTGAATTGGACCCCTGGGCCCCACAAAAAAAAAAAAACAAAAAAGGACCCCTTTCCAAAGATTTCCTCCGGAATCGCCGGAGGTGGCCATCATTACATGAATGACTATGCTCTAGTTTGAGAAAATGATAGTCTTCGTTTTGGCGCCAAAATCTTCACCGAAGAATCCCTGAAGACTCCTTGAAGATTCTTTCTTCAGCTGAACTTGACCCCTGGGTCCCACAAAAAAAAAAAAAAAAAAAAGGGACCCCTTACCAAAGATTTCCTCCGGAATTGCCGGAGGTGGCCATCATTACATGAATGACTATGCTCTACCTTGAGAAAATGATAGTCTTCGTATTGGCTCCAAAATCTTCACCGAAGAATCCCTGAAGACTCTTTGAAGATTCTTTCTTCAGCTGAATTGGACCCCTGGGCCCTACAAAAAAAAAAACAAAAAAGGACCCCTTACCAAAGATTTCCTCCGGAATCGCCGGAGGTGGCCATCATTACATGAATGATTATGCTCTAGTTTTAGAAAATGATAGTCTTCATATTGGCTCCAAAATCCTCACCAAAGATTCCCTGAAGACTCCTTGAAGACTTTTTCTTCAGCAGTATAACAGGTGTCATTTTTCAATTTCAAGGGTAATTTCTACCATTTATATAGCTGGTAGCCTTTATGACTATACTCTAGTTTGAGAAAATGATAGTCTTAGTATTGGCGCCAAAAATTCACCAAAGAATCCCTGAAGACTTCTTGAAGATTCTTTCTTCAGCTGAATTGGACCCCTGGGCCCCACAAAAAAAAAAAAAAAAAAAAAGGACCCCTTACCAAAGATTTCCTCCGGAATCGCCGGAGGTGGCCATCATTACATGAATGACTATGCTCTAGTTTGAGAAAATGATAGTCTTCGTATTGGCGCCAAAATCTTCACCGAAGAATCCCTGAAGACTCCTTGAAGATTCTTTCTTCAGCTGAACTGGACCCCTGGGCCCCACAAAAAAAAAAAAACGACCCCTTACCAAATATTTCCTCCGGAATCGCCGGAGGTGGCCATCATTACATGAATGACTATGCTCTAGTTTGAGAAAATGGTAGTCTTCGTATTGGCTACAAAATATTCACCGAAGAATCCCTGAAGACTCCTTGAAGATTCTTTCTTCAGGTGAATTGGACCCCTGGGCCCCACAAAAAAAAAAAAACAAAAAAAAAAAGGACCCCTTACCAAAGATTTCCTCCGGAATCGCAGAAGGTAGCCATCATTACATGAATGACTATGCTCTAGTTTGAAAAAATGATAGTCTTCGTATTGGTGCCAAAATCTTCATTGAAGAATCCCTGAAGACTCCTTGAAGATTCTTTCTTCAGTTGAACTGGACCATTGGGCCCCACTAGAAAAAAAAAAAAAGGACCACTTACCACAGATTTCCTCCGGAATCGCCGGAGGTGGCCATCATTACATGAATGACTATGCTCTAGTTTGAGAAAATGATAGTCTTCGTATTGGCTCCAAAATCTTCACCGAAGAATCCCTGAAGACTCTTTGAAGATTCTTTCTTCAGCTGAATTGGATCCCTGGGCCCCACAAAAAAAAAAAAAAAGAACCCCTTACCAAAGGTTTCCTCAGCAATCGCTGGAGGTGGCCATCATTACATGAATGACTATGCTCTAGTTTTAGAAAATGATAGTCTTCGTATTGGTGCCAAAATCTTCACCGGAGAACCCCTGAAGACTCCTTGAAGATTCTTTCTTCAGCTGAACTGGACCCCTGGGCCCCACAAAAAAAAAAAAAAAAAAAAAAAGGACCCCTTACCAAAGATTTCCTCCGGAATCGCCGGAGGTGGCCATCATTACATGAATGACTATGCTCTAGTTTGAGAAAATGATAGTCTTCGTATTGGTGCCAAAATCTTCACCGAAGAATCCCTGAAGACTCCTTGAAGATTCTTTCTTCAGCTGAACTGGACCCCTGGGCCCCACGAAAAAAAAAAAAAAAAAGGACCCCTACCAAAGATTTCCTCCGGAATCGCCTGAGGTGGCCGTCATTACATGAATGACTATGCTCTAGTTTGAGAAAATGATAGTCTTCGTATTGGCGCCAAAATCTTCACCGAAGAATCCCTGAAGACTCCTTGAAGATTCTTTCTTCAGCTGAATTGGACCCCTGGGCCCCCACAAAAAAAAAAAAAGGACCCCTTACCAAAGATTTCCTCCGGAATCGCCGGAGGTGGCCATCATTACATGAATGACTATGCTCTAGTTTGAGAAAATGATAGTCTTCGTATTGGTGCCAAAGTCTTCACCGAAGAATCCCTGAAGACTCCTTGAAGATTCTTTCTTCAGCTGAACTGGACCCCTGGGCCCCACAAAAAAAAAAAAAAAAGGACCCCTTACCAAAGATTTCCTCCGGAATCGCCGGAGGTGGCCATCATTACATGAATGACTATGCTCTAGTTTTAGAAAATGATAGTCTTCGTATTGGCTCCAAAATATTCACCAAAGAATCCCTGAAGACTCCTTGAACATTCTTTCTTCAGCTGAATTGGACCCCTGGGCCCCACAAAAAAAAAAAAACAAAAAAGGACCCCTTAGCAAATATTTCCTCCAGAATCGCCAGAGGTGGCCATTATTACATGAATGACTATGCTCTAGTTTGAGAAAATGATAGTCTTCGTATTGGCGCCAAAACCTTCACCGAAGAGTCCCTGAAGACTCCTTGAAGATTCTTTCTTCAGCTGAACTGGACCTGTGGGCCCCACGAAAAAATAAAAAGGACCCCCTACCAAAGATTTCCTCCGGAATCGCCGGAGCTGGCCATCATTACATGAATGACTAT
The DNA here is from genome assembly GCA_039081455.1 of Macrobrachium rosenbergii. NCBI lineage: Eukaryota > Metazoa > Arthropoda > Malacostraca > Decapoda > Palaemonidae > Macrobrachium > Macrobrachium rosenbergii. Next base: position 404,019 of record JANJGK010000464.1, read on the forward strand.
GGTCTAGTTTGAGAAAATGATAGTCTTCGTATTGGCTCCAAAATCTTCACCGAAGAATCCCTGAAGACTCCTTGAAGATTCTTTCTTCAGCTGAATTGGACCCCTGGGCCCCACAAAAAAAAAACAAAAAAGGACCCCTTAACAAAGATTTCCTCCGGAATCTCCGGAGGTGGCCATCATTACATGAATGACTATGCTCTAGTTTGAGAAAATGATAGTCTTCGTATTGGAGCCAAAATCTTCACCAAAGAATCCCTGAAGACTCCTTGAAGATTCTTTCTTCAGCTGAACTGGACCCCTGGGCCCCACGAAAAAAAAAAAAGGACCTCCTACCAAAGATTTCCTCCGGAATTGCCGGAGGTAGCCATCATTACATGAATGACTATGCTCTAGTTTGAGAAAATGATAGTCTTCGTATTGGCTCCAAAATCTTCTCCGAAGAATCCCTGAAGACTCCTTGAAGATTCTTTCTTCAGCTGAATTGGACCCTTGGGCCCCACAAAAAAAAAACAAAAAAGGACCCCTTACCAAAGATTTCCTCCGGAATCGCCGGAGGTGGCCATCACTACAAGAATGACTATGCTCTAGTTTGAGAAAATGATAGTCTTCGTATTGGCGCCAAAATCTTCACCGAAGCATCCCTGAAGACTCCTTGAAGATTCTTTCTTCAGCTGAACTGGACCCCTGGGCCCCATAAAAAAAAAAAGACCCCTTACCAAAGATTTCCTCCGGAATCGCCGGAGGTGGCCATCATTACATGAATGACTATGCTCTAGTTTGAGAAAATGATAGTCTTCGTATTGGCTCCAAAATCTTCACCGAAGAATCCCTGAAGACTCCTTGATGATTCTTTCTTCAGCTGAATTGGACCCCTGGGCCCCACAAAAAAAAAAAAAAACAAAAAAGGACCCCTTACCAAAGATTTCCTCTGGAATCGCCGGAGGTGGCCATCATTACATGAATGACTATGCTCTAGTTTGAGAAAATGATAGTCTTCGTATTGGCCCCAAAATCTTCACCAAAGAATCCCTGAAGACTCCTTGAAGATTCTTTCTTCAGCTGAACTGGACCCGTGGACCCACGAAAAAAAAAAAGGACCCCCTACCAAAGATTTCCTCCGGAATCGCCGGAGGTAGCCATCATTACATGAATGACTATGCTCTAGTTTGAGAAAATGATAGTCTTCGTATTGGCTCCAAAATCTTCACCGAAGAATCCCTGAAGACTCCTTGAAGATTCTTTCTTCAGCTGAATTGGACCCCTGGGCCCCACAAAACAAAACAAAAAAGGACCCCTTACCAAAGATTTCCTCCGGAATCGCCGGAGGTGGCCATCACTACATGAATGACTATGCTCTAGTTTGAGAAAATGATAGTCTTCGTATTGACGCCAAAATCTTCACCGAAGAATCCCTGAAGACTACTTGAAGATTCTTTCTTCAGCTGAACTGGACCCCTGGCCCCCACCCCTCGCAAAAAAAAAAGGACCCCTTAGCAAAGATTTCCTCCGGAATCACCGGAGGTGGCCATCATTACATGAATGACTATGCTCTAGTTTGAGAAAATGATAGTCTTCGTATTGGCTCCAAAATCTTCACCGAAGAATCCCTGAAGACTCTTTGAAGATTCTTTCTTCAGCTGAATTGGACCCCTGGGCCCCACAAAAAAAAAAAAACAAAAAAGGACCCCTTACCAAAGATTTCTTCCGAAATCGCCGGAGGTGGCCATCATTACATGAATGACTATGCTCTAGTTTTAGAAAATGATAGTCTTCATATTGGCTCCAAAATCCTCACCCAAGATTCCCTGAAGACTCCTTGAAGACTCTTTCTTCAGCAGTATAACAGGTGTCATTTTTAAATTTCAAGGGTAATTTCTACCATTTATATAGCTGGTAGCCTTTATGACTATACTCTAGTTTGAGAAAATGATAGTCTTAGTATTGACGCCAAAATCTTCTCCGAAGAATCCCTGAAGACTCCTTGAAGATTCTTTCTTCAGCTGAATTGGACCCCTGGGCCCCACAAAAAAAAAAAAAAAAAAAAAAAGGACCCCTTACCAAAGATTTCCTCCGGAATCGCCGGAGGTGGCCATCATTACATGAATGACTATGCTCTAGTTTCAGAAAATGATAGTCTTCGTATTGGCGCCAAAATCTTCACTGAAGAATCCCTGAAGACTCCTTGAAGATTCTTTCTTCAGCTGAATTGGACCCCTGGGCCCCACAAAAAAAAAAAAAAAAAAGGACCCCTTACCAAAGATTTCCTCCGGAATCGCCGTAGGTAGCCATCATTACATGAATGATTATGCTCTAGTTTGAGAAAATGATAGTCTTCGTATTGGAGCCAAAATCTTCACTGAAGAATCCCTGAAGACTCCTTGAAGATTCTTTCTTCAGCTGAATTGGACCCCTGGGCCCCACAAAAAAAACAAAAAAGGACCCCTTACCAAAGATTTCCTCCGGAATCGCCGGAGGTGGCCATCATTACATGAATGACTATGCTCTAGTTTGAGAAAATGATAGTCTTCGTATTGGCGCAAAATCTTCACCGAAGAATCCCTGAAGACTCCTTGAAGATTCTTTCTTCAGCTGAACTGTACCCCTGGGCCCCACAAAAAAAAAAAAAAAACAAACAAAAAGGACCCCTTACCAAAGATTTCCTCCGGAATCGCCGGAGGTGGCCATCATTACATGAATGACTATGCTCTAGTTTGAGAAAATGATAGTCTTCGTATTGGCTCCAAAATCTTCACCGAAGAATCCCTGAAGACTCTTTGAAGATTCTTTCTTCAGCGGAATTGGACCCCTGGGCCCCACAAAAAAAAAACAAAAAAGGACCCCTTACCAAAGATTTCCTCCGGAATCGCCGGAGGTGGCCATCATTACATGAATGACTATGCTCTTGTTTTAGAAAATGATAGTCTTCATATTGGCTCCAGAATCCTCACTCAAGATTCCCTGAAGACTCCTTGAAGACTCTTTCTTCAGCAGTATAACAGGTGTCATTTTTCAATTTCAAGGGTAATTTCTACCAATTATATAGCTGGTAGCCTTAATGACTATGCTCTAGTTTGAGAAAATGATAGTCTTAGTATTGGCGCCAAAATCTTCACCGAAGAATCCCTGAAGACTCCTTGAAGAATCTTTCTTCAGCTGAATTGGACCCCTGGGCCCCACAAAAAAAAAAAAAAACAAAAAGGACCCCTTACCAAAGATTTCCTTCGGAATCGCCGGAGGTGGCCATCATTACATGAATGACTATGCTCTAGTTTGAGAAAATGATAGTCTTCGTATTGGTGCCAAAATCTTCACCGAAGAATCCCTGAAGACTCCTTGAAGATTCTTTCTTCAGCTGAACTGGTTCCTGGGCCCAAAAAAAAAAAAAAAAAAAAAGGACCCCTTACCAAAGATTTCCTCCGAAATCGCCGGAGGTGGCCATCATTACATGAATGACTATGCTCTAGTTTGAGAAAATGACAATCTTCGTATTGGCTCCAAAATATTCACCGAAGAATCCCTAAAGACTCCTTGAAGATTCTTTCTTCAGCTGAATTGGACCCCTGGGCCCCACAAAAAAAAAACAAAAAAGGACCCCTTACCAAAGATTTCCTCTGGAATCGCCGGAGGTGGCCATCATTACATGAATGACTATGCTCTAGTTTGAGAAAATGATAGTCTTCGTATTGGCTCCAAAATCTTCACCGAAGAATCCCTGAAGACTCCTTGAAGATTCTTTCTTCAGCTGAACTGGACCCCTGGGCCCCACAAAAAAAAACAAAAAAAAAAAAGACCCCTTACCAAAGATTTCCTCCGGAATCGCCGGAGGTGGCCATCATTACATGAATGACTATGCTCTAGTTTGAGAAAATGATAGTCTTCGTATTGGCTCCAAAATATTCACCGAAGAATCCCTGAAGACTCCTTGAAGATTCTTTCTTCAGCTGAATTGGACCCCTGGGCCCCACAAAAAAAAAAAAAAAGGACCCCTTACCAAAGATTTCCTCCGGAATCGCCGGAGGTGGCCATCATTACATGAATGACTACGCTCTAGTTTGAGAAAATGATAGTCTTCATATTGGCGCAAAATATTCACCGAAGAATCCCTGAAGACTCCTTGAAGATTCTTTCTTCAGCTGAACTGTACCCCTGGGCCCCACAAAAAAAAACAAAACAAAAAAGGACCCCTTACCAAAGATTTCCTCTGGAATCGCCGGAGGTGGCCATCATTACATGAATGACTATGCTCTAGTTTGAGAAAATGATAGTCTTCGTATTGGCGCCAAAATCTTCACCGAAGAATCCCTGAAGACTGCTTGAAGATTCTTTCTTCAGATGAACTGGACCCCTGGGCCCCACAAAAAAAACAAAAACCAAAGAGGACCCCTTACCAAAGATTTCATCCGGAATCACCGGAGGTGGCCATCATTACATGAATGACTATGCTCTAGTTTGAGAAAATGATAGTCTTAGTATTGGTGCCAAAATCTTCACCGAAGAATCCCTGAAGACTTCTTGAAGATTCTTTCTTCAGCTGAATTGAACCCCTGGGCCCCACAAAAAAAAAAAAAAAAAAAAAAGGACCCCTTACCAAAGATTTCCTCCGGGATCGCCAGAGGTAGCCATCATTACATGAATGACTATGCTCTAGTTTGAGAAAATGATAGTCTTCGTATTTACGCCAAAATCTTCACCAAAGAATCCCTGAAGACTCCTTGAAGATTCTTTCTTCAGCTGAACTGGACCCCTGGGCCCCACAAAAAAAAAAAAAAAAAAGGACCCCTACCAAAGGTTTCCTCCGGAATCACCGGAGGTGGCCATCATTACATGAATGACTATGCTCTAGTTTGAGAAAATGATATCTTCGTATTGGCTCCAAAATATTCACCGAAGAATCCCTGAAGACTCCTTGAAGATTCTTTCTTCAGCTGAATTGGACCCCTGGGCCCCACAAAAAAAAAAAAAAGGACCCCTTACCAAAGATTTCCTCCGGAATCGCCGGAGGTGGCCATCATTACATGAATGACTACGCTCTAGTTTGAGAAAATGATAGTCTTCATATTGGCGCAAAATATTCACCGAAGAATCCCTGAAGACTCCTTGAAGATTCTTTCTTCAGCTGAACTGTACCCCTGGGCCCCACAAAAAAAAACAAAACAAAAAAGGACCCCTTACCAAAGATTTCCTCCTGAATCGCCGGAGGTAGCCATCATTACATGAATGACTATGCTCTAGTTTGAGAAAATGATAGTCTTCGTATTGGCTCCAAAATCTTCACCGAAGAATCCCTGAAGACTCCTTGAGGATTCTTTCTTCAGCTGAATTGGAACCCTGGGCCCCACAAAAAAACAAAAAAGGACCCCTTACCAAAGATTTCCTCCGGAATCGCCGGAGGTAGCCATCATTACATGAATGGCTATGCTCTAGTTTGAGAAAATGATAGTCTTCGTATTGGCTCCAAAATCTTCAATGAAGAATCCCTGAAGACTCTTTGAAGATTCTTTCTTCAGCTGAATTCGACTCCCGGGCCCCACAAAAAAAAAAAAAACAAAAAAGGACCCCTTACCAGAGATTTCCTCCGGAATCGCCGGAGGTGGCCATCATTACATGAATGACTACGCTCTAGTTTTAGAAAATGATAGTCCTTATATTGGCTCCAAAATCCTCACCGAAGATTCCTTGAAGACTCCTTGAAGACTCTTTCTTCAGCAGTATAACAGGTGTCATTTTTCAATTTCAAGGGTAATTTCTACCATTTATATAGCTGGTAGCCTTTATGACTATGCTCTAGTTTGAGAAAATGATAGTCTTAGTATTGGTGCCAAAATCTTCACCGAAGAATCCCTGAACACTTCTTGAAGATTCTTTCTTCAGCTGAATTGAACCCCTGGGCCTCACAAAAAAAAAAAAAAAAAAAGGACCCCTTACCAAAGATTTCCTCCGGGATCGCCAGAGGTAGCCATCATTACATGAATGACTATGCTCTAGTTTGAGAAAATGATAGTCTTCGTATTTACCCCAAAATCTTCACCAAAGAATCCCTGAAGACTCCTTGAAGATTCTTTCTTCAGCTGAACTGGACCCCTGGGCCCCACAAAAAAAAAAAAAAAAAAAGGACCCCTACCAAAGGTTTCCTCCGGAATCACCGGAGGTGGCCATCATTACATGAATGACTATGCTCTAGTTTGAGAAAATGATATCTTCGTATTGGCTCCAAAATATTCACCGAAGAATCCCTGAAGACTCCTTGAAGATTCTTTCTTCAGCTGAATTGGACCCCTGGGCCCCACAAAAAAAAAAAAAAGGACCCCTTACCAAAGATTTCCTCCGGAATCGCCGGAGGTGGCCATCATTACATGAATGACTACGCTCTACTTTGAGAAAATGATAGTCTTCATATTGGCGCAAAATCTTCACCGAAGAATCCCTGAAGACTCCTTGAAGATTCTTTCTTCAGCTGAACTGTACCCCTGGGCCCCACAAAAAAAAACAAAACAAAAAAGGACCCCTTACCAAAGATTTCATCCGGAATCACCGGAGGTGGCCATCATTACATGAATGACTATGCTCTAGTTTGAGAAAATGATAGTCTTCGTATTAGCTCCAAAATCTTCACCGAAGAATCCCTGAAGACTCCTTGAGGATTCTTTCTTCAGCTGAATTGGACCCCTGGGCCCCACGAAAAAAACAAAAAAGGACCCCTTACCAAAGATTTCCTCCTGAAACGCCGGAGGTAGCCATCATTACATGAATGACTATGCTCTAGTTTGAGAAAATGATAGTCTTTGTATTGGCTCCAAAATCTTCACCGAAGAATCCCTGAAGACTCTTTGAAGATTCTTTCTTCAGCTGAATTGGAACCCTGGGCCCCACAAAAAAAAAAAAAAAAGGACCCCTTACCAAAGATTTCCTCCGGAATCGCCGGAGGTGGCCATCATTACATGAATGACGATGCTCTAGTTTTAGAAAATGATAGTCTTCATATTGGCTCCAAAATCCTCACCCAAGATTCCCTGAAGACTCCTTGAAGACTCTTTCTTCAGCAATATAACAGGTGTCATTTTTCAATTTCAAGGGTAATTTCTACCATTTATATAGCTGGTAGCCTTTATGACTATGCTCTAGTTTGAGAAAATGATAGTCTTAGTATTGGCGCCAAAATCTTCACCCAAGAATCCCTGAAGACTCCTTGAAGATTCTTTCTTCAGCTGAATTGGACCCCTGGGCCCCACAAAAAAAAAAAAAAAAAAAAAAAAGGACCCCTTACCAAAGATTTCCTCCGGAATTGCCGGAGGTGGCCATCATTACATGAATGACTATGCTCTAGTTTGAGAAAATGATAGTCTTCGTATTTGTGCCAAAATCTTCACTGAAGAATCCCTGAAGACTCCTTGAAGATTCTTTCTTCAGCTGAACTGGACCCCTGGGCCCCACAAAAAAAAAAAAAGGACCCCTTACCAAAGATTTCCTCCGGAATCGCCGGAGGTGGCCATCATTACATGAATGACTATGCTCTAGTTTGAGAAAATGATAGTCTTAGTATTGGCGCCAAAATCTTCACCGAAAAATCTCTGAAGACTCCTTGAAGATTCTTTCTTCAGCTGAATTGGACCCCTGGGCCCCACAAAAAAAAAAAAAAGGACCCCTTACCAAAGATTTCCTCCGGAATCGCCGGAGGTGGCCCTCATTACATGAATGACTATGCTCTAGATTGAGAAAATGATAGTCTTCGTATTGGTGCCAAAATCTTCACCGAAGAATCCCTGAAGACTCCTTGAAGATTCTTTCTTCAGCTGAACTGGACCCCTGGGCCCCACGAAAAAAAAAAAAAGGACCCCCTACCAAAGATTTCCTCTGGAATCGCCGGAGGTGGCCATCATTACATGAATGACTATGCTCTAGTTTGAGAAAATGATAGTCTTCGTATTGGCGCCAAAATCTTCACCGAAGAATCCCTGAAGACTCCTTGAAGATTCTTTCTTTAGCTGAATTGGACCCCTGGGCCCCACAAAAAAAAAAAAAATGACCCCGTACCAAAGATTTCCTCCGGAATCGCCGGAGGTGGCCATTATTACATGAATGACTAAGCTCTAGTTTGAGAAAATGATAGTCTTCGTATTGGCGCCAAAATCTTCACCGAAGAATCCCTGAAGACTCCTTGAAGATTTTTTCTTCAGCTAAATTGGACCCCTGGGACCCACAAAAAAAAAAACAAAAAAGGACCCCTTACCAAAGATTTCCTAGGGAATCGCCGGAGGTGGCCATCATTACATGAATGACTATGCTCTAGTTTGAGAAAATGATAGTCTTCGTATTGGCGCCAAAATCTTCACCGAAGAATCCCTGAAGACTCTTTGAAGATTCTTTCTTACGCTGAATTGGACCCCTGGGCAACCCCCAAAAAAACCAAAAAGGACCCCTTACCAAAGATTTCCTCCGGAATCGCCGGAGGTGGCCATCATTACATGAATGACTATGCTCTAGTTTGAGAAAATGATAGTCTTCATATTGGCTCCAGAATCCTCACCCAAGATTCCCTGAAGACTCCTTGAAGACTCTTTCTTCAGCAGTATAACAGGTGTCATTTTTCAATTTCAAGGGTAATTTCTACCATTTATATAGCTGGTAGCCTTTATGACTATGCTCTAGTTTGAGAAAATGATAGTCTTAGTATTGGCGCCAAAATCTTCACCGAAGAATCCCTGAAGACTCCTTGAAGATTCTTTCTTCAGCTGAATTGGACCCCTGGGGCCCCCCCCCCAAAAAAAAAGAAAAAAGGACCCCTTACCAAAGATATCCTCCGGAATCGCCTGAGGTGGCCATCATTACATGAATGACTATGCTCTAGTTTGAGAAAATGATAGTCTTCGTATTGGCGCCAAAATCTTCACCGAAGAATCCCTGAAGACTCCTTGAAGATTCTTTCTTCAGCTGAACTGGACCCCTGGGCCCCACAAAAAAAAAAAAAAAAAGGACCCCTTACCAAAGATTTCCTCCGGAATCGCCGGAGGTGGCCATCATTACATGAATGACTATGCTCTAGTTTGAGAAAATGATAGTCTTCGTATTGGCTCCAAAATATTCACCGAAGAATCCCTGAAGACTCCTTGAAGATTCTTTCTTCAGCTGAATTGGACCATTGGGCCCCACAAAAAAAAAAAAAAGGAACCCTTACCAAAGATTTCCTCCGGAACCGCCGGAGGTGGCCATCATTACATGAATGACTATGCTCTATTTTGAGAAAATGATAGTCTTCGTATTGGCTTCAAAATATTCACCGAAGAATCCCTGAACACTCCTTGAAGATTCTTTCTTCAGCTGAATTGGACCACTGGGCCCCACAAAAAAAAACGAAAAAGGACCCCTTACCAAAGATTTCCTCCAGAATCGCCGGAGGTGGCCATCATTACATGAAAGACGATGCTCTAGTTTGAGAAAATGATAGTCTTCGTATTGGCGCCAAAATCTTCACCGAGGAATCCCTGAAGACTCCTTGAAGATTCTTTCTTCAGCTGAACTGGACCCCTGGGCCCCACAAAAAAAAAAAAAAAAAAAGGAATCCCTTACCAAAGATTTCCTCCGGAATCGCCGGAGGTGGCCATCATTACATGAATGACTATGCTCTAGTTTAAGAAAATGATAGTCTTCGTATTGGCTCCAAAATCTTCACCGAAGAATCCCTGAAGACTCCTTGAAGATTCTTTCTTCAGCTGAATTGGACCACTGGGCCCCACAAAAAAAAAACAAAAAAGGACCCCTTACCAAAGATTTCCTCCGGAATCGCCGGAGGTGGCCATCATTACATGAAAGACGATGCTCTAGTTTGAGAAAATGATAGTCTTCGTATTGGCTCCAAAATCTTCACCGAGGAATCCCTGAAGACTCCTTGAACATTCTTTCTTCCGCTGAACTGGACCCCGGGGCCCCACAAAAAAAAAAAAAAAAAAAGGACCCCTTACCAAAGATTTCCTCCGGAATCGCAGGAGGTGGCCATCATTACATGAATGACTATGCTCTAGTTTAAGAAAATGATAGTCTTCGTATTGGCTCCAAAATCTTCTCCGAAGAATCCCTGAAGACTCCTTGAAGATTCTTTCTTCAGCTGAATTCGACCCCTGGGCCCCCCCAAAAAACAAAAATGGACCCCTTACCAAAGATTTCCTCCGGAATCGCTGGAGGTGGCCATCATTACATGAATGACTGTGCTCTAGTTTGAGAAAATGATAGTCTTCGTGTTGGCGCAAAATATTCACCGAAGAATCCCTGAAGACTCCTTGAAGAATCTTTCTTCAGCTGAACTGGACCCCTGGGCCCCACAAAAAAAAAAAAAAAAAAAAAAAAACCCTTACCAAAGATTTCCTCCGGAATCGCCGGAGGTGGCCATCATTACATGAATGACTATGCTCTAGTTTGAGAAAATGATAGTCTTCGTATTGGCTCCAAAATCTTCACCGAAGAATCCCTGAAGACTCTTTGAAGATTCTTTCTTCAGCTGAATTGGACCCCTGGGCCCCACAAAAAAACAAAACAAAAAAGGACCCCTTCCCAAAGATTTCCTCCGGAATCGCCGGAGGTGGCCATCATTACATGAATGACTATGCTCTAGTTTGAGAAAATGATAGTCTTCGTATTGGCGCCAAAATCTTCACCGAAGAATCCCTGAAGACTCCTTGAAGATTCCTTCTTCAGCTGAACTGGACCCCTGGGCCCCATAAAAAAAAAAAAGGACCCCTTACCAAAGATTTCCTCCGGAATCGCCGGAGGTGGCCATCATTACATGAATGACTATGCTCTAGTTTGAGAAAATGATAGTCTTCGTATTGGCTCCAAAATCTTCACCGAAGAATCCCTGAAGACTCCTTGAAGATTCTTTCTTCAGCTGAATTGGACCACTGGGCCCCACAAAAAAAAAAACAAAAAAGGACCCCTTACCAAAGATTTCATCCGGAATCACCGGAGGTGGCCATCATTACATGAATGACTATGCTCTAGTTTGAGAAAATGATAGTCTTCGTATTGGCTCCAAAATCTTCACCGAAGAATCCCTGAAGACTCCTTGAGGATTCTTTCTTCAGCTGAATTGGACCCCTGGGCCCCACAAAAAAACAAATAAGGACCCCTTACCAAAGATTTCCTCCGGAATCGCCGGAGGTAGCCATCATTACATGAATGGCTATGCTCTAGTTTGAGAAAATGATAGTCTTCGTATTGGCTCCAAAATCTTCAATGAAGAATCCCTGAAGACTCTTTGAAGATTCTTTCTTCAGCTGAATTCGACTCCCGGGCCCCACAAAAAAAAAAACAAAAAAGGATCCCTTACCAGAGATTTCCTCCGGAATCGCCGGAGGTGGCCATCATTACATGAATGACTACGCTCTAGTTTTAGAAAATGATAGTCCTCATATTGGCTCCAAAATCCTCACCCAAGATTCCCTGAAGACTCCTTGAAGACTCTTTCTTCAGCAGTATAACAGGTGTCATTTTTCAATTTCAAGGGTAATTTCTACCATTTATATAGCTGGTAGCCTTTATGACTATGCTCTAGTTTGAGAAAATGATAGTCTTAGTATTGGCGCCAAAATCTTCACCCAAGAATCCCTGAAGACTCCTTGAAGATTCTTTCTTCAGCTGAATTGGACCCCTGGGCCCCACAAAAAAAAAAAAAAAAAAAAAAAAGGACCCCTTACCAAAGATTTCCTCCGGAATTGCCGGAGGTGGCCATCATTACATGAATGACTATGCTCTAGTTTGAGAAAATGATAGTCTTCGTATTTGTGCCAAAATCTTCACTGAAGAATCCCTGAAGACTCCTTGAAGATTCTTTCTTCAGCTGAACTGGACCCCTGGGCCCCACAAAAAAAAAAAAAGGACCCCTTACCAAAGATTTCCTCCGGAATCGCCGGAGGTGGCCATCATTACATGAATGACTATGCTCTAGTTTGAGAAAATGATAGTCTTAGTATTGGCGCCAAAATCTTCACCGAAAAATCTCTGAAGACTCCTTGAAGATTCTTTCTTCAGCTGAATTGGACCCCTGGGCCCCACAAAAAAAAAAAAAAGGACCCCTTACCAAAGATTTCCTCCGGAATCGCCGGAGGTGGCCATCATTACATGAATGACTATGCTCTAGATTGAGAAAATGATAGTCTTCGTATTGGTGCCAAAATCTTCACCGAAGAATCCCTGAAGACTCCTTGAAGATTCTTTCTTCAGCTGAACTGGACCCCTGGGCCCCACGAAAAAAAAAAAAGGACCCCCTACCAAAGATTTCCTCCGGAATCGCCGGAGGTGGCCATCATTACATGAATGACTATGCTCTAGTTTGAGAAAATGATAGTCTTCGTATTGGCGCCAAAATCTTCACCGAAGAATCCCTGAAGACTCCTTGAAGATTCTTTCTTTAGCTGAATTGGACCCCTGGGCCCCACAAAAAAAAAAAAAAATGACCCCGTACCAAAGATTTCCTCCGGAATCGCCGGAGGTGGCCATTATTACATGAATGACTAAGCTTTAGTTTGAGAAAATGATAGTCTTCGTATTGGCGCCAAAATCTTCACCGAAGAATCCCTGAAGACTCCTTGAAGATTTTTTCTTCAGCTAAATTGGACCCCTGGGACCCACAAAAAAAAACAAAAAAGGACCCCTTACCAAAGATTTCCTAGGGAATCGCCGGAGGTGGCCATCATTACATGAATGACTATGCTCTAGTTTGAGAAAATGATAGTCTTCGTATTGGCGCCAAAATCTTCACCGAAGAATCCCTGAAGACTCTTTGAAGATTCTTTCTTCAGCTGAATTGGACCTCTGGGCAACCCCCAAAAAAACCAAAAAGGACCCCTTACCAAAGATTTCCTCCGGAATCGCCGGAGGTGGCCATCATTACATGAATGACTATGCTCTAGTTTTAGAAAATGATAGCCTTCATATTGGCTCCAGAATCCTCACCCAAGATTCCCTGAAGACTCCTTGAAGACTCTTTCTTCAGCAGTATAACAGGTGTCATTTTTCAATTTCAAGGGTAATTTCTACCATTTATATTGCTGGTAGCCTTTATGACTATGCTCTAGTTTGAGAAAATGATAGTCTTAGTATTGGCGCCAAAATCTTCACCGAAGAATCCCTGAAGACTCCTTGAAGATTCTTTCTTCAGCTGAATTGGACCCCTGGGCCCCCCCCCCCAAAAAAAAGAAAAAAGGACCCCTTACCAAAGATTTCCTCCGGAATCGCCGGAGGTGGCCATCATTACATGAATGACTATGCTCTAGTTTGAGAAAATGATAGTCTTCGTATTGGCGCCAAAATCTTCACCGAAGAATCCCTGAAGACTCCTTGAAGATTCTTTCTTCAGCTGAACTGGACCCCTGGGCCCCACAAAAAAAAAAAAAAAAAAAAAGGACCCCTTACCAAAGATTTCCTCCGGAATCGCCGGAGGTGGCCATCATTACATGAATGACTATGCTCTAGTTTGAGAAAATGATAGTCTTCGTATTGGCTCCAAAATATTCACCGAAGAATCCCTGAAGACTCCTTGAAGATTCTTTCTTCAGCTGAATTGGACCATTGGGCCCCACAAAAAAAAAAAAGGACCCCTTACCAAAGATTTCCTCCGGAACCGCCGGAGGTGCGCATCATTACATGAATGACTATGCTCTATTTTGAGAAAATGATAGTCTTCGTATTGGCTCCAAAATATTCACCGAAGAATCCCTGAACACTCCTTGAAGATTCTTTCTTCAGCTGAATTGGACCACTGGGCCCCACAAAAAAAAACGAAAAAGGACCCCTTACCAAAGATTTCCTCCAGAATCGCCGGAGGTGGCCATCATTACATGAAAGACGATGCTCTAGTTTGAGAAAATGATAGTCTTCGTATTGGCGCCAAAATCTTCACCGAGGAATCCCTGAAGACTCCTTGAAGATTCTTTCTTCAGCTGAACTGGACCCCTGGGCCCCACAAAAAAAAAAAAAAAAGGACCCCTTACCAAAGATTTCCTCCGGAATCGCCGGAGGTGGCCATCATTACATGAATGACTATGCTCTAGTTTAAGAAAATGATAGTCTTCGTATTGGCTCCAAAATCTTCTCCGAAGAATCCCTGAAGACTCCTTGAAGATTCTTTCTTCAGCTGAATTGGACCCCTGGGCCCCCCAAAAAACAAAAATGGACCCCTTACCAAAGATTTCCTCCGGAATCGCCGGAGGTGGCCATCATTACATGAATGACTATGCTCTAGTTTGAGAAAATGATAGTCTTCGTGTTGGCGCAAAATCTTCACCGAAGAATCCCTGAAGACTCCTTGAAGATTCTTTCTTCAGCTGAACTGGACCCCTGGGCCCCACAAAAAAAAAAAAAAAAAGGACCCCTTACCAAAGATTTCCTCCGGAATCGCCGGAGGTGGCCATCATTACATGAATGACTATGCTCTAGTTTGAGAAAATGATAGTCTTCGTATTGGCTCCAAAATCTTCACCGAAGAATCCGTGAAGACTCTTTGAAGATTCTTTCTTCAGTTGAATTGGACCCCTGAGCCCCACAAAAAAAAAAAAAAAAAAAAGGACCCCCTACCAAAGATTTCCTCCGGAATCGCCGGAGGTGGCCATCATTACATGAATGACTATGCTCTAGTTTTAGAAAATGATAGTCTTCGTATTGGCTCCAAAATCTTCACCGAAGAATCCCTGAAGACTCCTTGAAGACTCTTTCTTCAGCAGTATAACAGGTGTCATTTTTCAATTTCAAGGGTAATTTCTACCATTTATATAGCTGGTAGCCTTTATGACTATGCTCTAGTTTGAGAAAATGATAGTCTTAGTATTGGCGCCAAAATCTTCACCGAAGAATCCGTGAAGACTCCTTGAAGATTATTTCTTCAGCTGAATTGGACCCCTGGACCCCCCCCCCAAAAAAAACAAAAAAGGACCCCTTCCCAAAGATTTCCTCCGGAATCGCCGGAGGTGGCCATCATTACATGAATGACTATGCTCTAGTTTGAGAAAATGATAGTCTTCGTATTGGCGCCAAAATCTTCACCGAAGAATCCCTGAAGACTCCTTGAAGATTCTTTCTTCAGCTGAACTGGACCCCTGGGCCCCACAAAAAAAAAAAAAAAAAAAAGGACCCCTTACCAAAGATTTCCTCCGGAATCGCCGGAGGTGGCCATCATTACATGAATGACTATGCTCTAGTTTGAGAAAATGATAGTCTTCGTATTGGCTCCAAAATCTTCACCGAAGAATCCCTGAAGACTCCTTGAAGATTCTTTCTTCAGCTGAATTGGACCACTGGGCCCCAGAAAAAAAAACAAAAAAGGACCCCTTACCAAAGATTTCCTCCGGAATCGCCGGAGGTGGCCATCATTACATGAATGACTATACTCTAGTTTAAGAAAATGATAGTCTTCGTATTGGCGCCAAAATCTTCACTGAAGAATCCCTGAAGACTCCTTGAATATTCTTTCTTCAGCTAAACTGGACCCCTGGGCCCCACAAAAAAAAAAAAGGACCCCCTACCAAAGATTTCCTCCGGAATCGCCGGAGGTGGCCATCATTACATGAATGACTATGCTCTAGTTTGAGAAAATGATAGTCTTCGTATTGGCTCCAAAATCTTCACCGAAGAATCCCTGAAGACTCCTTGAAGATTCTTTCTTCAGCTGAATTGGACCCCTGGGCCCCCCCCCAAAAAAAAAGAAAAAAGGACCTCTTACCAAAGATTTCCTCCGGAATCGCCGGAGGTGGCCATCATTACATGAATGACTATGCTCTAGTTTGAGAAAATGATTGTCTTCGTATTGGCGTCATAATCTTCACCGAAGAATCCCTGAAGACTCCTTGAAGATTCTTTCTACAGCTGAACTGGACCCCTGGGCCCCACAAAAAAAAAAAAAAAAAAGGACCCCTTACCAAAGATTTCCTCCGGAATAGCCGGAGGTGGCCATCATTACATGAATGACTATGCTCTAGTTTAAGAAAATGATAGTCTTCGTATTGGCTCCAAAATCTTCTCCGAAGAATCCCTGAAGACTCCTTGAAGAATCTTTCTTCAGTTGAATTGGACCCCTGGGCCCCCCAAAAAAACAAAAATGGACCCCTTACCAAAGATTTCCTCCGGAATCGCCGGAGGTGGCCATCATTAAATGAATGACTATGCTCTAGTTTGAGAAAATGATAGTCTTCGTGTTGGCGCAAAATCTTCACCGAAGAATCCCTGAAGACTCCTTGAAGATTCTTTCTTCAGCTGAACTGAACCCCTGGGCCCCACAAAAAAAAAAAAAAAAAAAAAGGACCCCTTACCAAAGATTTCCTCCGGAATCGCCGGAGGTGGCCATCATTACATGAATGACAATGCTCTAGTTTGAGAAAATGATAGTCTTCGTATTGGCTCCAAAATCTTCACCGAAGAATCCCTGAAGACTCCTTGAAGATTCATTCTTCAGCTGAATTGGACCCCTGGGCCCCACAAAAAAAAAAAAACAAAAAAGGACCCCTTACCAAAGATTTCCTCCGGAATCGCCGGAGGTGGCCATCATTACATGAATGACTATGCTCTAGTTTTAGAAAATGATAGTCTTCATATTGGCTCCAGAATCCTCACCCAAGATTCCCTGAAGACTCCTTGAAGACTCTTTCTTCAGCAGTATAACAGGTGTCATTTTTCAATTTCAAGGGTAATTTCTACCATTTATATAGCTGGTAGCCTTTATGACTATGCTCTAGTTTGAGAAAATGATAGTCTTAGTATTGGCGCCAAAATCTTCACCGAAGAATCCCTGAAGACTCCTTGAAGATTCTTTCTTCAGCTGAATTGGACCCCTGGGCCCCCCCCCAAAAAAAAAGAAAAAAGGACCCCTTACCAAAGATTTCCTCCGGAATCGCCGGAGGTGGCCATCATTACATGAATGACTATGCTCTAGTTTGAGAAAATGATAGTCTTCGTATTGGCGCCAAAATCTTCACCGAAGAATCCCTGAAGACTCCTTGAAGATTCTTTCTACAGCTGAACTGGACCCCTGGGCCCCACAAAAAAAAAAAAAAAAAAAGGACCCCTTACCAAAGATTTCCTCCAGAATCGCCGGAGGTGGCCACCATTACATGAATGACTATGCTCTAGTTTGAGAAAATGATAGTCTTCGTATGGGCTCCAAAATATTCACCGAAGAATCCCTGAAGACTCCTTGAAGATTCATTCTTCAGCTGAATTGGACCCCTGGGCCACACAAAAAAAAAACAAAAAAGGACCACTTACAAAAGATTTCCTCCGGAACCGCCGGAGGTGCCCATCATTACATGAATGACTATGCTCTAGTTTGAGAAAATGATAGTCTTCGTATTGGCTCCAAAATATTCACCGAAGAATCCCTGAAGACTCCTTGAAGATTCATTCTTCAGCTGAATTGAACCCCTGGGCCCCACAAAAAAAAACAAAAAAGGACCACTTACCAAAGATTTCCTCCGGAACCGCCGGAGGTGCCCATCATTACATGAATGACTATGCTCTAGTTTGAGAAAATGATAGTCTTCGTATTGGCTCCAAAATATTCACCGAAGAATCCCTGAAGACTCCTTGAAGATTCATTCTTCAGCTGAATTGGACCCCTGGGCCCCACAAAAAAAAACAAAAAAGGACCCCTTACCAAAGATTTCCTCCGGAACCGCCGGAGGTGCCCATCATTACATGAATGACTATGCTCTAGTTTGAGAAAATGATAGTCTTCGTACTGGCTCCAAAATATTCACCGAAGAATCCCTGAACACTCCTTGAAGATTCTTTCTTCAGCTGAATTGGACCACTGGGCCCCACAAAAAAAAACAAAAAAGGACCCCTTACCAAAGATTTCCTCCGGAATCGCCGGAGGTGGCCATCATTACATGAATGACGATGCTCTAGTTTGAGAAAATTATAGTCTTCGTATTGGCGCCAAAATCTTCACCGAGGAATCCCTGAAGACTCCTTGAAGATTCTTTCTTCAGCTGAACTGGACCCCTGGGCCCCACAAAAAAAAAAAAAAAAAAAAAAGGACCCCTTACCAAAGATTTCCTCCGAAATCGCCGGAGGTGGCCATCATTACATGAATGACTATGCTCTAGTTTGAGAAAATGATAGTCTTCGTATTGGCTCCAAAATATTCACCGAAGAATCCCTGAAGACTCCTTGAAGATTCATTCTTCAGCTGAATTGAACCCCTGGGCCCCACAAAAAAAAACAAAAAAGGACCACTTACCAAAGATTTCCTCCGGAACCGCCGGAGGTGCCCATCATTACATGAATGACTATGCTCTAGTTTGAGAAAATGATAGTCTTCGTATTGGCTCCAAAATATTCACCGAAGAATCCCTGAAGACTCCTTGAAGATTCATTCTTCAGCTGAATTGGACCCCTGGGCCACACAAAAAAAAAACAAAAAAGGACCACTTACAAAAGATTTCCTCCGGAACCGCCGGAGGTGCCCATCATTACATGAATGACTATGCTCTAGTTTGAGAAAATGATAGTCTTCGTATTGGCTCCAAAATATTCACCGAAGAATCCCTGAAGACTCCTTGAAGATTCATTCTTCAGCTGAATTGAACCCCTGGGCCCCACAAAAAAAAACAAAAAAGGACCACTTACCAAAGATTTCCTCCGGAACCGCCGGAGGTGCCCATCATTACATGAATGACTATGCTCTAGTATGAGAAAATGATAGTCTTCGTATTGGCTCCAAAATATTCACCGAAGAATCCCTGAAGACTCCTTGAAGATTCATTCTTCAGCTGAATTGGACCCCTGGGCCCCACAAAAAAAAACAAAAAAGGACCCCTTACCAAAGATTTCCTCCGGAACCGCCGGAGGTGCCCATCATTACATGAATGACTATGCTCTAGTTTGAGAAAATGATAGTCTTCGTACTGGCTCCAAAATATTCACCGAAGAATCCCTGAACACTCCTTGAAGATTCTTTCTTCAGCTGAATTGGACCACTGGGCCCCACAAAAAAAAACAAAAAAGGACCCCTTACCAAAGATTTCCTCCGGAATCGCCGGAGGTGGCCATCATTACATGAATGACTATGCTCTAGTTTAAGAAAATGATAGTCTTCGTATTGGCTCCAAAATCTTCTCCGAAGAATCCTTGAAGACTCCTTGAAGATTCTTTCTTCAGCTGAATTGGACCCCTGGGCCCCCAAAAAAAACAAAAATGGACCCCTTACCAAAGATTTCCTCCGGAATCGCCGGAGGTGGCCATCATTACATGAATGACTATGCTCTAGTTTGAGAAAATGATAGTCTTCGTGTTGGCGCAAAATCTTCACCGAAGAATCCCTGAAGACTCCTTGAAGATTCTTTCTTCAGCTGAACTGGACCCCTGGGCCCCACAAAAAAAAAAAAAAAAAAAAAAGGACCCCTTACCAAAGATTTCCTCCGAAATCGCCGGAGGTGGCCATCATTACATGAATGACTATGCTCTAGTTTGAGAAAATGAGTCTTCGTATTGGCGCCAAAATCTTCACCGAAGAATCCCTAAAGACTCTTTGAAGATTCTTTCTTCAGCTGAATTGGACCCCTGAGCCCCACAAAAAAAACAAAAAACAAAAAAGGACCCCTTACCAAAGATTTCCTCCGGAATCGCCGGTGGTGGCCATCATTACATGAATGACTATGCTCTAGTTTTAGAAAATGATAGTCTTCATATTGGCTCCAGAATCCTCACCCAAGATTCCCTGAAGACTCCTTGAAGACTCTTTCTTCAGCAGTATAACAGGTGTCATTTTTCAATTTCAAGGGTAATTTCTACCATTTATATAGCTGGTAGCCTTTATGACTATGCTCTAGTTTGAGAAAATGATAGTCTTAGTATTGGCGCCAAAATCTTCACCCAAGAATCCCTGAAGACTCCTTGAAGATTCTTTCTTCAGCTGAATTGGATCCCTGGGCCCCACAAAAAAAAAAAAAAAAAAAAACATAAAAGGACCCCTTACCAAAGATTTCCTCCGGAATTGCCGGAGGTGGCCATCATTACATGAATGACTATGCTCTAGTTTGAGAAAATGATAGTCTTCGTATTGGCGCCAAAATCTTCACCGAAGAATCCCTGAAGACTCCTTGAAGATTCTTTCTTTAGCTGAATTGGACCCCTGGGCCCCACAAAAAAAAAACAAAAAAGGACCCCTTACCAAAGATTTCCTCCGGAATCGCCGGAGGTGGCCATCATTACATGAATGACTATGCTCTAGTTTGAGAAAATGATAGTCTTCGTATTGGCGCCAAAATCTTCACCGAAGAATCCCTGAAGACTCTTTGAAGATTCTTTCTTCAGCTAAATTGGACCCCTGGGCAACCGCCCAAAAAACCAAAAAGGACCCCTTACCAAAGATTTCCTCCGGAATCGCCGGAGGTGGCCATCATTACATGAATGACTATGCTCTAGTTTTAGAAAATGATAGTCTTCATATTGGCTCCAGAATCATCACCCAAGATTCCCTGAAGACTCCTTGAAGACTCTTTCTTCAGCAGTATAACAGGTGTCATTTTTCAATTTCAAGGGTAATTTATATAGCTGGTAGCCTTTATGACTATGCTCTAGTTTGAGAAAATGATAGTCTTAGTATTGGCGCCAAAATCTTCACCGAAGAATCCCTGAAGACTCCTTGAAGATTCTTTCTTCAGCTGAATTGGACCCCTGGGCCCCCCCCAAAAAAAAAAAGAAAAAAGGACCCCTTACCAAAGATTTCCTCCGGAATCGCCGGAGGTGGCCATCATTACATGAATGACTATGCTCTAGTTTGAGAAAATGATAGTCTTCGTATTGGCGCCAAAATCTTCACCGAAGAATCCCTGAAGACTCCTTGAAGATTCTTTCTTCAGCTGAACTGGACCCCTGGGCCCCACAAAAAAAAAAAAAAAAAAAAAAGGACCCCTTACCAAAGATTTCCTCCGGAATCGCCGGAGGTGGCCATCATTACATGAATGACTATGCTCTAGTTTGAGAAAATGATAGTCTTCGTATTGGCTCCAAAATATTCACCGAAGAATCCCTGAAGACTCCTTGAAGATTCTTTCTTCAGCTGAATTGGACCACTGGGCCCCACAAAAAAAAACAAAAAAGGACCCCTTACCAAAGATTTCCTCCGGAACCGCCGTAGGTGCCTATCATTACATGAATGACTATGCTCTATTTTGAGAAAATGATAGTCTTCGTATTGGCTCCAAAATATTCACCGAAGAATCCCTGAACACTCCTTGAAGATTCTTTCTTCAGCTGAATTGGACCACTGGGCCCCTCAAAAAAAAACAAAAAAGGACCCCTTACCAAAGATTTCCTCCAGAATCGCCGGAGGTGGCCATCATTACATGAATGACGATGCTCTAGTTTGAGAAAATGATAGTCTTCGTATTGGCTCCAAAATCTTCACCGAGGAATCCCTGAAGACTCCTTGAAGATTCTTTCTTCAGCTGAACTGGATCCCTGGGCCCCACAAAAAAAAAAAAAAAAAAAAGGACCCCTTACCAAAGATTTTCTCCGGAATCGCCGGAGGTGGCCATCATTACATGAATGACTATGCTCTAGTTTGAGAAAATGATAGTCTTCGTATTGGCGCCAAAATCTTCACCGAAGAATCCCTGAAGACTCCTTGAAGATTCTTTCTTCAGCTGAACTGGACCCCTGGGCCCCCCCCCCCAAAAAAAAAAAGGACCCCTTACCAAAGATTTCCTCCGGAATCGCCGGAGGTGGCCATCATTACATGAATGACTATGCTCTAGTTTGAGAAAATGATAGTCTTCGTATTGGCTCCAAAATCTTCACCGAAGAATCCCTGAAGACTCCTTGAAGATTCTTTCTTCAGCTGAATTGGACCACTGGGCCCCACAAAAAAAAAAAAAAAAAAGGACCCCTTACCAAAGATTTCCTCCGGAATCGCCGGAGGTGGCCATCATTACATGAATGACTATACTCTAGTTTGAGAAAATGATAGTCTTCGTATTGGCGCCAAAATCTTCACTGAAGAATCCCTGAAGACTCCTTGAATATTCTTTCTTCAGCTGAACTGGACCCCTGGGCCCCACGAAAAAAAAAAAGGACCCCTACCAAAGCTTTCCTCCGGAATCGCCGGAGGTGGCCATCATTACATGAATGACTATGCTCTAGTTTGAGAAAATGATAGTCTTCGTATTGGCTCCAAAATCTTCACCGAAGAATCCCTGAAGACTCCTTGAAGATTCTTTCTTCAGCTGAATTGGACCCCTGGGCCCTACAAAAAAAAAAAAAAAAACTAAAAAGGACCCCTTACCAAAGATTTCCTCCGGAATCACCGGAGGTGGCCATCATTACATGAATGACTAAGCTCTAGTTTGAGAAAATGATAGTCTTCGTATTGGCTCCAAAATCTTCACCGAAGAATCCCTGAAGACTCCTTGAAGATTCTTTCTTCAGCTTAATTGGACCCCTGGGCCCTACAAAAAAAAAAAAACTAAAAAGGACCCCTTACCAAAGATTTCCTCCAGAATCGCCGGAGGTGCCCATCATTACATGAATGACTATGCTCTAGTTTGAGAAAATGATAGTCTTCGTATTGGCTCCAAAATATTCACCGAAGAATCCCTGAACACTCCTTGAAGATTCTTTCTTCAGCTGAATTGGACCACTGGGCCCCACAAAAAAAAACAAAAAAGGACCCCTTACCAAAGATTTCCTCTGGAATCGCCGGAGGTGGCCATCATTACATGAATTACGATGCTCTAGTTTGAGAAAATGATAGTCTTCGTATTGGCGCCAAAATCTTCACCGAGCAATCCCTGAAGACTCCTTGAAGATTCTTTCTTCAGCTGAACTGGACCCCTGGGCCCCACAAAAAAAAAAAAAAAAAAAGGACCCCTTACCAAAGATTTCCTCCGGAATAGCCGGAGGTGGCCATCATTACATGAATGACTATGCTCTAGTTTAAGAAAATGATAGTCTTCGTATTGGCTCCAAAATCTTCTCCGAAGAATCCCTGAAGACTCCTTGAAGATTCTTTCTTCAGCTGAATTGGACCCCTGGGCCCCCCAAAAAAACAAAAATGGACCCCTTACCAAAGATCTCCTCCGGAATCGCCGGAGGTGGCCATCATTACATGAATGACTAAGCTCTAGTTTGAGAAAATGATAGTCTTCGTGTTGGCGCAACATCTTCACCGAAGAATCCCTGAAGACTCCTTGAAGATTCTTTCTTCAGCTGAACTGAACCCCTGGGCCCCACAAAAAAAAAAAAGGACCCCTTACCAAAGATTTCCTCTGGAATCGCCGGAGGTGGCCATCATTACATGAATGACTATGCTCTAGTTTGAGAAAATGATAGTCTTCGTATTGGCTCCAAAATCTTCACCGAAGAATCCCTGAAGACTCTTTGAAGATTCTTTCCTCAGCTGAATTGGACCCCTGGGCCCCACAAAAAAAAAAAAAAAAGGACCCCTTACCAAAGATTTCCTCCGGAATCGCCGGAGGTGGCCATCATTACATGAATGACTATGCTCTAGTTTTAGAAAATGATAGTCTTCATATTGGCTCCAGAATCCTCACCCAAGATTCCCTGAAGACTCCTTGAAGACTCTTTCTTCAGCAGTATAACAGGTGTCATTTTTCAATTTCAAGGGTAATTTCTACCATTTATATAGCTGGTAGCCTTTATGACTATGCTCTAGTTTGAGAAAATGATAGTCTTAGTATTGGCGCCAAAATCTTCACCGAAGAATCCCTGAAGACTCCTTGAAGATTCTTTCTTCAGCTGAATTGGACCCCTGGGCCCCCCCCCCAAAAAAAAGAAAAAAGGACCCCTTACCAAAGATTTCCTCCGGAATCGCCGGAGGTGGCCATCATTACATGAATTACGATGCTCTAGTTTGAGAAAATGATAGTCTTCGTATTGGCGCCAAAATCTTCACCGAAGAATCCCTGAAGACTCCTTGAAGATTCTTTCTACAGCTGAACTGGACCCCTGGGCCCCACAAAAAAAACAAAACAAAAAAGGACCCCTTACCAAAGATTTACTCCGGAATCGCCGGAGGTGGCCATCATTACATGAATGACTATGCTCTAGTTTGAGAAAATGATAGTCTTCGTATTGGCTCCAAAATATTCACCGAAGAATCCCTGAAGACTCCTTGAAGATTCATTCTTCAGCTGAATTGGACCCCTGGGCCACACAAAAAAAAACAAAAAAGGACCACTTACAAAAGATTTCCTCCGGAACCGCCGGAGGTGCCCATCATTACATGAATGACTATGCTCTAGTTTTAGAAAATGATAGTCTTCGTATTGGCTCCAAAATATTCACCGAAGAATCCCTGAAGACTCCTTGAAGATTCATTCTTCAGCTGAATTGGACCCCTGGGCCCCACAAAAAAAAAACAAAAAAGGACCACTTACCAAAGATTTCCTCCGGAACCGCCGGAGGTGCCCATCATTACATGAATGACTATGCTCTAGTTTGAGAAAATGATAGTCTTCGTATTGGCTCCAAAATATTCACCGAAGAATCCCTGAAGACTCCTTGAAGATTCATTCTTCAGCTGAATTGGACCCCTGGGCCCCACAAAAAAAAACAAAAAAGGACCCCTTACCAAAGATTTCCTCTGGAACCGCCGGAGGTGCCCATCATTACATGAATGACTATGCTCTAGTTTGAGAAAATGATAGTCTTCGTATTGGCTCCAAAATATTCACCGAAGAATCCCTGAAGACTCCTTGAAGATTCTTTCTTCAGCTGAATTGGACCACTGGGCCCCACAAAAAAAAAACAAAAAAGGACCCCTTACCAAAGATTTCCTCCGGAATCGCCGGAGGTGGCCATCATTACATGAATGACGATGCTCTAGTTTGAGAAAATGATAGTCTTCGTATTGGCGCCAAAATCTTCACCGAGGAATCCCTGAAGACTCCTTGAAGATTCTTTCTTCAGCTGAACTGGACCCCTGGGCCCCACAAAAAAAAAAAAAAAAAAGGACCCCTTACCAAAGATTTCCTCCGGAATCGCCGGAGGTGGCCATCATTACATGAATGACTATGCTCTAGTTTAAGAAAATGATAGTCTTCGTATTGGCTCCAAAATCTTCTCCGAAGAATCCCTGAAGACTCCTTGAAGATTCTATCTTCAGCTAAATTGGACCCCTGGGACCCACAAAAAAAAAACAAAAAAGGACCCCTTACCAAAGATTTCCTCCGGAATCGCCGGAGGTGGCCATCATTACATGAATGACTATGCTCTAGTTTGAGAAAATGATAGTCTTCGTATTGGCGCCAAAATCTTCACCGAAGAATCCCTGAAGACTCTTTGAAGATTCTTTCTTCAGCTGAATTGGACCCCTGGGCAACCCCCCAAAAAACCAAAAAGGACCCCTTACCAAAGATTTCCTCCGGAATCGCCGGAGGTGGCCATCATTACATGAATGACTATGCTCTAGTTTTAGAAAATGATAGTCTTCATATTGGCTCCAGAATCCTCACCCAAGATTCCCTGAAGACTCCTTGAAGACTCTTTCTTCAGCAGTATAACAGGTGTCATTTTTCAATTTCAAGGGTAATTTCTACCATTTATATAGCTGGTAGCCTTTATGACTATGCTCTAGTTTGAGAAAATGATAGTCTTCGTATTGGCGCCAAAATCTTCACCGAAGAATCCCTGAAGACTCCTTGAAGATTCTTTCTTCAGCTGAACTGGACCCCTGGGCCCCACAAAAAAAAACAAAACAAAAAAGGACCCCTTACCAAAGATTTCCTCCGGAATCGCCGGAGGTGGCCATCATTACATGAATGACTATGCTCTAGTTTGAGAAAATGATAGTCTTCGTATTGGCTCCAAAATATTCACCGAAGAATCCCTGAAGACTCCTTGAAGATTCTTTCTTCAGCTGAATTGGACCACTGGGCCCCACAAAAAAAAACAAAAAAGGACCCCTTACCAAAGATTTCCTCCGGAACCGCCGTAGGTGCCCATCATTACATGAATGACTATGCTCTATTTTGAGAAAATGATAGTCTTCGTATTGGCTCCAAAATATTCACCGAAGAATCCCTGAACACTCCTTGAAGATTCTTTCTTCAGCTGAATTGGACCACTGGGCCCCACAAAAAAAAACAAAACAAAAAAGGACCCCTTACCAAAGATTTCCTCCAGAATCGCCGGAGGTGGCCATCATTACATGAATGACGATGCTCTAGTTTGAGAAAATGATAGTCTTCGTATTGGCGCCAAAATCTTCACCGAGGAATCCCTGAAGACTCCTTGAAGATTCTTTCTTCAGCTGAACTGGACCCCTGGGCCCCACTAAAAAAAAAAAAAAAAAAAAGGACCCCTTACCAAAGATTTCCTCCGGAATCGCCGGAGGTGGCCATCATTACATGAATGACTATGCTCTAGTTTAAGAAAATGATAGTCTTCGTATTGGCTCCAAAATCTTCTCCGAAGAATCCCTGAAGACTCCTTGAAGATTCTTTCTTCAGCTGAACTGAACCCCTGGGCCCCCCAAAAAACAAAAATGGACCCCTTACCAAAGATTTCCTACGGAATCGCCGGAGGTGGCCATCATTACATGAATGACTATGCTCTAGTTTGAGAAAATGATAGTCTTCATATTGGCTCCAGAATCCTCACCCAAGATTCCCTGAAGACTCCTTGAAGACTCTTTCTTCAGCAGTATAACAGGTGTCATTTTTCAATTTCAAGGGTAATTTCTACCATTTATATAGCTGTTAGCCTTTATGACTATGCTCTAGTTTGAGAAAATGATAGTCTTAGTATTGGCGCCAAAATCTTCACCGAAGAATCCCTGAAGACTCCTTGAAGATTCTTTCTTCAGCTGAATTGGACCCCTGGGCCCCCCCCCCCAAAAAAAGAAAAAAGGACCCCTTACCAAAGATTTCCTCCGGAATCGCCGGAGGTGGCCATCATTACATGAATTACGATGCTCTAGTTTGAGAAAATGATAGTCTTCGTATTGGCGCCAAAATCTTCACCGAAGAATCCCTGAAGACTCCTTGAAGATTCTTTCTACAGCTGAACTGGACCCCTGGGCCCCACAAAAAAAACAAAACAAAAAAGGACCCCTTACCAAAGATTTACTCCGGAATCGCCGGAGGTGGCCATCATTACATGAATGACTATGCTCTAGTTTGAGAAAATGATAGTCTTCGTATTGGCTCCAAAATATTCACCGAAGAATCCCTGAAGACTCCTTGAAGATTCATTCTTCAGCTGAATTGGACCCCTGGGCCACACAAAAAAAAACAAAAAAGGACCACTTACAAAAGATTTCCTCCGGAACCGCCGGAGGTGCCCATCATTACATGAATGACTATGCTCTAGTTTTAGAAAATGATAGTCTTCGTATTGGCTCCAAAATATTCACCGAAGAATCCCTGAAGACTCCTTGAAGATTCATTCTTCAGCTGAATTGGACCCCTGGGCCCCACAAAAAAAAAAACAAAAAAGGACCACTTACCAAAGATTTCCTCCGGAACCGCCGGAGGTGCCCATCATTACATGAATGACTATGCTCTAGTTTGAGAAAATGATAGTCTTCGTATTGGCTCCAAAATATTCACCGAAGAATCCCTGAAGACTCCTTGAAGATTCATTCTTCAGCTGAATTGGACCCCTGGGCCCCACAAAAAAAAACAAAAAAGGACCCCTTACCAAAGATTTCCTCCGGAACCGCCGGAGGTGCCCATCATTACATGAATGACTATGCTCTAGTTTGAGAAAATGATAGTCTTCGTATTGGCTCCAAAATATTCACCGAAGAATCCCTGAAGACTCCTTGAAGATTCTTTCTTCAGCTGAATTGGACCACTGGGCCCCACAAAAAAAAAACAAAAAAGGACCCCTTACCAAAGATTTCCTCCGGAATCGCCGGAGGTGGCCATCATTACATGAATGACGATGCTCTAGTTTGAGAAAATGATAGTCTTCGTATTGGCGCCAAAATCTTCACCGAGGAATCCCTGAAGACTCCTTGAAGATTCTTTCTTCAGCTGAACTGGACCCCTGGGCCCCACAAAAAAAAAAAAAAAAAGGACCCCTTACCAAAGATTTCCTCCGGAATCGCCGGAGGTGGCCATCATTACATGAATGACAATGCTCTAGTTTAAGAAAATGATAGTCTTCGTATTGGCTCCAAAATCTTCTCCGAAGAATCCCTGAAGACTCCTTGAAGATTCTATCTTCAGCTAAATTGGACCCCTGGGACCCACAAAAAAAAAACAAAAAAGGACCCCTTACCAAAGATTTCCTCCGGAATCGCCGGAGGTGGCCATCATTACATGAATGACTATGCTCTAGTTTGAGAAAATGATAGTCTTCGTATTGGCGCCAAAATCTTCACCGAAGAATCCCTGAAGACTCTTTGAAGATTCTTTCTTCAGCTGAATTGGACCCCTGGGCAACCCCCCAAAAAACCAAAAAGGACCCCTTACCAAAGATTTCCTCCGGAATCGCCGGAGGTGGCCATCATTACATGAATGACTATGCTCTAGTTTTAGAAAATGATAGTCTTCATATTGGCTCCAGAATCCTCACCCAAGATTCCCTGAAGACTCCTTGAAGACTCTTTCTTCAGCAGTATAACAGGTGTCATTTTTCAATTTCAAGGGTAATTTCTACCATTTATATAGCTGGTAGCCTTTATGACTATGCTCTAGTTTGAGAAAATGATAGTCTTCGTATTGGCGCCAAAATCTTCACCGAAGAATCCCTGAAGACTCCTTGAAGATTCTTTCTTCAGCTGAACTGGACCCCTGGGCCCCACAAAAAAAAACAAAACAAAAAAGGACCCCTTACCAAAGATTTCCTCCGGAATCGCCGGAGGTGGCCATCATTACATGAATGACTATGCTCTAGTTTGAGAAAATGATAGTCTTCGTATTGGCTCCAAAATATTCACCGAAGAATCCCTGAAGACTCCTTGAAGATTCTTTCTTCAGCTGAATTGGACCACTGGGCCCCACAAAAAAAAACAAAAAAGGACCCCTTACCAAAGATTTCCTCCGGAACCGCCGTAGGTGCCCATCATTACATGAATGACTATGCTCTATTTTGAGAAAATGATAGTCTTCGTATTGGCTCCAAAATATTCACCGAAGAATCCCTGAACACTCCTTGAAGATTCTTTCTTCAGCTGAATTGGACCACTGGGCCCCACAAAAAAAAACAAAACAAAAAAGGACCCCTTACCAAAGATTTCCTCCAGAATCGCCGGAGGTGGCCATCATTACATGAATGACGATGCTCTAGTTTGAGAAAATGATAGTCTTCGTATTGGCGCCAAAATCTTCACCGAGGAATCCCTGAAGACTCCTTGAAGATTCTTTCTTCAGCTGAACTGGACCCCTGGGCCCCACTAAAAAAAAAAAAAAAAAAAGGACCCCTTACCAAAGATTTCCTCCGGAATCGCCGGAGGTGGCCATCATTACATGAATGACTATGCTCTAGTTTAAGAAAATGATAGTCTTCGTATTGGCTCCAAAATCTTCTCCGAAGAATCCCTGAAGACTCCTTGAAGATTCTTTCTTCAGCTGAATTGGACCCCTGGGCCCCCCAAAAAACAAAAATGGACCCCTTACCAAAGATTTCCTCCGGAATCGCCAGAGGTGGCCATCATTACATGAATGACTATGCTCTAGTTTGAGAAAATGATAGTCTTCGTGTTGGCGCAAAATCTTCACCGAAGAATCCCTGAAGACTCCTTGAAGATTCTTTCTTCAGCTGAACTGGACCCCTGGGCCCCACAAAAAAAAAAAAAAAAAAGGACCCCTTACCAAAGATTTCCTCCGGAATCGCCGGAGGTGGCCATCATTACATGAATGACTATGCTCTAGTTTGAGAAAATGATAGTCTTCGTATTGGCTCCAAAATCTTCACCGAAAAATCCCTGAAGACTTTGAAGATTCTTTCTTCAGCTGAATTGGACCCCTGGGCCCCACAAAAAAAAAAACAAAAAAGGACCCCCTACCAAAGATTTCCTCCGGAATCGCCGGAGGTGGCCATCATTACATGAATGACTATGCTCTAGTTTTAGAAAATTATAGTCTTCATATTGGCTCCAGAATCCTCACCCAAGATTCCCTGAAGACTCCATGAAGACTCTTTCTTCAGCAGTATAACAGGTGTCATTTTTCAATTTCAAGGGTAATTTCTACCATTTATATAGCTGGTAGCCTTTATGACTATGCTCTAGTTTGAGGAAATGATAGTCTTAGTATTGGCGCCAAAATCTTCACCGAAGAATCCGTGAAGACTCCTTGAAGATTCTTTCTTCAGCTGAATTGGACCCCTGGACCCCAAAAAAAAAACAAAACAAAAAAGGACCCCTTCCCAAAGATTTCCTCCGGAATCGCCGGAGGTGGCCATCATTATATGAATGACTATGCTCTAGTTTGAGAAAATGATAGTCTTCGTATTGGCGCCAAAATCTTCACCGAAGAATCCCTGAAGACTCCTTGAAGATTCTTTCTTCAGCTGAACTGGACCCCTGGGCCCAAAAAAAAAAAAAAAAAAAAAGGACCCCTTACCAAAGATTTCCTCCGGAATCGCCGGAGGTGGCCATCATTACATGAATGACTATGCTCTAGTTTGAGAAAATGATAGTCTTCGTATTGGCGCCAAAATCTTCACCGAAGAATCCCTGAAGACTCCTTGAAGATTCTTTCTTCAGCTGAACTGGACCCCTGGCCCCCCCCCCCCCCCCCCAAAAAAAAGGACCCCTTACCAAAGATTTCCTCCGGAATCGCCGGAGGTGGCCATCATTACATGAATGACTATGCTCTAGTTTGAGAAAATGATAATCTTCGTATTGGCTCCAAAATATTCACCGAAGAATCCCTGAAGACTCCTTGAAGATTCTTTCTTCAGCTGAATTGGACCACTGGGCCCCACAAAAAAAAAACAAAAAAGGACCCCTTACCAAAGATTTCCTCCGGAATCGCCGGAGGTGGCCATCATTACATGAATGACGATGCTCTAGTTTGAGAAAATGATAGTCTTCGTATTGGCGCCAAAATCTTCACCGAGGAATCCCTGAAGACTCCTTGAAGATTCTTTCTTTAGCTGAACTGGACCCCTGGGCCCCACAAAAAAAAAAAAAAAAAAGGACCCCTTACCAAAGATTTCCTCCGGAATCGCCGGAGGTGGCCATCATTACATGAATGACTATGCTCTAGTTTAAGAAAATGATAGTCTTCGTATTGGCTCCAAAATCTTCTCCGAAGAATCCCTGAAGACTCCTTGAAGATTCTATCTTCAGCTAAATTGGACCCCTGGGCCCCACAAAAAAAAAACAAAAAAGGACCCCTTACCAAAGATTTCCTCCGGAATCGCCGGAGGTGGCCATCATTACATGAATGACTATGCTCTAGTTTGAGAAAATGATAGTCTTCGTATTGGCGCCAAAATCTTCACCGAAGAATCCCTGAAGACTCTTTGAAGATTCTTTCTTCAGCTGAATTGGACCCCTGGGCAACCCCCCAAAAAACCAAAAAGGACCCCTTACCAAAGATTTCCTCCGGAATCGCCGGAGGTGGCCATCATTACATGAATGACTATGCTCTAGTTTTAGAAAATGATAGTCTTCATATTGGCTCCAGAATCCTCACCCAAGATTCCCTGAAGACTCCTTGAAGACTCTTTCTTCAGCAGTATAACAGGTGTCATTTTTCAATTTCAAGGGTAATTTCTACCATTTATATAGCTGGTAGCCTTTATGACTATGCTCTAGTTTGAGAAAATGATAGTCTTCGTATTGGCGCCAAAATCTTCACCGAAGAATCCCTGAAGACTCCTTGAAGATTCTTTCTTCAGCTGAACTGGACCCCTGGGCCCCACAAAAAAAAACAAAACAAAAAAGGACCCCTTACCAAAGATTTCCTCCGGAATCGCCGGAGGTGGCCATCATTACATGAATGACTATGCTCTAGTTTGAGAAAATGATAGTCTTCGTATTGGCTCCAAAATATTCACCGAAGAATCCCTGAAGACTCCTTGAAGATTCTTTCTTCAGCTGAATTGGACCACTGGGCCCCACAAAAAAAAACAAAAAAGGACCCCTTACCAAAGATTTCCTCCGGAACCGCCGTAGGTGCCCATCATTACATGAATGACTATGCTCTATTTTGAGAAAATGATAGTCTTCGTATTGGCTCCAAAATATTCACCGAAGAATCCCTGAACACTCCTTGAAGATTCTTTCTTCAGCTGAATTGGACCACTGGGCCCCACAAAAAAAAACAAAACAAAAAAGGACCCCTTACCAAAGATTTCCTCCAGAATCGCCGGAGGTGGCCATCATTACATGAATGACGATGCTCTAGTTTGAGAAAATGATAGTCTTCGTATTGGCGCCAAAATCTTCACCGAGGAATCCCTGAAGACTCCTTGAAGATTCTTTCTTCAGCTGAACTGGACCCCTGGGCCCCACTAAAAAAAAAAAAAAAAAAAAGGACCCCTTACCAAAGATTTCCTCCGGAATCGCCGGAGGTGGCCATCATTACATGAATGACTATGCTCAAGTTTGAGAAAATGATAGTCTTCGTATTGGCTCCAAAATATTCACCGAAGAATCCCTGAAGACTCCTTGAAGATTCTTTCTTCAGCTGAATTGGACCACTGGGCCCCACAAAAAAAAACAAAAAAGGACCCCTTACCAAAGATTTCCTCCGGAACCGCCGTAGGTGCCCATCATTACATGAATGACTATGCTCTATTTTGAGAAAATGATAGTCTTCGTATTGGCTCCAAAATATTCACCGAAGAATCCCTGAACACTCCTTGAAGATTCTTTCTTCAGCTGAATTGGACCACTGGGCCCCACAAAAAAAAACAAAACAAAAAAGGACCCCTTACCAAAGATTTCCTCCAGAATCGCCGGAGGTGGCCATCATTACATGAATGACGATGCTCTAGTTTGAGAAAATGATAGTCTTCGTATTGGCGCCAAAATCTTCACCGAGGAATCCCTGAAGACTCCTTGAAGATTCTTTCTTCAGCTGAACTGGACCCCTGGGCCCCACTAAAAAAAAAAAAAAAAAAAAAGGACCCCTTACCAAAGATTTCCTCCGGAATCGCCGGAGGTGGCCATCATTACATGAATGACTATGCTCTAGTTTAAGAAAATGATAGTCTTCGTATTGGCTAAAATCTTCTCCGAAGAATCCCTGAAGACTCCTTGAAGATTCTTTCTTCAGCTGAACTGAACCCCTGGGCCCCCCAAAAAACAAAAATGGACCCCTTACCAAAGATTTCCTCCGGAATCGCCGGAGGTGGCCATCATTACATGAATGACTATGCTCTAGTTTGAGAAAATGATAGTCTTCGTATTGGCTCCAAAATCTTCACCGAAGAATCCCTGAAGACTCTTTGAAGATTCTTTCCTCAGCTGAATTGGACCCCTGGGCCCCACAAAAAAAAAAAAAAAAAAAAGGACCCCTTACCAAAGATTTCCTCCGGAATCGCCGGAGGTGGCCATCATTACATGAATGACTATGCTCTAGTTTTAGAAAATGATAGTCTTCATATTGGCTCCAGAATCCTCACCCAAGATTCCCTGAAGACTCCTTGAAGACTCTTTCTTCAGCAGTATAACAGGTGTCATTTTTCAATTTCAAGGGTAATTTCTACCATTTATATAGCTGGTAGCCTTTATGACTATGCTCTAGTTTGAGAAAATGATAGTCTTAGTATTGGCGCCAAAATCTTCACCGAAGAATCCCTGAAGACTCCTTGAAGATTCTTTCTTCAGCTGAATTGGACCCCTGGGCCCCCCCCCAAAAAAAGAAAAAAGGACCCCTTACCAAAGATTTCCTCCGGAATCGCCGGAGGTGGCCATCATTACATGAATTACGATGCTCTAGTTTGAGAAAATGATAGTCTTCGTATTGGCGCCAAAATCTTCACCGAAGAATCCCTGAAGACTCCTTGAAGATTCTTTCTACAGCTGAACTGGACCCCTGGGCCCCACAAAAAAAACAAAACAAAAAAGGACCCCTTACCAAAGATTTACTCCGGAATCGCCGGAGGTGGCCATCATTACATGAATGACTATGCTCTAGTTTGAGAAAATGATAGTCTTCGTATTGGCTCCAAAATATTCACCGAAGAATCCCTGAAGACTCCTTGAAGATTCATTCTTCAGCTGAATTGGACCCCTGGGCCACACAAAAAAAAACAAAAAAGGACCACTTACAAAAGATTTCCTCCGGAACCGCCGGAGGTGCCCATCATTACATGAATGACTATGCTCTAGTTTTAGAAAATGATAGTCTTCGTATTGGCTCCAAAATATTCACCGAAGAATCCCTGAAGACTCCTTGAAGATTCATTCTTCAGCTGAATTGGACCCCTGGGCCCCACAAAAAAAAAACAAAAAAGGACCACTTACCAAAGATTTCCTCCGGAACCGCCGGAGGTGCCCATCATTACATGAATGACTATGCTCTAGTTTGAGAAAATGATAGTCTTCGTATTGGCTCCAAAATATTCACCGAAGAATCCCTGAAGACTCCTTGAAGATTCATTCTTCAGCTGAATTGGACCCCTGGGCCCCACAAAAAAAAAACAAAAAAGGACCCCTTACCAAAGATTTCCTCCGGAACCGCCGGAGGTGCCCATCATTACATGAATGACTATGCTCTAGTTTGAGAAAATGATAGTCTTCGTATTGGCTCCAAAATATTCACCGAAGAATCCCTGAAGACTCCTTGAAGATTCTTTCTTCAGCTGAATTGGACCACTGGGCCCCACAAAAAAAAAACAAAAAAGGACCCCTTACCAAAGATTTCCTCCGGAATCGCCGGAGGTGGCCATCATTACATGAATGACGATGCTCTAGTTTGAGAAAATGATAGTCTTCGTATTGGCGCCAAAATCTTCACCGAGGAATCCCTGAAGACTCCTTGAAGATTCTTTCTTCAGCTGAACTGGACCCCTGGGCCCCACAAAAAAAAAAAAAAAAAAGGACCCCTTACCAAAGATTTCCTCCGGAATCGCCGGAGGTGGCCATCATTACATGAATGACTATGCTCTAGTTTAAGAAAATGATAGTCTTCGTATTGGCTCCAAAATCTTCTCCGAAGAATCCCTGAAGACTCCTTGAAGATTCTATCTTCAGCTAAATTGGACCCCTGGGACCCACAAAAAAAAAACAAAAAAGGACCCCTTACCAAAGATTTCCTCCGGAATCGCCGGAGGTGGCCATCATTACATGAATGACTATGCTCTAGTTTGAGAAAATGATAGTCTTCGTATTGGCGCCAAAATCTTCACCGAAGAATCCCTGAAGACTCTTTGAAGATTCTTTCTTCAGCTGAATTGGACCCCTGGGCAACCCCCCAAAAAACCAAAAAGGACCCCTTACCAAAGATTTCCTCCGGAATCGCCGGAGGTGGCCATCATTACATGAATGACTATGCTCTAGTTTTAGAAAATGATAGTCTTCATATTGGCTCCAGAATCCTCACCCAAGATTCCCTGAAGACTCCTTGAAGACTCTTTCTTCAGCAGTATAACAGGTGTCATTTTTCAATTTCAAGGGTAATTTCTACCATTTATATAGCTGGTAGCCTTTATGACTATGCTCTAGTTTGAGAAAATGATAGTCTTCGTATTGGCGCCAAAATCTTCACCGAAGAATCCCTGAAGACTCCTTGAAGATTCTTTCTTCAGCTGAACTGGACCCCTGGGCCCCACAAAAAAAAACAAAACAAAAAAGGACCCCTTACCAAAGATTTCCTCCGGAATCGCCGGAGGTGGCCATCATTACATGAATGACTATGCTCTAGTTTGAGAAAATGATAGTCTTCGTATTGGCTCCAAAATATTCACCGAAGAATCCCTGAAGACTCCTTGAAGATTCTTTCTTCAGCTGAATTGGACCACTGGGCCCCACAAAAAAAAACAAAAAAGGACCCCTTACCAAAGATTTCCTCCGGAACCGCCGTAGGTGCCCATCATTACATGAATGACTATGCTCTATTTTGAGAAAATGATAGTCTTCGTATTGGCTCCAAAATATTCACCGAAGAATCCCTGAACACTCCTTGAAGATTCTTTCTTCAGCTGAATTGGACCACTGGGCCCCACAAAAAAAAACAAAACAAAAAAGGACCCCTTACCAAAGATTTCCTCCAGAATCGCCGGAGGTGGCCATCATTACATGAATGACGATGCTCTAGTTTGAGAAAATGATAGTCTTCGTATTGGCGCCAAAATCTTCACCGAGGAATCCCTGAAGACTCCTTGAAGATTCTTTCTTCAGCTGAACTGGACCCCTGGGCCCCACTAAAAAAAAAAAAAAAAAAAAGGACCCCTTACCAAAGATTTCCTCCGGAATCGCCGGAGGTGGCCATCATTACATGAATGACTATGCTCTAGTTTAAGAAAATGATAGTCTTCGTATTGGCTCCAAAATCTTCTCCGAAGAATCCCTGAAGACTCCTTGAAGATTCTTTCTTCAGCTGAATTGGACCCCTGGGCCCCCCAAAAAACAAAAATGGACCCCTTACCAAAGATTTCCTCCGGAATCGCCAGAGGTGGCCATCATTACATGAATGACTATGCTCTAGTTTGAGAAAATGATAGTCTTCGTGTTGGCGCAAAATCTTCACCGAAGAATCCCTGAAGACTCCTTGAAGATTCTTTCTTCAGCTGAACTGGACCCCTGGGCCCCACAAAAAAAAAAAAAAAAAAGGACCCCTTACCAAAGATTTCCTCCGGAATCGCCGGAGGTGGCCATCATTACATGAATGACTATGCTCTAGTTTGAGAAAATGATAGTCTTCGTATTGGCTCCAAAATCTTCACCGAAAAATCCCTGAAGACTTTGAAGATTCTTTCTTCAGCTGAATTGGACCCCTGGGCCCCACAAAAAAAAAAACAAAAAAGGACCCCCTACCAAAGATTTCCTCCGGAATCGCCGGAGGTGGCCATCATTACATGAATGACTATGCTCTAGTTTTAGAAAATTATAGTCTTCATATTGGCTCCAGAATCCTCACCCAAGATTCCCTGAAGACTCCATGAAGACTCTTTCTTCAGCAGTATAACAGGTGTCATTTTTCAATTTCAAGGGTAATTTCTACCATTTATATAGCTGGTAGCCTTTATGACTATGCTCTAGTTTGAGGAAATGATAGTCTTAGTATTGGCGCCAAAATCTTCACCGAAGAATCCGTGAAGACTCCTTGAAGATTCTTTCTTCAGCTGAATTGGACCCCTGGACCCCAAAAAAAAACAAAACAAAAAAGGACCCCTTCCCAAAGATTTCCTCCGGAATCGCCGGAGGTGGCCATCATTATATGAATGACTATGCTCTAGTTTGAGAAAATGATAGTCTTCGTATTGGCGCCAAAATCTTCACCGAAGAATCCCTGAAGACTCCTTGAAGATTCTTTCTTCAGCTGAACTGGACCCCTGGGCCCAAAAAAAAAAAAAAAAAAAAAAGGACCCCTTACCAAAGATTTCCTCCGGAATCGCCGGAGGTGGCCATCATTACATGAATGACTATGCTCTAGTTTGAGAAAATGATAGTCTTCGTATTGGCGCCAAAATCTTCACCGAAGAATCCCTGAAGACTCCTTGAAGATTCTTTCTTCAGCTGAACTGGACCCCTGGCCCCCCCCCCCCAAAAAAAGGACCCCTTACCAAAGATTTCCTCCGGAATCGCCGGAGGTGGCCATCATTACATGAATGACTATGCTCTAGTTTGAGAAAATGATAGTCTTCGTATTGGCTCCAAAATATTCACCGAAGAATCCCTGAAGACTCCTTGAAGATTCTTTCTTCAGCTGAATTGGACCACTGGGCCCCACAAAAAAAAAACAAAAAAGGACCCCTTACCAAAGATTTCCTCCGGAATCGCCGGAGGTGGCCACCATTACATGAATGACGATGCTCTAGTTTGAGAAAATGATAGTCTTCGTATTGGCGCCAAAATCTTCACCGAGGAATCCCTGAAGACTCCTTGAAGATTCTTTCTTCAGCTGAACTGGACCCCTGGGCCCCACAAAAAAAAAAAAAAAAAAGGACCCCTTACCAAAGATTTCCTCCGGAATCGCCGGAGGTGGCCATCATTACATGAATGACTATGCTCTAGTTTAAGAAAATGATAGTCTTCGTATTGGCTCCAAAATCTTCTCCGAAGAATCCCTGAAGACTCCTTGAAGATTCTATCTTCAGCTAAATTGGACCCCTGGGACCCACAAAAAAAAAACAAAAAAGGACCCCTTACCAAAGATTTCCTCCGGAATCGCCGGAGGTGGCCATCATTACATGAATGACTATGCTCTAGTTTGAGAAAATGATAGTCTTCGTATTGGCGCCAAAATCTTCACCGAAGAATCCCTGAAGACTCTTTGAAGATTCTTTCTTCAGCTGAATTGGACCCCTGGGCAACCCCCCAAAAAACCAAAAAGGACCCCTTACCAAAGATTTCCTCCGGAATCGCCGGAGGTGGCCATCATTACATGAATGACTATGCTCTAGTTTTAGAAAATGATAGTCTTCATATTGGCTCCAGAATCCTCACCCAAGATTCCCTGAAGACTCCTTGAAGACTCTTTCTTCAGCAGTATAACAGGTGTCATTTTTCAATTTCAAGGGTAATTTCTACCATTTATATAGCTGGTAGCCTTTATGACTATGCTCTAGTTTGAGAAAATGATAGTCTTCGTATTGGCGCCAAAATCTTCACCGAAGAATCCCTGAAGACTCCTTGAAGATTCTTTCTTCAGCTGAACTGGACCCCTGGGCCCCACAAAAAAAAAACAAAACAAAAAAGGACCCCTTACCAAAGATTTCCTCCGGAATCGCCGGAGGTGGCCATCATTACATGAATGACTATGCTCTAGTTTGAGAAAATGATAGTCTTCCTATTGGCTCCAAAATATTCACCGAAGAATCCCTGAAGACTCCTTGAAGATTCTTTCTTCAGCTGAATTGGACCACTGGGCCCCACAAAAAAAAACAAAAAAGGACCCCTTACCAAAGATTTCCTCCGGAACCGCCGTAGGTGCCCATCATTACATGAATGACTATGCTCTATTTTGAGAAAATGATAGTCTTCGTATTGGCTCCAAAATATTCACCGAAGAATCCCTGAACACTCCTTGAAGATTCTTTCTTCAGCTGAATTGGACCACTGGGCCCCACAAAAAAAAACAAAACAAAAAAGGACCCCTTACCAAAGATTTCCTCCAGAATCGCCGGAGGTGGCCATCATTACATGAATGACGATGCTCTAGTTTGAGAAAATGATAGTCTTCGTATTGGCGCCAAAATCTTCACCGAGGAATCCCTGAAGACTCCTTGAAGATTCTTTCTTCAGCTGAACTGGACCCCTGGGCTCCACTAAAAAAAAAAAAAAAAAAAAGGACCCCTTACCAAAGATTTCCTCCGGAATCGCCGGAGGTGGCCATCATTACATGAATGACTATGCTCTAGTTTAAGAAAATGATAGTCTTCGTATTGGCTCCAAAATCTTCTCCGAAGAATCCCTGAAGACTCCTTGAAGATTCTTTCTTCAGCTGAATTGGACCCCTGGGCCCCCCAAAAAACAAAAATGGACCCCTTACCAAAGATTTCCTCCGGAATCGCCAGAGGTGGCCATCATTACATGAATGACTATGCTCTAGTTTGAGAAAATGATAGTCTTCGTGTTGGCGCAAAATCTTCACCGAAGAATCCCTGAAGACTCCTTGAAGATTCTTTCTTCAGCTGAACTGGACCCCTGGGCCCCACAAAAAAAAAAAAAAAAAAGGACCCCTTACCAAAGATTTCCTCCGGAATCGCCGGAGGTGGCCATCATTACATGAATGACTATGCTCTAGTTTGAGAAAATGATAGTCTTCGTATTGGCTCCAAAATCTTCACCGAAAAATCCCTGAAGACTTTGAAGATTCTTTCTTCAGCTGAATTGGACCCCTGGGCCCCACAAAAAAAAAAACAAAAAAGGACCCCCTACCAAAGATTTCCTCCGGAATCGCCGGAGGTGGCCATCATTACATGAATGACTATGCTCTAGTTTTAGAAAATTATAGTCTTCATATTGGCTCCAGAATCCTCACCCAAGATTCCCTGAAGACTCCATGAAGACTCTTTCTTCAGCAGTATAACAGGTGTCATTTTTCAATTTCAAGGGTAATTTCTACCATTTATATAGCTGGTAGCCTTTATGACTATGCTCTAGTTTGAGGAAATGATAGTCTTAGTATTGGTGCCAAAATCTTCACCGAAGAATCCGTGAAGACTCCTTGAAGATTCTTTCTTCAGCTGAATTGGACCCCTGGACCCCAAAAAAAAAAAAAACAAAAAAGGACCCCTTCCCAAAGATTTCCTCCGGAATCGCCGGAGGTGGCCATCATTATATGAATGACTATGCTCTAGTTTGAGAAAATGATAGTCTTCGTATTGGCGCCAAAATCTTCACCGAAGAATCCCTGAAGACTCCTTGAAGATTCTTTCTTCAGCTGAACTGGACCCCTGGGCCCAAAAAAAAAAAAAAAAAAAAAGGACCCCTTACCAAAGATTTCCTCCGGAATCGCCGGAGGTGGCCATCATTACATGAATGACTATGCTCTAGTTTGAGAAAATGATAGTCTTCGTATTGGCGCCAAAATCTTCACCGAAGAATCCCTGAAGACTCCTTGAAGATTCTTTCTTCAGCTGAACTGGACCCCTGGCCCCCCCCCCTCAAAAAAAAAGGACCCCTTACCAAAGATTTCCTCCGGAATCGCCGGAGGTGGCCATCATTACATGAATGACTATGCTCTAGTTTGAGAAAATGATAGTCTTCGTATTGGCTCCAAAATCTTCATCGAAGAATCCCTGAAGACTCCTTGAAGATTCTTTCTTCAGCTGAATTGGACCACTGGGCCCCACAAAAAAAAAACAAAAAAGGACCCCTTACCAAAGATTTCCTCCGGAATCGCTGGAGGTGGCCATCATTACATGAATGACTATACTCTAGTTTGAGAAAATGATAGTCTTCGTATTGGCGCCAAAATCTT
The DNA here is from genome assembly GCA_039081455.1 of Macrobrachium rosenbergii. NCBI lineage: Eukaryota > Metazoa > Arthropoda > Malacostraca > Decapoda > Palaemonidae > Macrobrachium > Macrobrachium rosenbergii. The sequence goes on from JANJGK010000464.1 coordinate 445,016, forward strand.
CACTGAAGAATCCCTGAAGACTCCTTGAATATTCTTTCTTCAGCTGAACTGGACCCCTGGGCCCCGCGAAAAAAAAAAAGGGACCCCCTACCAAAGCTTTCCTCCGGAATCGCCGGAGGTGGCCATCATTACATGAATGACTATGCTCTAGTTTGAGAAAATGATAGTCTTCGTATTGGCTCCAAAATCTTCACCGAAGAATCCCTGAAGACTCCTTGAAGATTCTTTCTTCAGCTGAATTGGACCCCTGGGCCCTACAAAAAAAAAAAAAACTAAAAAGGACCCCTTACCAAAGATTTCCTCCGGAATTACCGGAGGTGGCCATCATTACATGAATGACTAAGCTCTAGTTTGAGAAAATGATAGTCTTCGTATTGGGTCCAAAATCTTCACCGAAGAATCCCTGAAGACTCCTTGAAGATTCTTTCTTCAGCTTAATTGGACCCCTGGGACCTACAAAAAAAAAAAAACTAAAAAGGACCCCTTACCAAAGATTTCCTCCAGAATCGCCGGAGGTGGCCATCATTACATGAATGACTATGCTCTAGTTTGAGAAAATGATAGTGTTCGTATTGGCTCCAAAATCTTCACCGAAAAATCCCTGAAGACTCCTTGAAGATTCTTTCTTCAGCTAAATTGGACCCCATGGACCCACAAAAAAAAAACAAAAACGGACCCCTTACCAAAGATTTCCTCCAGAATCGCCGGAGGTGGCCATCATTACATGAATGACTATGCTCTAGTTTGAGAAAATGATAGTGTTCGTATTGGCTCCAAAATCTTCACCGAAGAATCCCTGAAGACTCCTTGAGGATTCTTTCTTCAGCTGAATTGGACCCCTGGGCCCCACAAAAAAAAAAAAAAGGACCCCTTGCCAAAGATTTCCTCCGGAATCGCCGGAGGTAGCCATCATTACATGAATGACTATGCTCTAGTTTGAGAAAATGATAGTCTTCGTATTGGCTCCAAAATCTTCACCGTAGAATCCCTGAAGACTCTTTGAAGATTCTTTCTTCAGCTGAATTCGACCCCTGGATCCCACAAAAAAAAAAAAAAAAAAAGGACGCCTTACCAGAGATTTCCTCCGGAATCGCCGGAGGTGGCCATCATTACATGAATGACTACGCTCTAGTTTTAGAAAATGATAGTCCTCATATTGGCTCCAAAATCCTCACCCAAGATTCCCTGAAGACTCCTTGAAGACTCTTTCTTCAGCAATATAACAGGTGTCATTTTTCAATTTCAAGGGTAATTTCTACCATTTATATAGCTGGTAGCCTTTATGACTATGCTCTAGTTTGAGAAAATGATAGTCTTAGTATTGGCGCCAAAATCTTCACCCAAGAATCCCTGAAGACTCTTTGAAGATTCTTTCTTCAGCTGAATTGGACCCCTGAGACCCCCCCAAAAAAACCAAAAAGGATCCCTTACCAAAGATTTCCTCCAGAATCGCCGAAGGTGGCCATCATTACATGAATGACTATGCTCTAGTTTTAGAAAATGATAGTCTTCATATTGGCTCCAGAATCCTCACCCAAGATTCCCTGAAGACTCCTTGAAGACTCTTTCTTCAGCAGTATAACAGGTGTCATTTTTCAATTTCAAGGGTAATTTCTACCATTTATATAGCTGGTAGCCTTTATGACTATGCTCTAGTTTGAGAAAATGATAGTCTTAGTATTGGCGCCAAAATCTTCACCCAAGAATCCCTGAAGACTCCTTGAAGATTCTTTCTTCAGCTGAATTGGACCTCTGGGCCCCACAAAAAAAAAAAAAACAAAAAAACAAAAAAGGACCCCTTACCAAAGATTTCCTCCGGACTTCCCGGAGGTGGCTATCATTACATGAATGACTATGCTCTAGTTTGAGAAAATGATAGTCTTTGTATTGGCTCCAAAATCTTCACCGAAGAATCCCTGAAGACTCCTTGAAGATTCTTTCTTCAGCAGAATTGGACCACTGGGCCCCACAAAAAAAAAACAAAAAAGGACCCCTTACCAAAGATTTCCTCCGGAATTGCCGGAGGTGGCCATCATTACATGAATGACTATACTCTAGTTTGAGAAAATGATAGTCTTCGTATTTGTGCCAAAATCTTCACTGAAGAATCCCTGAAGACTCCTTGAAGATTCTTTCTTCAGCTGAACTGGACCCCTGGCCCCCACAAAAAAAAAAAAAAAAGGGCCCCCTTACCAAAGATTTCCTCCGGAATCGCCGGAGGTGGCCATCATTACACGAATGACTATACTCTAGCTTGAGAAAATGATAGTCTTAGTATTGGCGCCAAAATCTTCACCGAAGAATCTCTGAAGACTCCTTGAAGATTCTTTCTTCAGCTGAATTGGACCCCTGGGCCCCCCCCCCCAAAAAAAAAAAAGGACCCCTTACCAAAGATTTCCTCCGGTATCGCCGGAGGTGGCCATCATTACATGAATGAGTATGCTCTAGTTTGAGAAAATAATAGTCTTCGTATTGGTGCCAAAATCGTCACCGAAGAATCCCTGAAGACTCCTTGAAGATTCTTTCTTCAGCTGAACTGGACCCCTGGGCCCCACGAAAAAAAAAAAAGGACCCCCTACCAAAGATATCCTCCGGAATCGCCGGAGGTGGCCATCATTACATGAATGACTATGCTCTAGTTTGAGAAAATGATAGTCTTCGTATTGGCGCCAAAATCTTCACCGAAGAATCCCTGAAGACTCCTTGAAGATTCTTTCTTCAGCTGAATTGGACCCCTGGGCCCCACAAAAAAAAAAACAAAAAAGGACCCCGTACCAAAGATTTCCTCCGGAATCGCCGGAGGTGGCCATTATTACATGAATGACTAAGCTCTAGTTTGAGAAAATGATAGTCTTCGTATTGGCGCCAAAATCTTCACCGAAGAATCCCTGAAGACTCCTTGAAGATTCTATCTTCAGCTAAATTGGACCCCTGGGACCCACAAAAAAAAAAACAAAAAAGGACCCCTTACCAAAGATTTCCTCCGGAATCGCCGGAGGTGGCCATCATTACATGAATGACTATGCTCTAGTTTGAGAAAATGATAGTCTTCGTATTGGCGCCAAAATCTTCACCGCAGAATCCCTGAAGACTCTTTGAAGATTCTTTCTTCAGCTGAATTGGACCCCTGGGCAACCCCCCAAAAAACCAAAAAGGACCCCTTACCAAAGATTTCCTCCGGAATCGCCGGAGGTGGCCAGCATTACATGAATGACTATGCTCTAGTTTTAGAAAATGATAGTCTTCATATTGGCTCCAGAATCCTCACCCAAGATTCCCTGAAGACTCCTTGAAGACTCTTTCTTCAGCAGTATAACAGGTGTCATTTTTCAATTTCAAGGGTAATTTCTACCATTTATATAGCTGGTAGCCTTTATGACTATGCTCTAGTTTGAGAAAATGATAGTCTTAGTATTGGCGCCAAAATCTTCACCGAAGAATCCCTGAAGACTCCTTGAAGATTCTTTCTTCAGCTGAATTGGACCCCTGGGCCCCCCCCCAAAAAAAAAGAAAAAAGGACCCCTTACCAAAGATTTCCTCCGGAATCGCCGGAGGTGGCCATCATTACATGAATGACTATGCTCTAGTTTGAGAAAATGATGGTCTTCGTATTGGCGCCAAAATCTTCACCGAAGAATCCCTGAAGACTCCTTGAAGATTCTTTCTACAGCTGAACTGGACCCCTGGGCCCCACAAAAAAAACAAAACAAAAAAGGACCCCTTACCAAAGATTTCCTCCGGAATCGCCGGAGGTGGCCATCATTACATGAATGACTATGCTCTAGTTTGAGAAAATTATAGTCTTTGTATTAGCTCCAAAATATTCACCGAAGAATCCCTGAAGACTCCTTGAAGATTCATTCTTCAGCTGAATTGGACCCCTGGGCCCCACAAAAAAAAAACAAAAAAGGACCACTTACCAAAGATTTCCTCCGGAACCGCCGGAGGTGCCCATCATTACATGAATGACTATGCTCTAGTTTGAGAAAATGATAGTCTTCGTATTGGCTCCAAAATATTCACCGAAGAATCCCTGAAGACTCCTTGAAGATTCATTCTTCAGCTGGATTGGACCCCTGGGCCCCACAAAAAAAAAAAAAAGGACCCCTTACCAAAGATTTCCTCCGGAACCGCCGGAGGTGCCCATCATTACATGAATGACTATGCTCTAGTTTGAGAAAATGATAGTCTTCGTATTGGCTCCAAAATATTCACCGAAGAATCCCTGAACACTCCTTGAAGATTCTTTCTTCAGCTGAATTGGACCACTGGGCCCGACAAAAAAAAAACAAAAAAGGACCCCTTACCAAAGATTTCCTCCGGAATCGCCAGAGGTGGCCATCATTACATGAATGACGATGCTCTAGTTTGAGAAAATGATAGTCTTCGTATTGGCGCCAAAATCTTCACCGAGGAATCCCTGAAGACTCCTTGAAGATTCTTTCTTCAGCTGAACTGGACCCCTGGGCCCCACAAAAAAAAAAAAAAAAAAAAAAAAGGACCCCTTACCAAAGATTTCCTCCGGAATAGCCGGAGGTGGCCATCATTACATGAATGACTATGCTCTAGTTTAAGAAAATGATAGTCTTCGTATTGGCTCCAAAATCTTCTCCGAAGAATCCCTGAAGACTCCTTGAAGATTCTTTCTTCAGCTGAATTGGACCCCTGGGCCCCCCAAAAAAACAAAAATGGACCCCTTACCAAAGATTTCCTCCGGAATCGCCGGAGGTGGCCGTCATTACATGAATGACTATGCTCTAGTTTGAGAAAATGATAGTCTTCGTGTTAGCGCAAAATCTTCACCGAAGAATCCTTGAAGACTCCTTGAAGAATCTTTCTTCAGCTGAACTGAACCCCTGGGCCCCACAAAAAAAAAAAAAAAAAAGGACCCCTTACCAAAGATTTCCTCCGGAATCGCCGGAGGTGGCCATCATTACATGAATGACTATGCTCTAGTTTGAGAAAATGATAGTCTTCGTATTGGCTCCAAAATCTTCACCGAAGAATCCCGGAAGACTCTTTGAAGATTCTTTCTTCAGCTGAATTGCACCCCTGGGCCCCACAAAAAAAAAAAAAAAAAAAAAGGACCCCTTACCAAAGATTTCCTCCGGAATCGCCGGAGGTGGCCATCATTACATGAATGACTATGCTCTAGTTTTAGAAAATGATAGTCTTCATATTGGCTCCAGAATCCTCACCCAAGATTCCCTGAAGACTCCTTGAAGAGTCTTTCTTCAGCAGTATAACAGGTGTCATTTTTCAATTTCAAGGGGAATTTCTACCATTTATATAGCTGGTAGCCTTTATGACTATGCTCTAGTTTGAGAAAATGATAGTCTTAGTATTGGCGCCAAAATCTTCACCGAAGAATCCCTGAAGACTCCTTGAAGATTCTTTCTTCAGCTGAATTGGACCCCTGGGGCCCCCCCCAAAAAAAAAGAAAAAAGGACCTCTTACCAAAGATTTCCTCCGGAATCGCCGGAGGTGGCCATCATTACATGAATGACTATGCTCTAGTTTGAGAAAATGATTGTCTTCGTATTGGCGTCATAATCTTCACCGAAGAATCCCTGAAGACTCCTTGAAGATTCTTTCTACAGCTGAACTGGACCCCTGGGCCCCACAAAAAAAACAAAACAAAAAAGGACCCCTTACCAAAGATTTCCTCCGGAATCGCCGGAGGTGGCCATCATTACATGAATGACTATGCTCTAGTTTGAGAAAATGATAGTCTTCGTGTTAGCGCAAAATCTTCACCGAAGAATCCTTGAAGACTCCTTGAAGAATCTTTCTTCAGCTGAACTGAACCCCTGGGCCCCACAAAAAAAACAAAACAAAAAAGGACCCCTTATCAAAGATTTCCTCCGGAATCGCCGGAGGTGGCCATTATTACATGAATGACTAAGCTCTAGTTTGAGAAAATGATAGTCTTAGTATTGGCGCCAAAATCTTCACCGAAGAATCCCTGAAGACTCCTTGAAGGTTCTTTCTTCAGCTGAATTGGACCCCTGGACCCCACAAAAAAACAAAACAAAAAAGGACCCCTACCCAAAGATTTCCTCCGGAATCGCCGGAGGTGGCCATCATTACATGAATGACTATGCTCTAGTTTGAGAAAATGATAGTCTTCGTATTGGCGACAAAATCTTCACCGAAGAATCCCTGAAGACTCCTTGAAGATTCTTTCTTCAGCTGAACTGGACCACTGGGCCCCACAAAAAAAAAAAAAGGGACCCCTTACCAAAGATTTCCTCCGGAATCGCCGGAGGTGGCCATCATTACATGAATGACTATGCTCTAGTTTGAGATATGATAGTCTTCGTATTGGCTCCAAAATCTTCACCGAAGAATCCCTGAAGACTCCTTGAAGATTCTTTCTTCAGCTGAACTGGACCCCGGGGCCCCCCCCCCCAAAAAAAAAAGGACCCCCTACCAAAGGTTTCCTCCGGAATCACCGGAGGTGGCCATCATTACATGAATGACTATGCTCTAGTTTGAGAAAATGATAGTCTTCGTATTGGCTCCAAAATATTCACCGAAGAATCCCTGAAGACTCCTTGAAGATTCTTTCTTCAGCTGAATTGGACCCCTGGGCCCCACAAAAAAAAAAAACAAAAAAGGACCACTTACCAAAGATTTCCTCCGGAATCGTCGGAGGTAGCCATCATTACATGAATGACTATGCTATAGTTTGAGAAAATGATAGTCTTCGTATTGGCGCCAAAATCTTCACCGAAGAATCCCTGAAGACTCCTTGAAGATTCTTTCTTCAGCTGAACTGGACCCCTGGGCCCCACAAAAAAAAAAAAAAAAAGGACCCCTTACCAAAGATTTCCTCCGGAATCGCCGGAGGTGGCCATCATTACATGAATGACTATGCTCTAGTTTTAGAAAATGATAGTCTTCATATTGGCGCCAAAATCTTCACCGAAGAATCTCTGAAGACTCCTTGAAGATTCTTTCTTCAGCTGAATTGGACCCCTGGGCCCCACAAAAAAAAAAAAAAAAAAAAAGGACCCCTTACCAAAGATTTCCTCCGGAATCGCCGCAGGTGGCCATCATTACATGAATGACTATGCTCTAGTTTGAGAAAATGATAGTCTTCGTATTGGCGCCAAAATCTTCACCAAAAAATCCCTGAAGACTCCTTGAAGATTCTTTCTTCAGCTGAACTGGACCCCTGGGCCACACACAAAAAAAAAAAAGGACCCCTTACCAAAGATTTCCTCCAGAATCGCCGGAGGTGGCCATCATTACATGAATGACTAAGCTCTAGTTTGAGTAAATGATAGTCTTCGTATTGGTGCCAAAATCTTCACCGAAGAATCCCTGAAGACTCCTTGAAGATTCTTTCTTCAGCTGAACTGTACCCCTGGGCCCCACGAAAAAAAAAAAAAAGGACCCCTTACCAAAGATTTCCTCCAGAAGCGCCGGAGGTGGCCATCATTACATGAATGACTATGCTCTAGTTTGAGAAAATGATAGTCTTCGTGTTAGCGCAAAATCTTCACCGAAGAATCCTTGAAGACTCCTTGAAGAATCTTTCTTCAGCTGAACTGAACCCCTGGGCCCCACAAAAAAAACAAAACAAAAAAGGACCCCTTATCAAAGATTTCCTCCGGAATCGCCGGAGGTGGCCATCATTACATGAATGACTATGCTCTAGTTTGAGAAAATGATAGTCTTCGTATTGGCGCCAAAATCTTCACCAAAAAATCCCTGAAGACTCCTTGAAGATTCTTTCTTCAGCTGAATTGGACCCCTGGGCCCCACAAAAAAAAAAAAAAGGACCCCTTACCAAAGATTTCCTCCGGAATCGCCGGAGGTGGCCATCATTACATGAATGACTACGCTCTAGTTTGAGAAAATGATAGTCTTCATATTGGCGCAAAATCTTCACCGAAGAATCCCTGAAGACTCCTTGAAGATTCTTTCTTCAGCTGAACTGTACCCCTGGGCCCCACAAAAAAAAACAAAACAAAAAAGGACCCCTTACCAAAGATTTCCTCTGGAATCGCCGGAGGTGGCCATCATTACATGAATGACTATGCTCTAGTTTGAGAAAATGATAGTCTTCGTATTGGCGCCAAAATCTTCACCGAAGAATCCCTGAAGACTCCTTGAAGATTCTTTCTTCAGCTGAACTGGACCCCTGGGCCCCACAAAAAAAAACAAAAACCAAAGAGGACCCCTTACCAAAGATTTCATCCGGAATCACCGGAGGTGGCCATCATTACATGAATGACTATGCTCTAGTTTGAGAAAATGATAGTCTTCGTATTGGCTCCAAAATCTTCACCGAAGAATCCCTGAAGACTCCTTGAGGATTCTTTCTTCAGCTGAATTGGACCCCTGGGCAACACAAAAAAAAACAAAAAAGGACCCCTTACCAAAGATTTCCTCCGGAATCGCCGGAGGTAGCCATCATTACATGAATGACTATGCTCTAGTTTGAGAAAATGATAGTCTTCGTATTGGCTCCAAAATCTTCACCGAAGAATCCCTGAAGACTCTTTGAAGATTCTTTCTTCAGCTGAATTGGAACCCTGGGCCCCACAAAAAAAAAAAAAAAAGGACCCCTTACCAAAGATTTCCTCCGGAATCGCCGGAGGTGGCCATCATTACATGAATGACTATGCTCTAGTTTTAGAAAATGATAGTCTTCATATTGGCTCCAAAATCCTCACCCAAGATTCCCTGAAGACTCCTTGAAGACTCTTTCTTCAGCAATATAACAGGTGTCATTTTTCAATTTCAAGGGTAATTTCTACCATTTATATAGCTGGTAGCCTTTATGACTATGCTCTAGTTTGAGAAAATGATAGTCTTAGTATTGGCGCCAAAATCTTCACCGAAGAATCCCTGAAGACTCCTTGAAGATTCTTTCTTCAGCTGAACTGGACCCCTGGGCCCCACAAAAAAAAACAAAACAAAAAAGGACCCCTTACCAAAGATTTCCTCTGGAATAGCCGGAGGTAGCCATCATTACATGAATGACTATGCTCTAGTTTGAGAAAATGATAGTCTTCGTATTGGCGCCAAAATCTTCACTGAAGAATCCCTGAAGACTCCTTGAAGATTCTTTCTTCAGCTGAACTGGACCCCTGGGCCCCACAAAAAAAAAAAAAAAGGACCCCTTACCAAAGATTTCCTCCAGAAGCGCCGGAGGTGGCCATCATTTCATGAATGAATATGCTCTAGTTTGAAAAAATTATAGTCTTAGTATTGGCGGCAAAATCTTCACCGAAGAATCTCTGAAGACTCCTTAAAGATTCTTTCTTCAGCTGAATTGGACCCCTGGGCCCCACAAAAAAAAAAAAAAGGACCCCTTACCAAAGATTTCCTCCGGAATCGCCGGAGGTGGCCATCATTACATGAATGACTATGCTCTAGTTTGAGAAAATGATAGTCTTCGTATTGGTGCCAAAATCTTCACCGAAGAATCCCTGAGGACTCCTTGAAGATTCTTTCTTCAGCTGAACTGGACCCCTGGGCCCCACGAAAAAAAAAAAGGACCCCCTACCAAAGATTTCCTCCGGAATCGCCGGAGGTGGCCATCAATACATGAATGACTATGCTCTAGTTTGAGAAAATGATAGTCTTCGTATTGGCGCCAAAATCTTCACCGAAGAATCCCTGAAGACTCCTTGAAGATTCTTTCTTTAGCTGAATTGGACCTCTGGGCCCCACAAAAAAAAAACAAAAAAGGACCCCGTACCAAAGATTTCCTCCGGAATCGCCGGAGGTGGCCATTATTACATGAATGACTAAGCTCTAGTTTGAGAAAATGATAGTCTTCGTATTGGCGTCAAAATCTTCACCGAAGAATCCCTGAAGACTCCTTGAACATTCTATCTTCAGCTAAATTGGACCCCTGGGACCCACAAAAAAAAAACAAAAAAGGACCCCTTACCAAAGATTTCCTCCGGAATCGCCGGAGGTGGCCATCATTACATGAATGACTATGCTCTAGTTTGAGGAAATGATAGTCTTCGTATTGGCGCCAAAATCTTCACCGAAGAATCCCTGAAGACTCTTTCAAGATTCTTTCTTCAGCTGAACTAGACCCCTGGGCCCCACAAAAAAAAAAAAAAAAAAAAAGGACCCCTTACCAAAGATTTCCTCCGGAATCGCCGGAGGTGGCCATCATTACATGAATGACTATGCTCTAGTTTGAGAAAATGATAGTCTTCGTATTGGCTCCAAAATCTTCACCGAAGAATCCCTGAAGACTCCTTGAAGATTCTTTCTTCAGCTGAATTGGACCACTGGGCCCCAGAAAAAAAAAAACAAAAAAGGACCCCTTACCAAAGATTTCCTCCGGAATCGCTGGAGGTGGCCATCATTACATGAATGACTATACTCTAGTTTGAGAAAATGATAGTCTTCGTATTGGCGCCAAAATCTTCACTGAAGAATCCCTGAAGACTCCTTGAATATTCTTTCTTCAGCTAAACTGGACCCCTGGGCCCCACGAAAAAAAAAAAAAAGGACCTCCTACCAAAGATTTCCTCCGGAATCGCCGGAGGTGGCCATCATTACATGAATGACTATGCTCTAGTTTGAGAAAATGATAGTCTTCGTATTGGCTCCAAAATCTTCACCGAAGAATCCCTGAAGACTCCTTGAAGATTCTTTCGTCAGCTTAATTGGACCCCTGGGCCCTACAAAAAAAAAAAAAACTAAAAAGGACCCCTTACCAAAGATTTCCTCCAGAATCGCCGGAGGTGGCCATCATTACATGAATGACTATGCTCTAGTTTGAGAAAATGATAGTGTTCGTATTGGCTCCAAAATCTTCACCGAAGAATCCCTGAAGACTCCTTGAAGATTCTTTCTTCAGCTAAATTGGACCCCATGGACCCACAAAAAAAAACAAAAAAGGACCCCTTACCAAAGATTTCCTCCAGAATCGCCGGAGGTGGCCATCATTACATGAATGACTATGCTCTAGTTTGTGAAAATGATAGTGTTCGTATTAGCTCCAAAATCTTCACCGAAGAATCCCTGAAGACTCCTTGAGGATTCTTTCTTCACCTGAATTGGACCCCTGGGCCCCACAAAAAAACAAAAAAGGACCCCTTACCAAAGATTTCCTCCGGAATCGTCGGAGGTAGCCATCATTACATGAATGACTATGCTCTAGTTTGAGAAAATGATAGTCTTCGTATTGGCTCCAAAATCTTCACCGTAGAATCCCTGAAGACTCTTTGAAGATTCTTTCTTCAGCTGAATTCGACCCCTGGATCCCACAAAAAAAAACAAAAAAGGACGCCTTACTAGAGATTTCCTCCGGAATCGCCGGAGGTGGCCATCATTACATGAATGACTACGCTCTAGTTTTAGAAAATGATAGTCCTCATATTGGCTCCAAAATCCTCACCCAAGATTCCCTGAAGACTCCTTGAAGACTCTTTCTTCAGCAATATAACAGGTGTCATTTTTCAATTTCAAGGGGAATTTCTACCATTTATATAGCTGGTAGCCTTTATGACTATGCTCTAGTTTGAGAAAATGATAGTCTTAGTATTGGCGCCAAAATCTTCACCGAAGAATCCCTGAAGACTCCTTGAAGATTCTTTCTTCAGCTGAATTGGACCCCTGGGGCCCCCCCCCCAAAAAAAAGAAAAAAGGACCTCTTACCAAAGATTTCCTCCGGAATCGCCGGAGGTGGCCATCATTACATGAATGACTATGCTCTAGTTTGAGAAAATGATTGTCTTCGTATTGGCGTCATAATCTTCACCGAAGAATCCCTGAAGACTCCTTGAAGATTCTTTCTACAGCTGAACTGGACCCCTGGGCCCCACAAAAAAAACAAAACAAAAAAGGACCCCTTACCAAAGATTTCCTCCGGAATCGCCGGAGGTGGCCATCATTACATGAATGACTATGCTCTAGTTTGAGAAAATGATAGTCTTCGTATTGCCTCCAAAATATTCACCGATGAATCCCTGAAGACTCCTTGAAGATTCATTCTTCAGCTGAATTGGACCCCTGGGCCCCACAAAAAAAAACAAAAAAGGACCACTTACCAAAGATTTCCTCCGGAACCGCCGGAGGTGCCCATCATTACATGAATGACTATGCTCTAGTTTGAGAAAATGATAGTCTTCGTATTGGCTCCAAAATATTCACCGAAGAATCCCTGAAGACTCCTTGAAGATTCATTCTTCAGCTGAATTGGACCCCTGGGCCCCACAAAAAAAAAACAAAAAAGGACCCCTTACCAAAGATTTCCTCCGGAACCGCCAGAGGTGCCCATCATTACATGAATGACTATGCTCTAGTTTGAGAAAATGATAGTCTTCGTATTGGCTCCAAAATATTCACCGAAGACTCCCTGAACACTCATTGAAGATTCTTTCTTCAGCTGAATTGGACCACTGGGCCCCACAAAAAAAAACAAAAAAGGACCCCTTACCAAAGATTTCGTCCGGAATCGCCGGAGGTGGCCATCATTATATGAATTACGATGCTCTAGTTTGAGAAAATGATAGTCTTCGTATTGGCGCCAAAATCTTCACCGAGCAATCCCTGAAGACTCCTTGAAGATTCTTTCTTCAGCTGAACTGGACCCCTGGGCCCCACAAAAAAAAAAAAAAAAAAAAGGACCCCTTACCAAAGATTTCCTCCGGAATAGCCGGAGGTGGCCATCATTACATGAATGACTATGCTCTAGTTTAAGAAAATGATAGTCTTCGTATTGGCTCCAAAATCTTCTCCGAAGAATCCCTGAAGACTCCTTGAAGATTCTTTCTTCAGTTGAATTGGACCCCTGGGCCCCCCAAAAAAACAAAAATGGACCCCTTACCAAAGATTTCCTCCGGAATCGCCGGAGGTGGCCATCATTAAATGAATGACTATGCTCTAGTTTGAGAAAATGATGGTCTTCGTGTTGGCGCAAAATCTTCACCGAAGAATCCCTGAAGACTCCTTGAAGATTCTTTCTTCAGCTGAACTGAACCCCTGGGCCCCACAAAAAAAAAAAAAAAAAAGGACCCCTTACCAAAGATTTCCTCCGGAATCGCCGGAGGTGGCCATCATTACATGAATGACTATGCTCTAGTTTGAGAAAATGATAGTCTTCGTATTGGCTCCAAAATCTTCACCGAAGAATCCCTGAAGACTCTTTGAAGATTCTTTCTTCAGCTGAATTGGACCCCTGGGCCCCACAAAAAAAAAAAACAAAAAAGGACCCCTTACCAAAGATTTCCTCCGGAATCGCCGGAGGTGGCCATCATTACATGAATGACTATGCTCTAGTTTTAGAAAATGGTAGTCTTCATATTGGCTCCAGAATCCTCACCCAAGATTCCCTGAAGACTCCTTGAAGACTCTTTCTTCAGCAGTATAACAGGTGTCATTTTTCAATTTCAAGGGTAATTTCTACCATTTATATAGCTGGTAGCCTTTATGACTATGCTCTAGTTTGAGAAAATGATAGTCTTAGTATTGGCGCCAAAATCTTCACCGAAGAATCCCTGAAGACTCCTTGAAGATTCTTTCTTCAGCTGAACTGGACCCCTGGGCCCCACAAAAAAAAACAAAAAAGGACCACTTACCAAAGATTTCCTCCGGAACCGCCGGAGGTGCCCATCATTACATGAATGACTATGCTCTAGTTTGAGAAAATGATAGTCTTCGTATTGGCTCCAAAATATTCACCGAAGAATCCCTGAAGACTCCTTGAAGATTCATTCTTCAGCTGAATTGGACCCCTGGGCCCCACAAAAAAAAACAAAAAAGGACCCCTTACCAAAGATTTCCTCCGGAACCGCCGGAGGTGGCCACCATTACATGAATGACTATGCTCTAGTTTGAGAAAATGATAGTCTTCGTATTGGTTCCAAAATATTCACCGAAGAATCCCTGAAGACTCCTTGAAGATTCATTCTTCAGCTGAATTGGACCCCTGGGCCCCACAAAAAAAAACAAAAAAGGACCCCTTACCAAAGATTTCCTCCGGAACCGCCGGAGGTGCCCATCATTACATGAATGACTATGCTCTAGTTTGAGAAAATGATAGTCTTCGTATTGGCTCCAAAATATTCACCGAAGAATCCCTGAACACTCCTTGAAGATTCTTTCTTCAGCTGAATTGGACCACTGGGCCCCACAAAAAAAAACAAAAAAGGACCCCTTACCAAAGATTTCCTCCGGAATCGCCGGAGGTGGCCATCATTACATGAATGACGATGCTCTAGTTTGAGAAAATGATAGTCTTCGTATTGGCGCCAAAATCTTCACCGAGGAATCCCTGAAGACTCCTTGAAGATTCTTTCTTCAGCTGAACTGGACCCCTGGGCCCCACAAAAAAAAAAAAAAAAAGACCCCTTACCAAAGATTTCCTCCGGAATCGCCGGAGGTGGCCATCATTACATGAATGACTATGCTCTAGTTTAAGAAAATGATAGTCTTCGTATTGGCTCCAAAATCTTCTCCGAAGAATCCCTGAAGACTCCTTGAAGATTCTTTCTTCAGCTGAATTGGACCCCTGGGCCCCCCAAAAAAACAAAAATGGACCCCTTACCAAAGATTTCCTCCGGAATCGCCGGAGGTGGCCATCATTACATGAATGACTATGCTCTAGTTTGAGAAAATGATAGTCTTCGTGTTGGTGCAAAATCTTCACCGAAGAATCCCTGAAGACTCCTTGAAGATTCTTTCTTCAGCTGAACTGGACCCCTGGGCCCCACAAAAAAAAAAAAAAAAAAAAAGGACCCCTTACCAAAGATTTCCTCCGAAATCGCCGGAGGTGGCCATCATTACATGAATGACTATGCTCTAGTTTGAGAAAATGAGTCTTCGTATTGGCGCCAAAATCTTCACCGAAGAATCCCTAAAGTCTCTTTGAAGATTCTTTCTTCAGCTGAATTGGACCCCTGGGCCCCACAAAAAAAACAAAAAACAAAAAAGGACCCCTTACCAAAGATTTCCTCCGGAATCGCCGGTGGTGGCCATCATTACATGAATGACTATGCTCTAGTTTTAGAAAATGATAGTCTTCATATTGGCTCCAGAATCCTCACCCAAGATTCCCTGAAGACTCCTTGAAGACTCTTTCTTCAGCAGTATAACAGGTGTCATTTTTCAATTTCAAGGGTAATTTCTACCATTTATATAGCTGGTAGCCTTTATGACTATGCTCTAGTTTGAGAAAATGATAGTCTTAGTATTGGCGCCAAAATCTTCACCCAAGAATCCCTGAAGACTCCTTGAAGATTCTTTCTTCAGCTGAATTGGATCCCTGGGCCCCACAAAAAAAAAAAAAAAAAAAAACATAAAAGGACCCCTTACCAAAGATTTCCTCCGGAATCGCCGGAGGTGGCCATCATTACATGAATGACTATGCTCTAGTTTGAGAAAATGATAGTCTTCGTATTGGCTCCAAAATATTCACCGAAGAATCCCTGAAGACTCCTTGAAGATTCTTTCTTCAGCTGAATTGGACCACTGGGCCCCTCAAAAAAAAACAAAAAAGGACCCCTTACCAAAGATTTCCTCCGGAACCGCCGTAGGTGCCTATCATTACATGAATGACTATGCTCTATTTTGAGAAAATGATAGTCTTCGTATTGGCTCCAAAATATTCACCGAAGAATCCCTGAACACTCCTTGAAGATTCTTTCTTCAGCTGAATTGGACCACTGGGCCCCTCAAAAAAAAAACAAAAAAGGACCCCTTACCAAAGATTTCCTCCAGAATCGCCGGAGGTGGCCATCATTACATGAATGACGATGCTCTAGTTTGAGAAAATGATAGTCTTCGTATTGGCTCCAAAATCTTCACCGAGGAATCCCTGAAGACTCCTTGAAGATTCTTTCTTCAGCTGAACTGTATCCCTGGGCCCCACAAAAAAAAAAAAAAAAAAGGACCCCTTACCAAAGATTTTCTCCGGAATCGCCGGAGGTGGCCATCATTACATGAATGACTATGCTCTAGTTTGAGAAAATGATAGTCTTCGTATTGGCGCCAAAATCTTCACCGAAGAATCCGTGAAGACTCCTTGAAGATTCTTTCTTCAGCTGAATTGGACCCCTGGACCCCAAAAAAAAAACAAAACAAAAAAAAGACCCCTTCCCAAAGATTTCCTCCGGAATCGCCGGAGGTGGCCATCATTACATGAATGACTATGCTCTAGTTTGAGAAAATGATAGTCTTCGTATTGGCGCCAAAATCTTCACCGAAGAATCCCTGAAGACTCCTTGAAGATTCTTTCTTCAGCTGAACTGGACCCCTGGGCCCCAAAAAAAAAAAAAAAAAAAAGGACCCCTTACCAAAGATTTCCTCAGGAATCGCCGGAGGTGGCCATCATTACATGAATGACTATGCTCTAGTTTGAGAAAATGATAGTCTTCGTATTGGCTCCAAAATCTTCACCGAAGAATCCCTGAAGACTCCTTGAAGATTCTTTCTTCAGCTGAATTGGACCACTGGGCCCCACAAAAAAAAAACAAAAAAGGACCCCTTAACAAAGATTTCCTCCGGAATCGCTTGAGGTGGCCATCATTACATGAATGACTATACTCTAGTTTGAGAAAATGATAGTCTTCGTATTGGCGCCAAAATCTTCACTGAAGAATCCCTGAAGACTCCTTGAATATTCTTTCTTCAGCTGAACTGGACCCCTGGGCCCCACGAAAAAAAAAAAAAGGACCCCCTACCAAAGCTTTCCTCCGGAATCGCCGGAGGTGGCCATCATTACATGAATGACTATGCTCTAGTTTGAGAAAATGATAGTCTTCGTATTGGCTCCAAAATCTTCACCGAAGAATCCCTGAAGACTCCTTGAAGATTCTTTCTTCAGCTGAATTGGACCCCTGGCCCCTACAAAAAAAAAAAAAAACTAAAAAGGACCCCTTACCAAAGATTTCCTCCGGAATCGCCGGAGGTGCCCATCATTACATGAATGACTATGCTCTAGTTTGAGAAAATGATAGTCTTCGTATTGGCGCCAAAATCTTCACTGAAGAATCCCTGAAGACTCCTTCAATATTCTTTCTTCAGCTGAACTGGACCCCTGGGCCCCACGAAAAAAAAAAAAGGACCCCCTACCAAAGCTTTCCTCCGGAATCGCCGGAGGTGGCCATCATTACATGAATGACTATGCTCTAGTTTGAGAAAATGATAGTCTTCGTATTGGCTCCAAAATCTTCACCGAAGAATCCCTGAAGACTCCTTGAAGATTCTTTCTTCAGCTGAATTGGACCCCTGGCCCCTACAAAAAAAAAAAAAAACTAAAAAGGACCCCTTACCAAAGATTTCCTCCGGAATCGCCGGAGGTGCCCATCATTACATGAATGACTAAGCTCTAGTTTGAGAAAATGATAGTCTTCGTATTGGCACCAAAATCTTCACCGAAGAATCCCTGAAGACTCCTTGAAGATTCTTTCTTCAGCTTAATTGGACCCCTGGGCCCTACAAAAAAAAAAAAACTAAAAAGGACCCCTTACCAAAGATTTCCTCCAGAATCGCCGGAGGTGCCCATCATTACATGAATGACTATGCTCTAGTTTGAGAAAATGATAGTCTTCGTATTGGCTCCAAAATATTCACCGAAGAATCCCTGAACACTCCTTGAAGATTCTTTCTTCAGCTGAATTGGACCACTGGGCCCCACAAAAAAAAACAAAAAAGGACCCCTTACCAAAGATTTCCTCCGGAATCGCCGGAGGTGGCCATCATTACATGAATTACGATGCTCTAGTTTGAGAAAATGATAGTCTTCGTATTGGCGCCAAAATCTTCACCGAGCAATCCCTGAAGACTCCTTGAAGATTCTTTCTTCAGCTGAACTGGACCCCTGGGCCCCACAAAAAAAAAAAAAAAAAAAAGGACCCCTTACCAAAGATTTCCTCCGGAATAGCCGGAGGTGGCCATCATTACATGAATGACTATGCTCTAGTTTAAGAAAATGATAGTCTTCGTATTGGCTCCAAAATCTTCTCCGAAGAATCCCTGAAGACTCCTTGAAGATTCTTTCTTCAGCTGAATTGGACCCCTGGGCCCCCCAAAAAAACAAAAATGGACCCCTTACCAAAGATCTCCTCCGGAATCGCCGGAGGTGGCCATCATTACATGAATGACGATGCTCTAGTTTGAGAAAATGATAGTCTTCGTGTTGGCGCAAAATCTTCACCGAAGAATCCCTGAAGACTCCTTGAAGATTCTTTCTTCAGCTGAACTGAACCCCTGGGCCCCACAAAAAAAAAAAAAAAAAAAAGGACCCCTTACCAAAGATTTCCTCCGGAATCGCCGGAGGTGGCCATCATTACATGAATGACTATGCTCTAGTTTGAGAAAATGATAGTCTTCGTATTGGCTCCAAAATCTTCACCGAAGAATCCCTGAAGACTCTTTGAAGATTCTTTCCTCAGCTGAATTGGACCCCTGGGCCCCACAAAAAAAAAAAAACAAAAAAGGACCCCTTACCAAAGATTTCTTCCGGAATCGCCGGAGGTGGCCATCATTACATGAATGACTATGCTCTAGTTTTAGAAAATGATAGTCTTCATATTGGCTCCAGAATCCTCACCCAAGATTCCCTGAAGACTCCTTGAAGACTCTTTCTTCAGCAGTATAACAGGTGTCATTTTTCAATTTCAAGGGTAATTTCTACCATTTATATAGCTGGTAGCCTTTATGACTATGCTCTAGTTTGAGAAAATGATAGTCTTAGTATTGGCGCCAAAATCTTCACCGAAGAATCCCTGAAGACTCCTTGAAGATTCTTTCTTCAGCTGAATTGGACCCCTGGGCCCCCCCCAAAAAAAAGAAAAAAGGACCCCTTACCAAAGATTTCCTCCGGAATCGCCGGAGGTGGCCATCATTACATGAATTACGATGCTCTAGTTTGAGAAAATGATAGTCTTCGTATTGGCGCCAAAATCTTCACCGAAGAATCCCTGAAGACTCCTTGAAGATTCTTTCTACAGCTGAACTGGACCCCTGGGCCCCACAAAAAAAACAAAACAAAAAAGGACCCCTTACCAAAGATTTACTCCGGAATCGCCGGAGGTGGCCATCATTACATGAATGACTATGCTCTAGTTTGAGAAAATGATAGTCTTCGTATTGGCTCCAAAATATTCACCGAAGAATCCCTGAAGACTCCTTGAAGATTCATTCTTCAGCTGAATTGGACCCCTGGGCCACACAAAAAAAAACAAAAAAGGACCACTTACAAAAGATTTCCTCCGGAACCGCCGGAGGTGCCCATCATTACATGAATGACTATGCTCTAGTTTTAGAAAATGATAGTCTTCGTATTGGCTCCAAAATATTCACCGAAGAATCCCTGAAGACTCCTTGAAGATTCATTCTTCAGCTGAATTGGACCCCTGGGCCCCACAAAAAAAAACAAAAAAGGACCACTTACCAAAGATTTCCTCCGGAACCGCCGGAGGTGCCCATCATTACATGAATGACTATGCTCTAGTTTGAGAAAATGATAGTCTTCGTATTGGCTCCAAAATATTCACCGAAGAATCCCTGAAGACTCCTTGAAGATTCATTCTTCAGCTGAATTGGACCCCTGGGCCCCACAAAAAAAAACAAAAAAGGACCCCTTACCAAAGATTTCCTCCGGAACCGCCGGAGGTGCCCATCATTACATGAATGACTATGCTCTAGTTTGAGAAAATGATAGTCTTCGTATTGGCTCCAAAATATTCACCGAAGAATCCCTGAAGACTCCTTGAAGATTCTTTCTTCAGCTGAATTGGACCACTGGGCCCCACAAAAAAAAAACAAAAAAGGACCCCTTACCAAAGATTTCCTCCGGAATCGCCGGAGGTGGCCATCATTACATGAATGACGATGCTCTAGTTTGAGAAAATGATAGTCTTCGTATTGGCGCCAAAATCTTCACCGAGGAATCCCTGAAGACTCCTTGAAGATTCTTTCTTCAGCTGAACTGGACCCCTGGGCCCCACAAAAAAAAAAAAAAAAAAGGACCCCTTACCAAAGATTTCATCCGGAATCGCCGGAGGTGGCCATCATTACATGAATGACTATGCTCTAGTTTAAGAAAATGATAGTCTTCGTATTGGCTCCAAAATCTTCTCCGAAGAATCCCTGAAGACTCCTTGAAGATTCTTTCTTCAGCTGAATTGGACCCCTGGGAACCCAAAAAAAACAAAAATGGACCCCTTACCAAAGATTTCCTCCGGAATCGCCGGAGGTGGCCATCATTACATGAATGACTATGCTCTAGTTTGAGAAAATGAGAGTCTTCGTGTTGGCGCAAAATCTTCACCGAAGAATCCCTGAAGACTCCTTGAAGATTCTTTCTTCAGCTGAACTGGACCCCTGGGCCCCACAAAAAAAAAAAAAAAAAAAAAGGACCCCTTACCAAAGATTTCCTCCGGAATCGCCGGAGGTGGCCATCATTACATGAATGACTATGCTCTAGTTTGAGAAAATGATAGTCTTCGTATTGGCTCCAAAATCTTCACCGAAGAATCCCTGAAGACTCTTTGAAGATTCTTTCTTCAGCTGAATTGGACCCCTGGGCCCCACAAAAAAAAAAAACAAAAAAGGACCCCTTACCAAAGATTTCCTCCGGAATCGCCGGAGGTGCCCATCATTACATGAATGACTATGCTCTAGTTTTAGAAAATGATAGTCTTCATATTGGCTCCAGAATCCTCACCCAAGATTCCCTGAAGACTCCTTGAAGACTCTTTCTTCAGCAGTATAACAGGTGTCATTTTTCAATTTCAAGGGTGATTTCTACCATTTATATAGCTGGTAGCCTTTATGACTATGCTCTAGTTTGAGAAAATGATAGTCTTAGTATTGGCGCCAAAATCTTCACCCAAGAATCCCTGAAGACTCCTTGAAGATTCTTTCTTCAGCTGAATTGGATCCCTGGGCCCCACAAAAAAAAAAAAAAAAAAAAAAAAGGACCCCTTACCAAAGATTTCCTCCGGAATTGCCGGAGGTGGCCATCATTACATGAATGACTATGCTCTAGTTTGAGAAAATGATAGTCTTCGTATTTGTGCCAAAATCTTCACTGAAGAATCCCTGAAGACTCCTTGAAGATTCTTTCTTCAACTGAACTGGACCCCTAGGCCCCACAAAAAAAAAAAAGGACCCCTTACCAAAGATTTCCTCCGGAATCGCCGGAGGTGGCCATCATTACATGAATGACTATGCTCTAGTTTGAGAAAATGATAGTCTTCGTATTGGTGCCAAAATCTTCACCGAAGAATCCCTGAAGACTCCTTGAAGATTCTTTCTTCAGCTGAACTGGACCCCTGGGCCCCACGAAAAAAAAAAAAGGACCCCTTACCAAAGATTTCCTCCGGAATCGCCGGAGGTGGCCATCATTACATGAATGACTATGCTCTAGTTTGAGAAAATGATAGTCTTCGTATTGGCTCCAAAATCTTCACCGAAGAATCCCTGAAGACTCCTTGAAGATTCTTTCTTTAGCTGAATTGGACCCCTGGGACCCACAAAAAAAAAAAAACAAAAAAGGACCCGTACCAAAGATTTCCTCCGGAATCGCCGGAGGAGGCCATTATTACATGAATGACTAAGCTCTAGTTTGAGAAAATGATAGTCTTCGTATTGGCGCCAAAAACTTCACCGAAGAATCCCTGAAGACTCCTTGAAGATTCTATCTTCAGCTAAATTGGACCCCTGGGACCCACAAAAAAAAAACAAAAAAGGACCCCTTACCAAAGATTTCCTCCGGAATCGCCGGAGGTGGCCATCATTACATGAATGACTATGCTCTAGTTTGAGGAAATGATAGTCTTCGTATTGGCGCCAAAATCTTCACCGAAGAATCCCTGAAGACTCATTGAAGATTCTTTCTTCAGCTGAATTGGACCCCTGGGCAACCCCCCAAAAAACCAAAAAGGACCCCTTACCAAAGATTTCCTCCGGAATCGCCGGAGGTGGCCATCATTACATGAATGACTATGCTCTAGTTTTAGAAAATGATAGTCTTCATATTGGCTCCAGAATCCTCACCCAAGATTCCCTGAAGACTCCTTGAAGACTCTTTCTTCAGCAGTATAACAGGTGTCATTTTTCAATTTCAAGGGTAATTTCTACCATTTATATAGCTGGTAGCCTTTATGACTATGCTCTAGTTTGAGAAAATGATAGTCTTAGTATTGGCGCCAAAATCTTCACCGAAGAATCCCTGAAGACTCCTTGAAGATTCTTTCTACAGCTGAATTGGACCCCTGGGCCCCCCCCCAAAAAAAAGAAAAAAGGACCCCTTACCAAAGATTTCCTCCGGAATCGCCTGAGGTGGCCATCATTACAAGAATGACTATGCTCTAGTTTGAGAAAATGATAGTCTTCGTATTGGCGCCAAAATCTTCACCGAAGAATCCCTGAAGACTCCTTGAAGATTCTTTCTTCAGCTGAACTGGACCCCTGGGCCCCACAAAAAAAAAAAACAAAACAAAAAAGGACCCCTTACCAAAGATTTCCTCCGGAATCGCCCGAGGTGGCCATCATTACATGAATGACTATGCTCTAGTTTGAGAAAATGATAGTCTTCGTATTGGCTCCAAAATATTCACCGAAGAATCCCTGAAGACTCCTTGAAGATTCTTTCTTCAGCTGAATTGGACCACTGGGCCCCACAAAAAAAAACAAAAAAGGACCCCTTACCAAAGATTTCCTCCGGAACCGCCGTAGGTGCCCATCATTACATGAATGACTATGCTCTATTTTGAGAAAATGATAGTCTTCGTATTGGCTCCAAAATATTCACCGAAGAATCCCTGAACACTCCTTGAAGATTCTTTCTTCAGCTGAATTGGACCCCTGGGCCCCACAAAAAAACAAAAAAGGACCCCTTACCAAAGATTTATTCCGGAATCGCCGGAGATGGCCATCATTACATGAATGACTATGCTCTAGTTTTAGAAAATGATAGTCTTCATATTGGCTCCAAAATCCTCACCCAAGATTCCCTGAAGACTCCTTGAAGACTCTTTCTTCAGCAGTATAACATGTGTCATTTTTCAATTTCAAGGGTAATTTCTACCATTTATATAGCTGGTAGCCTTTATGACTATGCTCTAGTTTGAGAAAATGATAGTCTTAGTATTGGCGCCAAAATCTTCACCGAAGAATCCCTGAAGACTCCTTGAAGATTCTTTTTTCAGCTGAATTGGACCCCTGGGCCCCACAAAAAAAAAAAAAAAAAGGACCCCATTAACAAAGATTTCCTCCGGGATCGCCAGAGGTGGCCATCATTACGTGAATGACTATGCTCTAGTTTGAGAAAATGATAGTCTTCGTATTGATGCCAAAATCTTCACCGAAGAATCCCTGAAGACTCCTTGAAGATTCTTTCTTCAGCTGAACTGGACCCCTGGTCCCCACAAAAAAAAAAAAAAAAAAAAGGACCCCCTACCAAAGGTTTCTTCTGGAATCACCGGAGGTGGCCATCATTACATGAATGACTATGCTCTAGTTTGAGAAAATGATATCTTCGTATTGGCTCCAAAATATTCACCGAAGAATCCCTGAAGACTCCTTGAAGATTCTTTCTTCAGCTGAATTGGACCCCTGGGCCACACAAAAAAAAAAACAAAAAAGGACCCCTTACCAAAGATTTCCTCCGGAATCGCCGGAGGTAGCCATCATTACATGAATGACTATGCTCTAGTTTGAGAAAATGATAGTCTTCGTATTGGCGCTAAAATCTTCACCGAAGAATCCCTGAATACGCCTTGAAGATTCTTTATTCAGCTGAACTGGACCCCTGGGCCCCACAAAAAAAAAAAAAAAAAAAAGGACCCCTTACCAAAGATTTCCTCCGGAATCGCCGGAGGTGGCCATCATTACATGAATGACTATGCTCTGGTTTGAGAAAATGATAGTCTTCGTATTGGCGCTAAAATCTTCACCAAAAAATCCCTGAAGACTCCTTGAAGATTCTTTCTTCAGCTGAACTGGACCCCAGGGCCCCACGAAAAAAAAAAAAAATGGACCCCCTACCAAAGATTTCAACCGGAATCGCCGGAGGTGGCCATCATTACATGAATGACTAAGCTCTAGTTTGAGAAAATGATAGTCATCGTATTGGCGCCAAAATCTTCACCGAAGAATCCCTGAAGACTCCTTGAAGATTCTTTCTTCAGCTGAATTGGACCCCTGGGCCCCACAAAAAAAAAAAAAAAAAAAAAAAGGACCCCTCACCAAAGATTTCCTCCGGAATCGCCGGAGGTGGCCATCATTTCATGAATGACTATGCTCTAGTTTGAGAAAATGATAGTCTTCGTATTGGCGCCAAAATCTTCATCGAAGATTCCCTGAAGACTCCTTGAAGATTCTTTCTTCAGCTGAACTGGACCCCTGGGCCCCACAAAAAAAAAAAAAACAAAAAAGGACCCCTTACCAAAGATTTCCTCCGGAATCGCCGTAGGTGTCCATCATTACATGAATGACTATGCTCTAGTTTGAGAAAATGATAGTCTTCGTATTGGCTCCAAAATCTTCACCGAAGAATCCCTGAAGACTCCTTGAAGATTCTTTCTTCAGCTGAATTAGACCCCTGGGCCTACCAAAAAAAAACAAAAAAGGACCCCTTACAAAAGTTTTCCTCCGGAATCGCCGGAGGTGGCCATCATTACATGAATGACTACGCTCTAGTTTGAGAAAATGATAGTCTTCATGTTGGCGCAAAATCTTCACCGAAGAATCCCTCAAGACTCCTTGAAGATTCTTTCTTCAGCTAAACTGTACCCCTGGGCCCCACAAAAAAAACAAAACAAAAAAGGACCCCTTACCAAAGATTTCCTCCGGAATCGCAGGAGTTGGCCATCATTACATGAATGACTATGCTCTAGTTTGAGAAAATGATAGTCTTCGCATTGGCTCCAAAATCTTCTCCGAAGAATCCCTGAAGACTCTTTGAAGATTCTTTCTTCAGCTGAATTGGAACCCTGGGCCCCACAAAAAAAAACAAAAAAGGACCCCTTACCAAAGATTTCCTCCGGAATCGCCGGAGGTGGCCATCATTACATGAATGACTATGCTCTAGTTTTAGAAAATGATAGTCTTCATATTGGCTCCAAAATCCTCACCCAAGATTCCCTGAAGACTCCTTGAAGACTTTTTCTTCAGCAATATAACAGGTGTCATTTTTCAATTTCAAGGGTAATTTCTACCATTTATATAGCTGGTAGCCTTTATGACTATGCTCTAGTTTGAGAAAATGATAGTCTTAGTATTGGCGCCAAAATCTTCACCCAAGAATCCCTGAAGACTCCTTGAAGATTCTTTCTTCAGCTGAATTGGACCCCTGGGCCCCACAAAAAAAAAAAAAAAAGGACCCCTTACCAAAGATTTCCTCCGGAATCGCCGGAGGTGGCCATCATTACATGAATGACTATGCTCTAGTTTGAGAAAATGATAGTCTTCGTATTGGCGCCAAAATCTTCACCAAAAAATCCCTGAAGACTCCATGAAGATTCTTTCTTCAGCTGAACTGGACCCCTGGGCCCCACGAAAGAAAAAAAACAAAAAAGGACCCCCTACCAAAGATTTCCTCCGGAATCGCCGGAGGTGGCCATCATTACATGAATGACTATGCTCTAGTTTGAGAAAATGATAGTCTTCGTATTGGCTCCAAAATCTTCACCGAAGAATCCCTGAAGACTCCTTGAAGATTCTTTCTTCAGCTGAATTGGACCCCTGGGCCCCACAAAAAAAAACAAAAAAGGACCCCTTACTAAAGATTTCCTCCGGAATCGCCGGAGATGGCCATCATTACATGAATGACTAAGCTCTAGTTTGAGAAAATGATAATCTTCGTATTGGCACCAAAATCTTCACCGAAGAATCCCTGAAGACTCCTTGTAGATTCTTTCTTCAGCTGAATTGAACCCCTGGGCCCCACAAAAAAAAAAAAAAAAAGGACCCCTCACCAAAGATTTCCTCCGGAATCGCCGGAGGTAGCCTTCATTACATGAATGACTATGCTCTAGTTTGAGAAAATGATAGTCTTCGTATTGGCTCCAAAATCTTCACCGAAGAATCCCTGAAGACTCCTTGAAGATTCTTTCTTCAGCTGAATTGGACCCCCTGGCCCCACAAAAAAAAACAAAAAAGGACCCCTTACCAAAGATTTCCTCCGGAATCGCCGGAGGTGGCCATCATTACATGAATGACTACGCTCTAGTTTGAGAAAATGATAGTCTTTGTATTGGCGCAAAATCTTCACCGAAGAATCCCTGAAGACTCCTTGAAGATTCTTTCTTCAGCTGAACTGTACCCCTGGGCCCCACAAAAAAAAAAAAAAAAAAAAAAAAGGACCCCTTACCAAAGATTTCCTCCGGAATCGCCGGAGGTGGCCATCATTACATGAATGACTATGCTCTAGTTTGAGAGAATGATAGTCTTCGTATTGGCTCCAAAATCTTCACCGAAGAATCCCTGAAGACTCTTTGAAGATTCTTTCTTCAGCTGAATTGGACCCCTGGGCCCCACAAAAAAAAAAAACAAAAAAGGACCCCTTACAAAAGATTTCCTCCGAAATCGCCGGAGGTGGTCATCATTACATGAATGACTATGCTCTAGTTTTAGAAAATGATAGTCTTCATATTGGCTCCAAAATCCTCACCCAAGATTCCCTGAAGACTCCTTGAAGACTCTTTCTTCAGCAGTATTGTTATGCAGTGAATAAGTATGAGATTCACTGATCGGGATTATGAAAGAGAGAGAGAGAGAGACACGATGTTGATAGTTTAAAATGATGAGTCATGGGATCAAGTAAATTGAAGACTAACCATAACAAACCTCCAAGATGTGGGAAAGGAAGGAGGAGTTAGTGGATAGACTAAGAAGTGAAAAGGTCAGCAAAATTGACCTGATTTGTCCTTGCCAAAAGTGGGAGTTAAGATTGAACCATTAAGAGTAAAGTAGACGTCCTCAAGGAGGCGGAGTTTTATTCAACATAGGTCCAGAGTTCATTCTGATCAATTTTTAGCCAGAGTTACTTGAAACCCAAATTGGGTAGGATTGTGTCACTCGCTCCTCTCTTAACATCAAGAAATTTCTAAGTCCAGTGTGGCTGGCCGTGTGAAATAGTTTTGTAATAAAACTTATGAAAAACCGTGCCCGGTGAATACTTACCCCCTCCTGAAATTTAGAAAATATTAATAGACAATTTCAACCTAACTTACCGAGTCCCCTGCGTTACTATCAAATGAAAGTCTACAGACACGGTCATTCATATGTGGTGCAACACAAGACAAAGAAATACTGCATCGCATAACAAAATAATGGTGGCAGTTTCGGAGGATTTCGCCCAGCGCACATTTGAAAAACATTAAAGTTCACGGCCCTAGAGAAATTTACAGAGACTGAGCAGTGACGGCGCTGAAACTAACTCTCAATTTATCAGCGCAAATAATCTCAAGACGGTCTTCAGCACTAGAAACACCAATACAACATCAACACTGTAGCAGAAGGGAAACGAAGCAGAACGAAATATTCCAAGAAGCAGTGAATCTTTTTGCGTCTATCGGAATGAAAAATTGACAGCGGTAAATCTCTGCCTAGTTTGAAACTTCCGAACATTCGCATAAGATCAACCAGAAATTCAGTTTAATAATTATATATGAACATAATAAGAACAATAGTAATAATCACGGCATAGAACAGCGGTGATTTTTATAAGAAAACGAAATTTACGAAAGAAAGAATCAGCAACTCGCCCTATACTACGCCGATCGCAGAAGCGGAGAAGACCAAAACAAACTGTGTTGGTGGACGTATGAAAGTCGCTTATATCTACGTCAGTTCAGTGAACTTTTCTATCGTTTACGGACTTAAATACACGAAATTCCCAAAATTTTTGGTCGCTAAAAGGGACACTTAGCGAAAAGTAGCGGTAGCAGAGCAGTGACGACGACGGCGACGAATGAGAGCGGAAGACGGCGACGAAAGAGAGTGAAGAATTCGGAACGGCGATAAAGTTTAGAAGTCAACGCGTTGATAACCGCCTCTCGAAAGGGAAGTGACGCCTTCAATCAACAATTTGGAAGGGATTCCAAAATTTTTCTTCGCCAAATTCAGCAAGTACGGACTGGAAGTCGGCCGAGCTGTGCCGAATTATCGCTGGATGCTAACGACAAATTGCGCTCAAGTGCAATCAGCGCGATCTTCAAGTGCAAGGCGACACGAAGCTAATTGAATAGTAAACATTCATTCCTAGTATCGGGGAATTATCAAGAGAATTTTTTTCTCTGTGAATAATTAAATTTTTTTTTTGTGTGAGTGAAAATTTATATAATTATTTTTCCCTGCAGTGCGCAAAAAAAAATTTTTTTAAACATAAATGATTTAAGTAAATTATTTTTCTTTTGAATAATATTCTGAATAATATTTCCTTATTGTTGTACGAAGGAAATAAATTTTTTCTCATATTTAGTAATTTTTTTTACGAAATAGAAATTTTCGTTCACTTGGTGATAGAGACAATTCTGTTTAAATAATTCTATCATAATAAATTTTGTTGTTAAACACTTGGCGCAGCATTTTGCAGTGGAACCCAAACAATTGTATACATAAATACTAATATCAGACTTTTTCAGATTGAGAGAGTCCTATGAAGGAATGAGTTAGGAAAAATTTGAATTTTTTTTGTATAGAGGGATACAGTCAACTCAGCAAACATGCAATTGAAGTAAGTACCTGATTCTCAAATTTATTTTTTTTTCAATTTTTCATTCTTGGAATCATTGAATATTTTATGAATTAATATGAATAACACTTTGGACGAAGTTATCGCCCGACTGCAACAGACAAGAAGCGAAGACCAGACTCCATATAACCTAAGACCTGTACCTGAACGACTTTCTAGACCAATTGATCCTAGTAATACTAGACCCAGACGTTCTCGTAGTCAAGGTCCCCCACTTAGTTTACCGAGTGCGCCTAACCCTTCAGTTGTAACCACTAACCCAATAACTTCCATTGTACCTAGAAATCCCAACATGGCGCAAGCCGCCGTAATAACCCAAGCCACTAGATTTTGTGGAACGGTAGACCCAAGTAATGTAGATAAAAGTAGATTAGAAGAATATGGTGTAAATCGATGGATAGCAGACACAGAAAGCAGAATTTCAGCTGCTGGTATCACAGATGAGAGAAAGAAAATAGATGAAGCACTCTTGTATGTTAGTATGGAACATGGTGATGCACATACAGTTCTTCATTCAGTACTTTTTAGGAATATTACTCTGTTTAACGAATTCAAGAAACAGTGCTTACAATTTTGGCAACCAGAAGCACAGAAAGATCCATGGTATAACATAGGAACTTTCCATCATCAGAAATATGAGGGTAATCACTTAGTTTTAGCCACTAGAGTAGAAGAAGCTATAGATAGAGTGACGACAGATATGAAAGCTGTAGGAATTGTTGTTGGAAGGAAGGATGAATTTGATGATGATGAAACAGATTTAGCTAGTATATCCAAGGTACTTAGATATATGTCCTTAGGACCAATCTACGATGCTTTGGGTAAGGAAGAAAGAGTAGCCTTAAAGAAGTACTGTGATAGGAAGCCAAATGATGGAATTGTACAAACTTTGATGTACATAGAAAGGAAAGTAAAACAGAATTCATCAAGTAGTAGTGGAGATTTTACGGGAACCGTAGCTAGTGGAAACCCAAGAAATAATAGCAATCAGTCCAATAGAAACCAATCAGGGCAAGCTAGGTCTAGGTATCAGGGAAATAGAAATTCGTTTGATAGAAATGGTGGGAACAACAATAGGAGATTTAATCAATCAAATAGAAATAATCAAGGTAGGCCGCCAAATAGAGGTAACAATGGGAATACCACTGGAACTAATGGAAATAACAGTGGAAATAACAGGACTCCTGGACAGAGGGGAGCTAGTCAAGGCCAAAATTCAGGGAATAATAGGCCACAGTTCAATAGGCAGAGACAAAGTTGTGGAAATTGTGGTTATAACAACCATACAACACAGAATTGTAGAAGAAACAAATGGTGTTCGAATTGCAATAAGACAGGACATTTGATCCAAAACTGTTGGTACAACAAACAGGGAAATTCTCAGGGGTCTCAAAATAACCAAAGTACTCAGCCTAATATCCAAAATACCTCCCCCAGTAACCCAAATCAAGGGGATTCTCAGTGACAATCACAGAGAGTGCAGCAGAAAGGTCCATCCTTACAGAAAGAAATAGTGACAGTGAATAAGGATGTGTCCCCAACAGACATTACTCGAAGTAATGAAATAGTGTTTTCTGTAAAGAATTTTAATACGTGTCAGGAAGAGTTGCCTATCATACAAGTACACTTAGAAGGTGTACTGAGTTCCATATTGTTGGATACAGGCAGTACTGTAAGTATCATAGATAAAGGCACTTTAATAAAACATATAGGTTGTGAGCTTTCCCAAATGAGAGAATCCTATAGGACCATAAAGGGGATCGCTGGAAAGCAAATAAGGGCTATAGGCAATGTCAATTTAGAGATAGAAATTCTAAATAAGAAATACAGGGAAGAGTTTGTGGTGTTGGAAGAGAAATATTTTCCAGCTCAAGCTCTATTTTCCTTCCAGGCTATGAAAAGATGTGGAATTGCACTAGATTGTAGCAATGGAAGAGTAACTATCAAGGAAATTGATAGAGGAAATGTTTGCTCTCTTGAAGAAGAGGAACAGTTTCAGATAAACTTGATCACTTTACCTGAGACAGCCTCATCTGAAGAAGTAGACATCCAACAGATAGAAATAGAATTTAATGCTAACCCGGGTAGGACAGTGAGTAGAAATTCAATGATAGAAGAAATAGGAGAAGATAGACAAACTACTTTTAAAAGCCTAGAAGCCACTCAGGAGGAATTCTCAGACAGCAGGTATGAACCTGATAACTCAAGTGCACGACAAGTAGATACCTCCGAAGAACTTAGTTCTTTTTCCCAACCTGACGATCCTGACACGCTAATAGATTGTAGTCACTTAATAATAAGAGAAGATACGGAAGAGAAGTATCTCAATGAGGTGTTGCTGTTAGGCAACCTAAAAATGACAGAGATAGGTTCTGTGATACTACAAGATGAAAATTCAGATGATACTGATGTCTGTTACACTGCCGATGCACAGAATGCAGAAGAGATCTGCTTAGTTAGTACTGCCGATGATAATCTTGTAAGATTTAGATTAAACAATAGCGTTATACTGCATCCACAAGGTCTGACAAAGGTTTGTCTTAGAATTGTAACAGATAAAAACCTAGGTGATACAGATGTGTTATTAGTTAATGAAGACTTACCAGACTTTGTGAAAATGGACAATTCCCTAGTAAGACTTAATGGTGGAAATTGTACGACTTATGTGTATAATTATTCTGACAAGAGACTAGAATTGCATGCCGGCATAGAATTCTGTAAGGGAATTGTGATTACTAACCCTTTACTAACCCTAAGTGAAAAAGCATTTGTCTCTGTAGCTGACACAAGAGTTAAATTAGAAGGGGAAGTAAATAATACAGATTTTCCTCATTGAAGGGACAGGTTAATACAGATATTAGAGAAATATAGGAGTGTTGTAGCAGTAACAGGAGATAAGTTAGGAAGGACAGATGTCCTGCAGCACAAAATAGTCATAGAAGATGGTGCTAGACCTTTTTATATACCTAACTACAAACTTCCAATAAGTCAAAGACCCATTGTAGACGAGATGGTTGAAGAGATGAAGGAAGATGGAGTTGTAATACCTTCTAAGTCACCTTATAATTCACCTTTACTGCTAGTTCCAAAGAAAGACGGTACATGGAGGATGGTAATTGATTACCGTAAATTGAATTCCCACACCATCCCCGATCGAATGCCAATGCCAGTCATTAGTGACATGCTAGCTCAATTAGGAGGTGCCAAGGTTTTTTCTAGCCTCGATCTACTGAGTGGATATTGGCAAGTTCCTCTCGATGAAGAATCCAAGCATCTCACGGCATTCAGTACTCATAAAGAACATTTGCAATTTGAGGTAATGCCGTTTGGTCTTACTTCAGCTCCTTTAACGTTTGTACGTTTAATGCTGCAAATCTTGGGAGATGTTGAAGATGTATCGGTTTATCTTGATGATGTAATAATTGCTAGTAAGGATGTAGAGAGTCATTTCAAGACAATAGAATTAGTATTAGATAGGCTCAGAAAGGCCGGTTTAAAGGTAAAAATTAAGAAATGTCAGTTTCTGAAGAAATCTCTAGAATATCTAGGACATGTTATCAGTGAACATGGTTTGAAAATGCAAGAAGGAAAGATTAAGGCTATTGTGGACTATCCAGCCCCAAGAAATTTGAAGGCACTAAGAAGATTCCTAGGTATGGTAGGGTATTATCGACCTTTCATAAAGGGATTTGCTACCATAGCAAAACCATTAACTGAGTTAACTAGGAAAGATGCTAACTATGAGCGGAAAGATGAACAGGAAGCAGCGTTCAAAACACTAAAGGATATGTTGATAACAGATCCTATCCTAGTTTATCCAGACTTCGAGAAGGAATTCTACTTAGCCTGTGATGCTTCAAGTACAGGACTAGGTGCCGTCTTGATGCAAAAGGATAAAACAAGGATGAGGACTGTATACTATGCCAGTAGAGTTTTGAATGCAGCTGAAAGAAATTACAGTACAACAGAAAGGGAATGTTTGGCATTAGTCTGGGGATTACAGAAATTTAGACACATTTTGCTAGGACATAAAATTAATGTTCTTACAGATCATAAACCCATTTGTGATCTTTTCAAGAAAAGGGCTTTTACCAATAATATGAAGTTCAATAGATGGTTCGTTAGCGTATTAGAATTTGCCCCAGAATTTAGGTACATACCTGGTAAATATAACACATTAGCTGACGCCTTATCTAGATCACAAGAAGAGAACGAGAAACAAATTACCACTCATAATTTCGCCTTCAGTTGTCAAATCACAGACTTAGATTTAGACAAAGTTCGTCAGGAACAACAAAAGGATTCTAGAATAAGGGAAGTAATAGGTAACCTCTTGCAAGGTGAGAAAAATTCAGAGTTTCAATTGATAGATGGGTTATTGTACAAGACTTCAGACGAACCAAATGCTTGTTCACGTTTGTACATTCCTAATACACTAATACAAGACGTTTTAGAACTAACCCATTCATACAAGTTATCAGGACATCCTGGAATTAAGAAAACATGTAGAACAATCACTAGAAACTATTTTTGGCCTCGATGTAGTGAAGATGCTACTCGATTTGTTCAGAATTGTACCCTATGTAATATACATAAGGGGAATGTCAACGTCAAGGCTCCTCTGGAAATGTATCCTTCAGAATTAAATCCTTTTCAAGTAGTCACAATGGATTTCTTAGGTCCATTCCCGAACACCATCAGAGGAAATAAACAGATTTTAGTTTTCATTGACTATTTGACCAGATACGTAGAAATTGTTCCAACTAGAAACAGAGAAGCATAAACGGTGGCAGAAGCCTTTAAGTCTAGAATTATAACCAGACATTCATGTCCTCAAGTTTTGCTCTCAGACAATGCTGCTGAATTTACTAGTGACATTCTAACGAAATTGTGTGACTTTTATGAAATACAGAAATGTCAAATAACAGCATATAAGCCAAGCTCAAATGGAGCAGTAGAAAGAACAAATCGCAAGATAAAGGATGTTCTGAAAACATTGGTAACCCCTAGCACTGAAGACTGGGACTTGACTCTCGAAGACATACAATTTACTCTAAACAACACAGTAAATGAATCAATAGGAGAAACTCCTCATTTCCTATTGTATGGCTACCAAAAGAGAATGCCAAATTCACTTTTGGATGATGCCGCACCACCCAGACGTACGTACAACTACGAGGACTATATTGCTTGGAAGACAAGACGTACGTACGAGACCGTTAAAGTCACCAGGGCTAGATTAAAGGAGTTACATAAAAAATCTAGTAAGTATTACAATAACAGATCCACCATACCCTCGTCAAAGGTAGGACAACAAGTTTATGTACTCAATCATGTTCTTGAAGGGCCTAATATTAAAGTATCACCAAAATTTCGAGGTCCATATAGAGTTTTAGAAGTTTTGAAGTTGAATAAATTCAAATTAATGCATGAAACTACCTTGAAAGAATCCATTGTACATTGGAACCACATTAAAGTAGTTCATTCAGAACCTTGGTCGTCTACCCAGTTAAAGGATTTGTCCAATAAAGATAAGATAGATAATAAAATAGAATCTTCAATGACCCCAAGGTATAATTTGAGAAGAAGGTAATGGCAAGTGCAATGGTAAACAAACGTAGTTGATAAGATTTTTACTGCTTGATAACATTATTTCAGCAAATGGATTGTATGGTGGTTGGCAGTGAGTCAAATTGTGAACTCACTCGTACAACTAAGAAAGGGAGCCATCATCAAGGAACATGGCAAGGTTAAGATGATACAGGACCTAGCCATTGTTAAGATCCAGACGGACTCCATTATCGATCAGAGAGAGCAGTTAGTCCAGCTGAGCAATCAGATACAGGCAGGATTACAAAGTGTCCAAGATAGAAATTTGTACGACATGCTCTCCAAGTTGCAGAGGGACATCGATAGTGTTATGCCAAGGAAAGTAGTAAAGCGATCACTCATACCCTTTATAGGCGTCGCTTTACACAATCTCTTTGGAGTGGCGACCGATGGTAATGTTGAAAGGCTAAAGGAAAGAGTGGCACAACTTGAAAATTGGGCTTCTGAGCAGGGCACTGTCTATAATAAAGTAATAGGAAATGTCAATCAAAATCAGAAAATGATCACAGTGCTGAAAGAATTTGTGAATAGTGCCCTCCATAATGTTTCACCAGAAATTGCTAAAATCCATCAAACAGAAATGATGGAGCAACTGCTCATAGAAACAAGTAATTTCCTTCTGGAATACAAGGAATTACTCAATGCAATCATGATGGCAGGTAAAAACCTGCTGTCGCCTTTTCTGATAACCCCTATTGAAATTGAAGCCATTATTCAGAAATGTGTTGTGAACAATCACTTGAAGCCACTAGTAGAAAATATAGTGGACTATTATGGCCTGATAACAGTGAAAGTGATAGCCAATCAAATCATACTAGTGATCCCTTTCAACAATCCAGACGTCAACTCATTGATGTCAGTCTATCCATTCCCAATGGTAGTAGACAATAAGTCCATTGTACTAGAAGGAACAGTTCGACACTTTGCCTTGCAGCATGATTCGTTCCTAGTGACTGAAATTCCCGAACATAAATTCAGGGAATGTGTCATGCTTAATGATGGTGTATATGTTTGTAACATTGTGAATTTCTATGAACCATTGAGTGCTCTTCATTGCCTAGATGATCTTGTAAACAACAAGAATGGTAAGAACCATTGTAAATATATACCGTTTACAGAAACTTTCAAGGCTCAGATCATTGGTGATGAAATTTTTGTGTTCTCAGCAAACAGATTGAATGCTAAGATTGACTGTAAGTCAAACAAAACAGAAGTAGTTTTCATTAACGTACACTCATTTTCATCTGCTTGTGAACTGGTCATTTTACATAATTTGTATTACAAACCAACAGTTTTCACGACGTACAGTTTGAATTTCAGTAAAAGTGTACATCAGTTTGCAGTTATTAACGAATTTCAACTCTCAGAACTGGAATTGGAGACATTCACAAAGCTAGAAGAGGTTCATACTTTCTTTCATATATATAAGACCGAGATTTCTCCTATTATGTCATTCATAAATGTCATTCTTTTGGTACTGTTTGCTTTTATTTCTTTTATAATTGTCAGGAAATTGATACTGAATAAGCTTACCATAATCAAGGACATGATGGACAGAATCCTTCCTAGAGAGTGATAGCGTTTACCATTGACTTGCACTTGAACATTTGATGATTGATTTTTTTTATTTTTCAATTTATGATTGATAACCAGAGTAATAGGCATTTGATATATTTACTTTGCCATAATTTTTCTGCATTTAGTTTGAGTATTTGATACATAGTTCATACTTAAGTCTTGTTTGCATTTATTACTTATTAATAGAAATTATTGACATTGACGTAATTGACTATAGTCAAGTTGAGTTGGTTATCTACTTGCATTGTAGTCAATGCTGGTAGGTGACCGAGTGATGTTATGCAGTGAATAAGTATGAGATTCACTGATCGGGATTATGAAAGAGAGAGAGAGAGAGACACGATGTTGATAGTTTAAAATGATGAGCCATGGGACCAAGTAAATTGAAGACTAACCATAACAAACCTTCAAGATGTGGGAAAGGAAGGAGGAGTTAGAGGATAGACTAAGAAGTGAAAAGGTCAGCAAAATTGACCTGATTTGTCCTTGCAAAAAGTGGGAGTTAAGATTGAACCATTAAGAGTAAAGTAGACGTCCTCAAGGAGGCGGAGTTTTATTCAACATAGGTCCAGAGTTCATTCTGATCAATTTTTAGCGAGAGTTACTTGAAAACCAAATTGGGTAGGATTGTGTCACTCGCTCCTCTCTTAACATCAAGAAATTTCTAAGTCCAGTGTGGCTGGCCGTGTGAAATAGTTTTGTAATAAAACTTATGAAAAACCGTGCCCGGTGAATACTTACCCCCTCCTGAAATTTAGAAAATATTAATAGACAATTTCAACCTAACTTACCGAGTCCCCTGCGTTACTATCAAATGAAAGTCTACAGACACGGTCATTCATATGTGGTGCAACGCAATACAAAGAAAAACTAAACCGCATAACATAAAATTTGGTGGCAGTTTCGGAGGATTTCGCCCAGCGCACATTTGAAAAACATTAAAGTTCACGGCCCTAGAGAAATTTACAGAGAGTGAGCAGTGACGGCGCTGAAACTAACTCTCAATTTAACAGCGCAAATAATCTCAAGACGGTCTTCAGCACTAGAAACACCAATACAACATCAACACTGTAGCAGAAGGGAAACGAAGCAGAACGAAATATTCCAAGAAGCAGTGAATCTTCTTGCGTCGATCGGAATGAAAAATTGACAGCGGTAAATCTCTGCCTAGTTTGAAACTTCCGAACATTCGCATAAGATCAAACAGAAATTCAGTTTAATAATTATATATGAACATAATAAGAACAATAGTAATAATCACGGCATAGAACAGCGGTGATTTTTATAAGAAAACGAAATTTACGAAAGAAAGAATCAGCAACTCGCCCTATACTACGCCGATCGCAGAAGCGGAGAAGACCAAAACAAACTGTGTTGGCGGACGTATGAAAGTCGCTTATATCTACGTCAGTTCAGTGAACTTTTCTATCGTGTACGGACTTAATTACACGAAATTCCCAACATTTTTGGTCGCTAAAAGGGAGACTTAGCGAAAAGTAGCGGTAGCAGAGCAGTGACGACGACGGCGACGAATGAGAGCCTAAGACGGCGACGAATGAGAGCGGAAGACGGCGACGAAAGAGAGTGAAGAATTCGGAACGGCGATAAAGTTTAGAAGTCAACGCGTTGATAACCGCCTCTCGAAAGGGAAGTGACGCCTTCAATCAACAATTTGGAAGGGATTCCAAAATTTTTCTTCGCCAAATTCAGCAAGTACGGACTGGAAGTCGGCCGAGCTGTGCCGAATTATCGCTGGATGCTAACGACAAATTGCGCTCAAGTGCAATCAGCGCGATCTTCAAGTGCAAGGCGACACGAAGCTAATTGAATAGTAAACATTCATTCCTAGTATCGGGGAATTATCAAGAGAATTTTTTTTCTCTGTGAATAATTAAATTTTTTTTTGTGTGAGTGAAATTTTATATAATTATTTTTCCCTGCAGTGCGCAAATAATTTTTTTTAAACATAAATGATTTAAGTAAATTATTTTTCTTTTGAATAATATTCTGAAGAATTTTTCCTTATTGTTGTACGAAGGAAATAATTTTTTTTTCTCATATTTAGTAATTTTTTTTACGAAATAGAAATTTTCGTTCACCTGGTGATAGAGACTATTCTGTTTAAATAATTCTATCATAATAAATTTTATTGTTAAACACTTGGCGCAGCATTTTGCAGTGGAACCCAAACAATTGTGTACATAAATACTAATATCAGACTTTTTCAGATTGTGAGAGAGTCCTATGAAGGAATGAGTTAGGAAAAATTTGAATTTTTTTGTATAGAGGGATACAGTCAACTCAGCAAACATGCAATTGAAGTAAGTACCCGATTCTCAAATTAATTTCTTTTTTTCAATTTTTCATTCTTGGAATCATTGAATATTTTATGAATTAATATGAATAACACTTTGGACGAAGTTATCGCCCGACTGCAACAGACAAGAAGCGAAGACCAGACTCCATATAACCTAAGACCTGTACCTGAACGACTTTCTAGACCAATTGATCCTAGTAATACTAGACCCAGACGTTCTCGTAGTCAAGGTCCCCCACTTAGTTTATCGAGTGCGCCTAACCCTTCAGTTGTAACCACTAACCCAATAACTTCCATTGTACCTAGAAATAACAACATGGCGCAAACCGCCGTAATAACCCAAGCCACTAGATTTTGTGGAACGGTAGACCCAAGTAATGTAGATAAAAGTAGATTAGAAGAATATGGTGTAAATCGATGGATAGCAGACACAGAAAGCAGAATTTCAGCTGCTGGTATCACAGATGAGAGAAAGAAAATAGATGAAGCACTCTTGTATGTTAGTATGGAACATGGTGATGCACATACAGTTCTTCATTCAGTACTTTTTAGGAATATTACTCTGTTTAACAAATTCAAGAAACAGTGCTTACAATTTTGGCAACCAGAAGCACAGAAAGATCCATGGTATAACATAGGAACTTTCCATCATCAGAAATATGAGGGTAATCACTTAGTTTTAGCCACTAGAGTAGAAGAAGCTATAGATAGAGTGACGACAGATATGAAAGCTGTAGGAATTGTTGTTGGAAGGAAGGATGAATTTGATGATGATGAAACAGATTTAGCTAGTATATCCAAGGTACTTAGATATATGTCATTAGGACCAATCTACGATGCTTTGGGTAAGGAAGAAAGAGTAGCCTTAAAGAAGTACTGTGATAGGAAGCCAAATGATGGAATTGTACAAACTTTGATGTACATAGAAAGGAAAGTAAAACAGAATTCATCAAGTAGTAGTGCAGATTTTACGGGAACCGTAGCTAGTGGAAACCCAAGAAATAATAGCAATCAGTCCAATAGAAACCAATCAGGGCAAGCTAGGTCTAGGTATCAGGGAAATAGAAATTCGTTTGATAGAAATGGTGGGAACAACAATAGGAGATTTAATCAATCAAATAGAAACAATCAAGGTAGGTCGCCAAATAGAGGTAACAATGGGAATACCACTGGAACTAATGGAAATAACAGGACTCCTGGACAGAGGGGAGCTAGTCAAGGCCAAAATTCAGGGAATAATAGGCCACAGTTCAATAGGCAGAGACAAAGTTGTGGAAATTGTGGTTATAACAACCATACAACACAGAATTGTAGAAGAAACAAATGGTGTTCGAATTGCAATAAGACAGGACATTTGATCCAAAACTGTTGGTACAACAAACAGGGAAATTCTCAGGGGTCTCAAATTAACCAAAGTACTCAGCCTAATAATCAGAATACCTCCCCCAGTAACCCAAATCAAGGGGATTCTCAGTGACAATCACAGAGAGTGCAGCAGAAAGGTCCATCCTTACAGAAAGAAATAGTGACAGTGAATAAGGATATGTCCCCAACAGACATTACTCGAAGTAATGAAATAGTGTTTTCTGTAAAGAATTTTAATACGTGTCAGGAAGAGTTGCCTATCATACAAGTACACTTAGAAGGTGTACTGAGTTCCATATTGTTGGATACAGGCAGTACTGTAAGTATCATAGATAAAGGCACTTTAATAAAACATATAGGTTGTGAGCTTTCCCAAATGAGAGAATCCTATAGGACCATAAAGGGGATCGCTGGAAAGCAAATAAGGGCTATAGGCAATGTCAATTTAGAGATAGAAATTCTAAATAAGAAATACAGGGAAGAGTTTGTGGTGTTAGAAGAGAAATATTTTCCAGCTCAAGCTCTATTTTCCTTCCAGGCTATGAAAAGATGTGGAATTGCACTAGATTGTAGCAATGGAAGAATCACTATCAAGGAAATTGATAGAGGAAATGTTTGCTCTCTTGAAGAAGAGGAACAGTTTCAGATAAACTTGATCACTTTACCTGAGACAGCCTCATCGGAAGAAGTAGACATCCAACAGATAGAAATAGAATTTAATGCTAACCCGGGTAGGACAGTGAGTAGAAATTCAATGATAGAAGAAATAGGAGAAGATAGACAAACTACTTTTAAAAGCCTAGAAGCCACTCAGGAGGAATTCTCAGATAGCAGGTATGAACCTGATAACTCAAGTGCACGACAAGTAGATACCTCCGAAGAACTTAGTTCTTTTTCCCAACCTGACGATCCTGACACGCTAATAGATTGTAGTCACTTAATAATAAGAGAAGATACGGAAGAGAAGTATCTCAATGAGGTGTTGCTGTTAGGCAACCTACAAGTGACAGAGATAGGTTCTGTGATACCACAAGATGAAAGTTCAGATGATACTGATGTCTGTTACACTGCCGATGCACAGAATGCAGAAGAGATCTGCTTAGTTAGTACTGCCGATGATAATCTTGTAAAACTCAAATTAAACAATAGCGTTATACTGCATCCACAAGGTCTGACAAAGGTTTGTCTTAGAATTGTAACAGATAAAAACCTAGGTGATACAGATGTGTTGTTAGTTAATGAAGACTTACCAGACTTTGTGAAAATGGACAATTCCCTAGTAAGACTTAATGGTGGAAATTGTACGACTTATGTGTATAATTATTCTGACAAGAGACTAGAATTGCATGCCGGCATAGAATTCTGTAAGGGAATTGTGATTACTAACCCTTTACTAACCCTAAGTGAAAAAGCATTTGTCTCTGTAGCTGACACAAGAGTTAAATTAGAAGGGGAAGTAAATAATACAGATTTTCCTCATTGTAGGGACAGGTTACTACAGATATTAGAGAAATATAGGAGTGTTGTAGCAGTAACAGGAGATAAGTTAGGAAGGACAGATGTCCTGCAGCACAAAATAGTCATAGAAGATGGTGCTAGACCTTTTTATATACCTAACTACAAACTTCCAATAAGTCAAAGACCCATTGTAGACGAGATGGTTGAAGAGATGAAGGAAGATGGAGTTGTAATACCTTCTAAGTCACCTTATAATTCACCTTTACTGCTAGTTCCAAAGAAAGACGGTACATGGAGGATGGTAATTGATTACCGTAAATTGAATTCCCACACCATCCCCGATCGAATGCCAATGCCAGTCATTAGTGACATGCTAGCTCAATTAGGAGGTGCCAAGGTTTTTTCTAGCCTCGATTTACTGAGTGGATATTGGCAAGTTCCTCTCGATGAAGAATCCAAGCATCTCACGGCATTCAGTACTCATAAAGAACATTTGCAATTTGAGGTAATGCCGTTTGGTCTTACTTCAGCTCCTTTAACGTTTGTACGTTTAATGCTGCAAATCTTGGGAGATGTTGAAGACGT
Organism: Macrobrachium rosenbergii; assembly: GCA_039081455.1. Classification (NCBI taxonomy): domain Eukaryota; kingdom Metazoa; phylum Arthropoda; class Malacostraca; order Decapoda; family Palaemonidae; genus Macrobrachium; species Macrobrachium rosenbergii. Next base: position 486,622 of record JANJGK010000464.1, read on the forward strand.
ATCGGTTTATCTTGATGATGTAATAATTGCTAGTAAGGATGTAGAGAGTCATTTCAAGACAATAGAATTAGTATTAGATAGGCTCAGAAAGGCCGGTTTAAAGGTAAAAATTAAGAAATGTCAGTTTCTGAAGAAATCTCTAGAATATCTAGGACATGTTATCAGTGAACATGGTTTGAAAATGCAAGAAGGAAAGATTAAGGCTATTGTGGACTATCCAGCCCCAAGAAATTTGAAGGCACTAAGAAGATTCCTAGGTATGGTAGGATATTATCGACCTTTCATAAAGGGATTTGCTACCATAGCAAAACCATTAACTGAGTTAACTAGGAAAGATGCTAACTATGAGCGGAAAGATGAACAGGAAGCAGCGTTCAAAACACTAAAGGATATGTTGATAACAGATCCTATCCTAGTTTATCCAGACTTCGAGAAGGAATTCTACTTAGCCTGTGATGCTTCAAGTACAGGACTAGGTGCCGTCTTGATGCAAAAGGATAAAACAAGGATGAGGACTGTATACTATGCCAGTAGAGTTTTGAATGCAGCTGAAAGAAATTACAGTACAACAGAAAGGGAATGTTTGGCATTAGTCTGGGGATTACAGAAATTTAGACACATTTTGCTAGGACATAAAATTAATGTTCTTACAGATCATAAACCCATTTGTGATCTTTTCAAGAAAAGGGCTTTTACCAATAATATGAAGTTCAATAGATGGTTCGTTAGCGTATTAGAATTTGCCCCAGAATTTAGGTACATACCTGGTAAATATAACACATTAGCTGACGCCTTATCTAGATCACAAGAAGAGAACGAGAAACAAATTACCACTCATAATTTCGCCTTCAGTTGTCAAATCACAGACTTAGATTTAGACAAAGTTCGTCAGGAACAACAAAAGGATTCTAGAATAAGGGAAGTAATAGGTAACCTCTTGCAAGGTGAGAAAAATTCAGAGTTTCAATTGATAGATGGGTTATTGTACAAGACTTCAGACGAACCAAATGCTTGTTCACGTTTGTACATTCCTAATACACTAATACAAGACGTTTTAGAACTAACCCATTCATACAAGTTATCAGGACATCCTGGAATTAAGAAAACATGTAGAACAATCACTAGAAACTATTTTTGGCCTCGATGTAGTGAAGATGCTACTCGATTTGTTCAGAATTGTACCCTATGTAATATACATAAGGGGAATGTCAACGTCAAGGCTCCTCTGGAAATGTATCCTTCAGAATTAAATCCTTTTCAAGTAGTCACAATGGATTTCTTAGGTCCATTCCCGAACACCATCAGAGGAAATAAACAGATTTTAGTTTTCATTGACTATTTGACCAGATACGTAGAAATTGTTCCAACTAGAAACAGAGAAGCATAAACGGTGGCAGAAGCCTTTAAGTCTAGAATTATAACCAGACATTCATGTCCTCAAGTTTTGCTCTCAGACAATGCTGCTGAATTTACTAGTGACATTCTAACGAAATTGTGTGACTTTTATGAAATACAGAAATGTCAAATAACAGCATATAAGCCAAGCTCAAATGGAGCAGTAGAAAGAACAAATCGCAAGATAAAGGATGTTCTGAAAACATTGGTAACCCCTAGCACTGAAGACTGGGACTTGACTCTCGAAGACATACAATTTACTCTAAACAACACAGTAAATGAATCAATAGGAGAAACTCCTCATTTCCTATTGTATGGCTACCAAAAGAGAATGCCAAATTCACTTTTGGATGATGCCGCACCACCCAGACGTACGTACAACTACGAGGACTATATTGCTTGGAAGACAAGACGTACGTACGAGACCGTTAAAGTCACCAGGGCTAGATTAAAGGAGTTACATAAAAAATCTAGTAAGTATTACAATAACAGATCCACCATACCCTCGTTAAAGGTAGGACAACAAGTTTATGTACTCAATCATGTTCTTGAAGGACCTAATATTAAAGTATCACCAAAATTTCGAGGTCCATATAGAGTTTTAGAAGTTCTGAAGTTGAATAAATTCAAGTTAATGCATGAAATTACCTTGAAAGAATCCATTGTACATTGGAACCACATTAAAGTAGTTCATTCAGAACCTTGGTCGTCTACCCAGTTAAAGGATTTGTCCAATAAAGATAAGATAGATAATAAAATAGAATCTTCAATGACCCCAAGGTATAATTTGAGAAGAAGGTAATGGCAAGTGCAATGGTAAACAAAGGTAGTTGATAAGATTTTACTGCTTGATAACATTATTTCAGCAAATGGATTGTATGGTGGTTGGCAGTGAGTCAAATTGTGAACTCACTCGGACAACTAAGGAAGGGAGCCATCATCAAGGAGCATGGCAAGGTTAAGATGATACAGGACCTAGCCATTGTTAAGATCCAGACGGACTCCATTATCGATCAGAGAGAGCAGTTAGTCCAGCTGAGCAATCAGATACAGGCAGGATTACAAAGTGTCCAAGATAGAAATTTGTACGACATGCTCTCCAAGTTGCAGAGGGACATCGATAGTGTTATGCCAAGGAAAGTAGTAAAGCGATCACTCATACCCTTTATAGGCGTCGCTTTACACAATCTCTTTGGAGTGGCGACCGATGGTAATGTTGAAAAGCTAAAGGAAAGAGTGGCACAACTTGAAAATTGGGCTTCTGAGCAGGGTACTGTCTATAATAAAGTAATAGGAAATGTCAATCAAAATCAGAAAATGATCACAGTGCTGAAAGAATTTGTGAATAGTGCCCTCCATAATGTTTCATCAGAAATTGCTAGAATCCATCAAACAGAAATGATGGAGCAACTGCTCATAGAAACAAGTAATTTCCTTCTGGAATACAAGGAATTACTCAATGCAATCATGATGGCAGGTAAAAACCTGCTGTCGCCTTTTCTGATAACCCCTAGTGAAATTGAAGCCATTATTCAGAAATGTGTTGTGAACAATCACTTGAAGCCACTAGTAGAAAATATAGTGGACTATTATGGCCTGATCACAGTGAAAGTGATAGCCAATCAAATTATACTAGTGATCCCTTTCAACAGTCCAGACGTCAACTCATTGATGTCAGTCTATCCATTCCCAATGGTAGTAGATAATAAGTCCATTGTACTAGAAGGAACAGTTCGACACTTTGCCTTGCAGCATGATTCTTTCCTAGTGACTGAAATTCCCGAACATAAATTCAGGGAATGTGTCATGCTTAATGATGGTGTATATGTTTGTAACATTGTGAATTTCTATGAACCATTGAGTGCTCTTCATTGCTTAGATGATCTTGTAAACAACAAGAATGGTAAGAACCATTGTAAATATATACCGTTTACAGAAACTTTCAAGGCTCAAATCATTGATGATGAAATTTTTGTGTTCTCAG